>VZTX01027611.1:17360-28311 GCA_013400915.1 Pardalotus punctatus
GGGTATCTTTTTATACATTTTTGGGTTTTGTTAGTCTTTAGCATATTGATGTATTGTCTTGTCCTGCTGCTGCACCTGGTGACAGTTCCTGGAACAAGTAGATGCATATCTTTCGTTGCTGGCGATGCATATTATCTTACCACATCGCTGGGATAAGTCTCTTGGCGATGCATATCGTATATGCATATCGCTGAAAATCCCGGAATACTGAATGCATACAGATGACGCTGGTTGAAGTCCACTCAAACAAAAAATCCTTTGAAATGCATATTTTGGGGGCAGCTACATGTCCTTGGTATCTTTAATTTCTTTCAGCTTAAAAAAAAAAATGCTGTAATCTTAATTTTTAGCACGAATTACTTTGCAACATACACTACAACCGGTGACGCTCTCAGGGAGATGATGTGTTCACGAGGGGCAGTCAGTGTGACACGGCCGTGCCTCATGGATGCTCCACTGGAGACAGCTGGAGTCAAGTGTCCTTTACATGAAATGTCAGGAGCTGCCTTCTCAGGGCTTTCTTTTCCTGCTGTAATTCCCCTATAATGAACATTTCTGTGTGTTTTCAGCAGAGGTGAATAAGCGTTGCATAATTTGCTTGATTGGCAGGGGTTTTATTGGTCTAACTTGAGCTCTCCGTTGAGATTTGGGTACATCTGTCAGTTTTATTCTCTTTTCTCCTGTCCCTTTATCAGGGCTGCGCTTGCCTGGGAGCAGTGGCTTCCCTGGGGATGGTGGGTTGTTAAGGACACTCAGATTTTATACCTGGTTGTTTTGAACCAAGATTGTCATCTTAAAGCATTGCTTGCATGTGGCTGTCCAAAAGGTACATATGCTTATGAATTTTGAAGTTGTGAAAGCTTTAATATTCTTCCATTTGTTGTGCTTCCAGTTTCCTTGAACATTGGTTGTTGCTGTCTGTGCTCTGAGGGAAAGAAGAGAATCCTGTCTCAACCAGGATAGAATTAGGAATCCGTGTCCCAGATCCTGTTGAGCTGGGAGAAGCTGAACAACAACATCCATAGTTTTTAAATTGTGTGTGGTTTTCACTTTTTTTTGCTTGTTTTGCTTGTAATTTTCTCCAAGGAGAGCCTGTGTGCCATCAGCTTAATTAGGCCTGATGAATTTCTTGAGATCACATGGCTGCAGCTCCTAACCTTTGTGGCTTGTTATGTGCATGGTGATTTCTTTGCTAGACCTTCACCAAATTTTAGATTAGCACAGCTGTTTTCTTTATTATTGAGATAGCTGTTATAGTGTTTTTAGTAATAACAGTTTAATCTTCCAGAAGAGATTGATATACTAATTTGAAAATTATTTGAAATATTGCACTTGTAAGTGCAATCTATTGCACTTTCTCCTGAATTTCTCTTTCACTTAAATGCTGCTAGAGTGATATAAGCTGGTTTTTAACCCAATACCCCCCAATACGACAATCCTGTCCGCTTAGCCCAACCTGGATGTGTTGCCAAGGAACTGAACAGAATGGGGCTGGGTTGACCTGGGTGTTCAGTCCAGTGGAGCTGCAGGCAAGAGGTGGCAGCTGAATAATTCATTTGTGAGCAGGTCACTGAGGCTGTCCTTGCACATGTCAGTCATGACGCTGCGTTCTCTCCTTTTCATTACTCCATCTTTCATCTCTCTCCACTTAGCATAGCTCAGCCAGCAAAGTTAATAGATTCCCATCTTTCACTAAATTCCTGTTTGAAGGGGATGATAAAGAAGCAGAGGCTGCAGCTGCCCTCAGTGATTTCTGATTTATAACTGAGGGCAGTGATCTCCCTCCTGTTGTCACAACAGTGACAAGTGTTGCCACAATGCAGCAGTGATTGTTTAGATGGGACATGTAAATAAAACACAGCCATCTGGACTGCTAAAAACACAGCAAACACAGAATTCTGCTGCTGGGAGTGGATTCAGGCTGGCTCTCCCTTGTAGGTGATCTGGATCTGTGGATTTCATGCACTTCTTGGAATTATTTTTTTCTTTTTGGTCAGCAGCTGTTAACATTTACAACCCTTTGAAAGTGCTGAAGTCTAAAAAACCACCAGCCTGCCTTTTTTTGGAGCTTACAATCAACAGGTTTTCCTTTGAGCTAAGGCTCAAAATCCAGTTTCAGGATAGGTAGGAAATGGGTACAAGATTTCCTGTGAATCTTGAGTTTCAAAGTTCTCCACTTTCACATAGAGCAAAAGACCAGAAACTATTCAGTGCAGAATTTAGGACTGAATTCATTGAGTTGGACAGGGCTGGGGAGTTACATGAAAAAATACATCCAAGGTGAGCACATTCTGGCTCTTTGGAGAGCTTTTATTATTTACCACTTATCAGGGATTTTTGGAGTATTTGGGAAATGAAATAATTATGAGCCATGAACTGAGGGCACATTTTTCTTTCATCACTGATTGCTGATAATTTGCAGTAGTCCTTACTACTTTAAATATATTGCCATTTTATGTTTAGATAAGCATGGGAAGGGTGGATTTTTCTTTCCATATCTGAACATTTTTTTTTAACCTACTATGATCAGGCAACCAAAATGCAGTATCTAATGTTAGACCTATCTGGAATTATATTATTCTTTTATGTGTTGTGGCTTTAAGTGCCTTCAAAGAGGCAGTGTGTGGGACTGTGGAAGTTCTCTGTCTTTAATGTATATGAAATTAGCAGTGCATATTTACATTGTTGAGATTTGGACAGGAATTTAATTTTGGGATTTGTTTTTTTGCTGCTAGCATGAGCTTGCTGCCATAAGCAGTGAATAATCTGAAGCCACAAAGCATCTGGTGTTTCTGAAGATGGTTCTTTGCTACCACACAATATACAAGCATTTAGGCCATTATGTTTAGGCTGCTGAAGAAAAAATGATTAGAGTAGTGGAGCATAGCAAAAACACCAAGAGAGATACAAATATGTGAGTTCGTTCCAGCAAGTGTTTGAGCAGCTGTAGACTTCATATTTAGTTCTGAAAAGCTCCATGTGGAATTCTGTTCAGAATTTTAAATATGTGCCCAAATACGGTGTCTCCTGATGAATAAAATAACTATTTTTCCACTTCCTTGAACAGTTTTCCTGATTCTGTTCGCATTTCCACCTTGTGACCAGGCTTTGTTTACTCTGGCTTTACATAATGGAAGGATCAGCTGATAGTGGTCTCCCAAAATCTCAGGTAGCTCTTCCCTTGCTACACTCATTTTTCAGCTCATTGCCTCGTTCTTTGCTGAGCTGAAATCAAATCAGGTTTGGTTATTCCATCTGTCCTGGGCAGGATTTGAATCCATCATGTTCTGGAGACACAAGCCTTGGTCTTGTTGCATCCCTCAGTATTTGAGCTCTCAATCTAACGTGGGGGAAAGTGCAGAATTCAGTGTGTGTGTGTGTGTGTGTTTGTGCTCTATCAGTGTTACAGACACCTGGGAGTCTCTGGGAATTGCTGAAATAATGGACTGCCTGCAGCCTGACACTGCAAGGTGCCTTCAGCTCCCTGTGAATTACATGGGTTTTCTGTTCAAGCAGGACTTCATGCAGCATAGCTGGCCTGCTTTGCAGGGTTTTGACTAAAATGGGTCGTGGTGAGGGTTCTGTATTCCAATGAACTCTGCTGGTTTTTGGTAGACATCAGGTATAAATTACCTTTGATTTCAGAAGCCGCTAGGAAAAGCGTGAGCCTGCGTGCTACTAGAGGGTCTTCAAGGTGGATGATATTTTAATGTACCTGACAACAGAGAAGATGGGGTGCTGTGATAGTGTTTGTGTTCAGGAAAGTGAGGGTTAAATGAATGAAATGTGTCATTTGAAGCTGTATTCATTTAGGCATGCTCATCCTGTCACTGATTGCTCCCAAGTGCTTCATTTTTGAGTGCTTCAGTGTATCCCTTTTCTGTGCCATCCTCATAAATTAACAGAGATGGATGTTTCTCTGTGGCTGTGCAGGCATCTGTGCAGATAAGCTGGCAGGTCAGCTGGGAGCCAGCTCAGAGACAGAAACTGGGAATTCTCTGGCTTTGGAAGAGAATTAAGAAGTTAGGCAGAAATATTCACTTGAGATTGCTGATAGGGTGGTGTGATTTTTGTTCACTTGTTTGTGTGAGTCAGAATAAATGCACGCTTGTAGTTGAATTTACTTGAGCTTAGCTCTTTTTAGTTATCAACTTTTACTTTCCTAGGGGTGCACCTGGGCATAGAGAAACACCCACAAACAAGGTTAACTTCCTGCATGGAAAATTCCTTAAACCGTGGAAAAAGGAACGGGAAAATCTTGACATTTTCATTCCGCTTGCTAAAATTCGTACGATTATTGGAATGTTTTCTTCTTTTGCCAGATCTGGGGAAGGGTTTGCCCTGTGTCAGATCTTTTGGGAGAGTTCCCTCTGCAGCACAGTGGTTACAGCAAGGGCTCTCCTCCAGCAGTGGCAGCAGCTGGGCTTGGGATGCTGATTTGCCGGGGGGGAAAAAGCAGGGATGGGGAGCTGAGGAGAGAGGTCTATAAATACTTCATGGCTGCAGCTCTGCTGCTCCCTGAACCAAGTTACCACTGCTACAGTGCACTCTGCAAAAATGTCACATCTCTGCAGCGCTCAGCACTGAATCGTGTGGAAATCGCCAACTGCACTCTTTCTTTGGTTTGGCTTGGAGTTAGCCTGGCGTTTTGTAGAAGGATTTGATCAGGAAAATGGCCTGGGTGACTGTCAGCCTTTCCTCCCCTCCTTATCCATCTCCTGCCACTTTCAAGGAATTCACTGCTCAACTTCAGCCAGAGTTTTTAAACGACCTGAAGGTGTTTTGTTCCTCCAAGCATGTTAGGAGTGGGTGATGAGGTGTAGTTTTGACCACAGTGGAGCTCCCACGGAGGGATGAGCACATTTTCTGTGGTGGTTGGTTTTTTCCTGGGGGATGAGCCTGTGCATGGCCCCACTCTTGCCCAGCCACACGTGGAAGCCGTGTCTGGAAGGGAAACCTCGTGCTGTAGGAAGTGCTGGGGATGTGCAGTAACGGGGGATTTCACAGCACAGATTTATTTAGGGATGCATCTGGGGCTCTGAGAGAAAGGAGCTTCTCGACTGATCCTGTGCTTGGGGAGACGGAAGAGCAGGATCTGGGAGGGGACTCGGTTTTTGTCTGCCAGTGGGGGTTAAGAGAATCCTTTTGCAAAAACAGGAGAGAGGACAGTTGCTCACTCTTCCAGTGATAGTGCCTTTCTCCACTGTGTAACAAATTCAGCCTCATTAAGAAGCCAGGATTGGCACAGTTTTTTTTTCACTATGAATTTGCAGTTTATAAATACTCTCATTTAAAGAGCGTTTCCCAGCTTTTGGCAAGCCATGGGTTTACAAGTTGATTTGCTTATCCTTAGGGTAAGCTCTGGAGAGCACAGTGAAAAAAAAGCTACTATCCAAAATGCAAAGTGGAATCATGCTGCTGGCTAATTTTTGTAAATTTGGCCTGCACACAAACTGCTGGCATTTTCCTCTCTTCCACAATGAAGTGCAAAGATTCTCTGCAGTGAATTTATTTGTGTAGGGTATTTAGTAGCTGAATGCTTAACATTTATGTTGCCTTCATTATTTCTATTGTTTACCAACAAAGTCCAGAAATATTTGCCTGAGGTGCAAGCTGTTGCTGTGGTCTTACCTTTAGTCAGTCTTAGGAATATCTGTCCCAAATTAACCAAGTTGTAAATCTTTTCTAAAGCCAACAAAGCCCTGTCTTGAATATGTTGAGCTGATGTGTCAGCATTTGAGAGCAGTTTTGGAAAGTTTTATCTCTGATGTACCCAGGCCCAGGTTATTCTTCCTCTCTCTGGATCCATTCAGAAACTGAAAGCTGGTGTGTGTAAAAGAGTTCAAAAGTAGAAGCAATTTATCCCATCTCAGAGGTTAAGAAACCTGTTAGGTCAGTTTATTTTGCCTTACTTTCAGTCTGCTGACTTCTTTCCTTGCATAGATTCTGGTTTTTGCCTTGTGAGAAACAGCTGCTGAATTTTTCACCGACCTTTCCTGGAGCCCCAGTGATCATGGAGATCTCATTTCTTATCTCCAACCCTAAAAGCGCAAAACCTTCCGGGTTTAAACTCAAATGCAACTGAAACTGGTAAAAAATACAGTAGTTCAGTGTGGGAAATGTCCTTCAATAGTTTCTTTTGTCACTGCTGTAAGAGAGTTGTGCAGAATCACACAGGTGCTGGAGACAGATTTGCAAGTATTTTCTTCCTACTCCGAACACTTTGGATAAGGAATGTTTATTTTTAGTGGAATATGTCAAAGTCTAGCTTTAAAATAAAGAACGGACTTAAATACACGGAAAGGAGAATAATCTAGCGGTATTTTCTGATGGAGAACCATATACCAGAGTACAACAAAAAGCAGAATTTGTCAAACTTGCTTTTGCAATGGAAATACCTGGATTTTCCCTTCCATTTATATCTGTAAAAAAAGGAAAACGTGTAACAGGAAAGAACTTATTTCAGCATGATCTCCTAGCCGTCAATGAAGGCTGTGAAATTTGGATCCAGTCACGCACACGTGGGAGCTCAGGTGGGTGTAGGCTGTCCCTGCTGTGCCCGAGCTGGTGCACTGGGGTGCTCAGCACACGTTTGCTGATTTGGGGAATCCCTTTGGAGGTCTGGAGACAGCAGACCCCAATTTCAGATCTCAGCTGGACTAGAGGGGGAAAACCCAAGCTTCTTACTGCTCGTATTTGGGCTGTTCAGCAGATGCACATTCCTGGGATGCTCAGAGCTTTGGCAAGACTTCAGTCAAGGAAGATGTTTGTGGGAAACAGCAGAGCAGCACCTTTCACCTTCTGTCAGATCTGGCCTGAAATTATGTCTTTCTTGATAACCAGAAGAGCCTATTTTTGTCTCAGTACTGACTTTGTGCTGCCAGAAGCACTCTGGACTGAGTGAAGCCATGGCAGGCTCTGTACTTGCAAAGCTTTGCATAATATTTATGTTCCAGTATGAGGAGTATGTTGGCAATCTGCAACGTAGTGAACCTTCCTCTCTTTCTGCTATCAGAATTTCCTTGGTGGAAAAAAAAATCTCCTTGAGCGTTTCTGCTCTGCAGTTTTGCAGTAGGGCCATAGGGTCACTTGATTTCATTCTTCATGTATAAATCTTTACATCTTTCTGTGTTTTTTTCAGGGATCTGAAATGAAAGAGAACTAGATTCTGATGATCATCTTGATGCTGTTGCTGTCACCTGTGTTGACAGGTAAGCACGCCAAGCTGGTTTTGGAGAGAAAATACTCAAATTAAATTTGTGTCAGGTGGGCAAACCTACTGTAACAGCCCAGGACCTCAACCCTGGGTCGTGCTGGATTCTGCAAAAGTGAATTTTTCAACAAACAGGTGGTCAAAAATGCTTCAAAAACCTGCTTGATCTCCAGCAAGGAAAACGTTCCTCCTCCTGCTTTATGGTGTTGGGTGGGTTACACAAATGATCCCAGAGCAGAGGAATTTGCAGCTTAACTGTAGCCAGGTGGCTGGAAAATCTTGTTGACTTTTATCCTCCTCCTCCCCAAAGTACTTGAAATATGAACTAGCAGGTAGATTAATGTTATCATACTTCTTGTGTTAGACATGACAATCCCCTGATTTTTATCTAGGAGCAATTTATTAATGAGTTTCCTGCAACTTTGCAGCTGATGTTAGAACTGGATGAAGAATTTCTTGGCTTTTGTTCTGTCATACAGTTAGGTGAGACCTGATGGACTGAAGCCTCTTGTGATACAGCACAATCATATTTCTTTTATCTCCTTTACCTTATCTAAATGCTGCATTTTCAGTGTGTCCTATTAATAAAGCCTTCTAGTCTCTACATTTATTATAAATGTCTTTATCTGTGCTTTTCTCTGATTCTTTTAAAACACGGTTCAAAACGTTTTGGCAGCATTCTGGAGACGAATTAGAACTTCTTGTATAAAAATTTTCTTAAAGTAAAATAATTTTCTTGGCTTCCAGTTCAATCATCACAAAATAAATAGAAACATTAAACTCAGAAAACTAGAACAAAAATGACACTGATTGAAAATTAGGTTTCCTTTGGTAAGGCTTGATGCTTCTGTATGATGTGAAAACTGAAAAACTCATTTTTTCTGTGATCAGAGGAACTGAAGTGCCTTTTCTTGCACTGGCTGCTGCAGGTGTCTGTGTCAATGTGCATTTAGGAACACAGATCAAAGATTAGATGGTGAGTCCTAACAGTACCTTTGGATGAGCCCTGGAAGGAGAGTGAACATATAAAAATTATGTAAAATGTGTAAGATGGATTGCTGTGAGGTGTGTGGTGAGTAAGCAGTATAATTTGGAGCAGCAGCCTGTAAAAAGTGGAAAAAGGAGAAAAAGATTTAAAAAATGTGTGTGCCTCAAAGCTCAGTCCAAGTTTCTAGCTGGTCGGGGCATTTAATAATTGACTGTTTGCTTCTGTGGTAGGGCCACTATCAAAGATAAATACACCAATCAAAACAGAAAGGTGAAGAGACGGGTGTGCAAATTTGGATTTTAAATGTTGTATTTGACAATGTGCTGAGCTGATGGGAAAAACTGTGTTTTATTGGCTGAAGTGTTTTAAGTTTGCAGGGACACCTTCCACTGTCCCAGGCTGCTCCAAGCCCTGTCCAACCTGGCCCTGGACCCTTCCAGGGATGGAGCAGCCACAGCTTCTCTGGGATCCTGTGCCAGGGCCTCACCACTCCCTGGGTAAAGAATTTCTTACTAATCCAAGTCTCTCCCCTTTCCGTTTGAAACCATTCCCCTTGTCCTGTCACTATCTGCCTGTGGAAAAAGTCACTCTCCTTTTATATATGCTCCCTGTGAGAAGCATGTGTGAAAATTCAGCTGGTATGCTGGAATGGTTACTCTCCATGTGTGACTGAAAAACCAAGTGGAGAAGTTTGGATTTATTAAGAACTGCAGAAAACTTTTGAGGTGAGGCAGCTAGTGATGGCAAGTGTGGAAAAAAAACCCAAAACCAGCTGTGAGGGAAACGAAATAAAAATTGTGGGAGAACTTTAAGCAGACATAAAACCTAACAGCAAATTTCTTCTTAGTGCTTCTTTTCTTTAAAAGTGTGGAAAAAAATTTATTTCTAATTTTATGTTAATGCTGGAAAGGGCTTTTCTCGTGCTGGCTCTGCCTCCTTCATTCCTGAAACAGCAAAGCGGAGAGAGGTTTTTTTTTTAAGTGCTTTTATATTCAGTTTGCATATCTTGATTAGACTGTGATAATTTCCATGGCTGGAATCTCCAAAGTGCGCTGTCAAGAAATTATAAATGGTAATGAATTCACTTAATCAGGACTTCCAGGAGTACAATCAACATGAAATCTAGTCAATTAGAAATAAATCTGTTTAAAATATTTCTGGTTCTCCAACAGCCTCATTTGAGGACTTACGTTACCTGGGACTGAATTAGAGACCTACACAGACAGGTAGAAAATCCACTTAGTAAAGAAATCACTGCAAGGGGTACAAGTGAATCCAGAAGTTTTGGTGATGCTGAAACTTGCCTGAATCTCCATTATAAACTAAATTGCACAGCCACCAGCTGGAGAAAAGCCACAATACCAGCTGTGACTTGGCACTCTGCAAGACCACATCTTGCACATTTGTGTGCAGTTTTGGACCCCCATGGTACAGGAGAGTATGGACAAACTGGGGCAAGGAAAAGGGGACTGGAATTCACTTGTTGGGTGAGGTAAGGCTGGAAAAGAGCTGGCTTGGGGAGCTTTTCAGGGCAGGCCTGGAGAAAAGCACGAGCAGCCCCAGCAGATCCCATCCCTGGACCAGCAGGAAGTTGAATTAAAGAGACCCCTGTGACCCAAAGGACTTGATGGCTCGCTGAAATCAAGGCATGGCAAAGAATCCAGGTCGTTGTGTTCAGGGAAATGGATTTTATCCTGATTCTGCATTAAGAGAGGGACACTGCAGAAAAACAGCCTTGTTGGTGTTCTAAACTGTCTCTAAATTGAAAGCACTGTGAGGAATACTTACCCAGGGTGATTTAACATGCTATTTATTTTTAATATTGAATTCCAAACTACACCTGGCATTTAAGTAGAAAAATCTGGAAGAGTTTATGAATCCGTATTTTCACGCAGTAACATTCTTTCTATTGTTTGCTTCCGTTCTTTTGCCTAATGGTCACAAATATGGATCTCATTCTGTTTTCTTCTTGCCTAAGAAGTGTTATTTTATTTCTTGAGTTGTTTACTGAAGGTAGTTATAAAATCTTCGTAGTCAGTGAGGAAATTGGCTCTTTTAATCAGTTTCATTGTCTTGATTGTCTACATTTGGCCTAGCTATAATTTGTTTCTTATCTACATAATGAATTGAATCAAAAATCTCAAAGGTCAAGAAAATAATTTATTTTTCAGTTATTCTGCAGAGTCACTGTGCTGCCTGGGTCAGTTTGGCAGATCACTTACCCCTTCTAAGCTTGCAGATGTCTTGCCCTGGTCTGTCATCACCATCATTCACCTACAGAATCCTAAAGAATGTCCTTGGTTCTGCCATGAGCACGGGAGTATGAATTAAAGCCTAAGATGTGCTTATTTTGGGTTGGAAAATAGCTGGGGAAGATGTGGGGAACATCAGCAGAGTTCCTTCCTCAAAATTACCTCTGAAGAAGGAAAAGTCAAGAAGTTTTTCTGCAGTGAGGAGAAGCCTGGCCACCATCTGTCCGTGGGAAGCAGGAATATTTTCTGCAGCCATTCACAGACGGGCAGGGGGTAATGAGGACAGGGCTGTGTTTGGCTGGAATTTGGCAAAGCAAGGGCTGCTCACCTGCCTAAAGCAGGGGCTGCTCACCTGCCTAAAACAGGGCTGCTCACCTGCCTAAAGCAGGGACTGCTCACCTGGGTAAAGCAGGGGCTGCTCACCTGCCTAAAGGAAGGGCTGCTCACCTGCCTAAAGGAAGGGCTGCTCACCTGGCTAAAGGAAGGGCTGCTCACCTG
>VZTX01027611.1:28921-48259 GCA_013400915.1 Pardalotus punctatus
GGGCTGCTCACCTGCCTAAAGCAGGGGCTGCTCACCTGTCTAAAGCAGGGGCTGCTCACCTGCCTAAAGGAAGGGCTGCTCACCTGGCTAAAGGAAGGGCTGCTCACCTGCCTAAAGGAAGGGCTGCTCACCTTCCTCTCCTCCATCCTTTCTGGTCACCGTTTGTTTGGTGCTTCCCCTGGATTCAGAAGGAAATGAAGCTGTTGTGAAGAGCAGGTGAAACCTCCCTTTGGCAGGGTCAGAGCTGCGGACCCGGAGAGTCCAAACTCGCTGCCCCCAATCCCAGCTGCAGCACTCGGTGTCTTCTGCAGACCTCGAGGGGCTTTTCCTGCTGAGTTGAAATGGAGATGAGTTCGTTGAAACTAAACAAGAAAAACCACAACGTGCACAAGGAGAAAGGGTAGTTGATTTTATTTTTTTACCTGCCCTCAACCAAAGATAACGGATCCTTTTATAAGAAAAACAGAGCATCTGTTTGAAACTTTGCTTTCTTTTAAACTGGCTTGTTATTCCATTGATTAAAATAAAGCAAACAACGAGACTACTTCTGTCAAAACAACAAATAAAATGACGTTTTAGCCCCCACCAGGATCACATCTGAAGAAAATTCAGGTTAAACTTCATAGCAAACTCCAAATGCTAAGCTGTGTGTAAGGAGGAGAGGGAATCTGCTTTATCTGCTCTCAGGGCTTGATCTGATCTACATAACAAGATACCAGCAGTGCTTCTCTGTTAACATTTACTTCTGTTTGTATTTGAATTATGAGAAAAAAACGTTTTAGGGGTAAAGAGGAAAAAGGCTGATCAGCATAAAATGCAAATTAACAAGCAACAAAGCTGCTTTGTCCATCAGGGACATGAAACTGAGGTAAATATGTTCAACAAGCTTTGATTTTTTTCAGACTGCTGTTGTAAATCTTTTAAAATTCTCTTATGTCCTTTCCCTTCCACCATACCGTAATCTTTTTGATATTTACGTAGCTAAGTGCAAGCAGAGGCTGGAAGCAGAAAGGCTGGAAGATAAAATGCCTTGCTCTGCATGCTTCTGTTCGGTAAGGAAATTCGGTGGGGATACCAAAATGACTATTTCATCCATCTTTTTACAAATAGACAGTGACTTTTAAAAATTGCAGTGGTGTAAAACTTCAGTATTTCTTCAAGAACGGTCATAACTACTCGCATTGTTGTCGCATTCTTGGTTTGATAACATAAGGGGAATTTTTTCTTTCCATCAGTGCATTTGTAGCATATTTTGCCACAGAAAGCTCCCAGGGATGGGGCATCCCCAGCTGCTCTGGTCCATCAGTGCCTCACCACCCTCACAGTAAAGAGTGTCTTTGTAATATTTAATATAAAAGCTGTCATGTTATGCAGAAATTTCTGGATCCAGAACTGGATTAAACTGGATAAACTTTTCAATGTTTCATGTTGGCTTTTATACCTTGGCTGTTGCTTTGCTCATGAATACAAAATTGAGTCTGAGAAGGTACATCTCAGATTTGGGATGCAAGGCAACTTCTGGGGCAATATGCGTTTCTTAAAAAGTTTTGTTGTTTTCCACCCTATTTGAATTAGTTATTTAGCTGCTACTTATTTAGCAATTTTTTTTTTTTTTGATTTATCATCTGTTCAAAGTGGTTTAGAATTCTGGATGAAGACATCCTAAACAGATGAATTTTCAAGTGGAATGTTGCTTTTACAACTATGCATTTCCTGTAAGGATCCAATCTCTTATTTAATATTTCAAAGTGATTATTATTTTGTCGTAAGTCAACTATCGTTTCCATTGTAATAAGTACTTAAATCATGACTTAGGAGTGTTGTTGCATATCTGCTGGAAAGCAGAAGTTCTGATAAATGTGCAGACCAGAGGCCATGTTAAAAGCAGCTCTAGGAATGAGCAGAGCCTGGAAGGTACCTGCTGTGGGGCTCGGGGGCTGCACGTAATTCCGTGTCTGCAAGAAGGACCTTTAAATAAAGGTCAGCCAGAATTGCACTGGAAACCTTGCAGGGGCTTAAAAGAAGCCACTTAAGAACTTATATTGCCACTGGGAGTTGGCCTTTGCTGTAAAGTTCCCTGTGCTGGTTAACATTTGTAAATACGTGCTGCGTTTTCCCTATTAATATGTTTGAATCTTTTTTTTTTAACATTTTGAACCATTTTAACCAATTTTACTGCTCCACCCTATGCTACATCTTTACACCTGGTTCCTCTTCCTGCCAGCAGGTTCTGTTTTTCCACGTGGAACTCCTACTATAAATGTTTTTCATGTTGAAATTCTACTTCAGACATTCAGAAAGTTTTTTTTTGCATCTGCTTCTCTGCCTGTTTTCCAGCCTTCCTCATTCAGTGCAATCAGTTGCTTGTCTCCTATATTCTTTGTACCTCTCCTTCCCCAAAATGTCTCTTTACATCTGCCTGGATGAACTTCAGCCTTTCCATGGAGATGCCGTGACCAGCTGAGTAGTTTACAAGGAAAATAAATGCTAAGTCAAAGAGACAGAGAACAAAGGAGAAATTTAACATCCAAAGCTGCTTGGTAAAGAAAGAAACTTTAAAAATTGCTCTGTATTTTCAGAAATAGGCTGCTTGTGTTGATTTTGTATATGTGCCGCAGTGATAATGGTGAAGTATCTATGTTTAAAAATACTAAAATGAAATTAGCTTCTTATAGACCCATGTTGATCACATGATGTTGGCATTCAAGGCTCTGAATACCAAAAGTTAATGGGGCTTAGCCTCTTCTTGGCAAGTCTGTGCAGATATACATGAACAAGAGAGCTCAGAAAGAAGAGGCAGGTTCAACAATTTCTTCACACAATTTTCTTATTTTTTAAAAAAAAAGAGAAAAAGTGGGGTGAAGTCTTGGTCTCGAGCCCTTGTTGCAAAACAGTTTGGTGCCTGTGCAGATCACCCAGCAAAGAAATCAAGGACTTGATTAACAACAAGTAGTACAAACAATCTCCTGGTGGTGCTGGTGAGAAGAAGTGGCTGTGACCATTGACTTTGAATATTGATTTCCAATCAATAATTCACTTCGGCAGCACAAGATGCTGCGCTGAGAAACAGCAGCTTCAGAGAAAAGTACAGGAGGAATTTTGCTTGTCGTTCTGGTGCTGTAGTACTTGTGTCAGCACTGCTCTTCTAAAATATTTATCTGGGTGGTTCAGTTATTTAACAGAAAGATCAAAAATACATTACCAGACAGTGTAAGTGAAGTGAATGTAAGTGAGGGGCTGCTGAATGGGGAATAAAACTGTGATGAGGGGGTTGTTGTCCCTGTCTGGTGGGGCTGGGAGAACAGGGCCAGCTCCAAGAGCCTTGGAGTCTACCTCTCAAAGAGGTTTTGCTGTGGATTATGATGCCCTCCTTGTTGTGCTCTGGTTTTCTCCTTGTAGATACTTTCTTTTCGGTTTTGCATTTGCCTAGGTGACTTTTGTGTGTGTGGGTTTCAGCCCCGCCCTGGTTGGAGCTGTGGAATTTGGGTACTGATAACATTTCCATCAGGGTTAATCAGATGGCCCAGTTTATGGGCATTTCTTTTCAGTGGGGTCTCAGATCCCCTTCGTGCTGGCAAACATCAACGCTGCCTTTGGATGAAGTGGTTCTGCCCTTTTCAAGCCCTGGCAGTTCACTTCTGGCCCTCTGCCATCTTTCTCCTGCTGCTTCTGCAAACATTTGCATAGTGATCCAGTTCAGAGACGTGATGGATGTTGAGACGAACCGTCCAGACAAAGAAATAGCTGGAGTTTGACCTGGATCCGTGCTTTGCTCGGCTTCGCTGTTCGTGTTAAAGCAGGCTGGGGGCGAGAGTGGAGTGCTCTGTGGTGAGACAGAGGGTGGGTGTTTTTTGAGAGGCGGTGCTGGATATTGCCAGCTTTAAAGCTGGAGTGCAGAGGGACATTGAACCCATCAAATTGTAAACTGCCCTCCAGTGCTGGTCTTCAAATTTTCCTCTGCACGACCTTTTCTGCCCAGCCGTGGGGAGGTGTGAAATGTGTGGTGTGCTGGGACTGAGCCCCCACCTTCTGCTCTGTCTGAAATGCAGTTTTGTTTTAATATTGTTATAATTAGAAAAGAAAACACTTGATCTTCTCCAGCATTTTAATTTAGTAACTCGTTGAGCTGGTTCTTGAGCTGATATTTATAATCCTGAATAAAGCCACGGAATCCAAGTGTTGGGAGCTCTGGCAGGTTTTACACAGAAATCCCTTTTCTGAATAGTTTTCCTTTAGAGTTAATTATTAAATACCTCTTTCTAGCAGTGGCTGTTCCTCTCCCAGCAAACTTTTCTCACAGTCTGGCTCATGGCATTCCTCAGCCCACGACAATGCTCGCTCTGTATCCCGGATATTCCCACAGGTAGGTTTTTAACTGGCCTGACAACAGCAGTCTGGAGGGCTTCTCCCTGCAGGCAACAGGGCTGCTATTGTGCAAATGTGTGTTTATATAAAAATAGATTGTTCTTATCTTGACTGGGAGCCAGTGACCCCTGAATTTGAAACCTTGCTCTGAGGCCTGGCCTCGGTGGCCTTGGACAAGGCACTCGGTGCTTGTGTGTCAGCTGGGTTTTAGGGAGAAACAAGACCAGGAGGGTTTGTTACCTTGCAGGGTCAACAAAAATCACACAGAGCCATAATTAGGCTGAAGATTTTAAAATATGATTTTTATATAATGGGTTTATCTGACACGATGTGTTTGTTCAATGAGGATCCCTTGTCCAGTGTGTCTCCCTGTCGATATTTTAAACTCTTTCATGTCAAATTTATCATATTTAAGATACTTACAAAGAAATGTAAACATATATATTTAATAAATTCATTTTTTATTTATGATGTTTAACAACCTTTAGCCTCCAAAAAATGGATTACTCTGTTGCTGCTCTTGGTTTTTTCCCCTGCTTTGTCTGTATGCACTCACTGGAGAACACCTTTCACCCAGAGAGTGAGCTCTGGGAGTTGAATTTTTTTCCTTTTGAAAACCTGTGCATTGTTTCGTTCCAGTCTTTTATAATGTTCTTTTAGTTTTTTTAATTTTTTTTTTAAATTATTATTTTTTAGAGAAAAAGGCAGTTTGATGGTCATGGTTCAGACTGTTTTAAACTCTCCTTAATAGTGCAGTGGCAGAAAATGGCAGAATAAGAAATTCCTGCAGATTCTGTGAAAGCTGCGGGCTGGACAGAGAAAATACAAATCTAAAAATAGCCTGTGTACGAGGAAAGCAGCAGCCTGAGCCCCGCTCATTTTGCGTGGCCGGTTGGTCCGAGAAGCATCACATGGCAATAGCCCAAAAAACATCCTGTGCTCCCCGAGTGAAAGGGCAAGGTGCTCAGGGAAGAGCCCAGTAATGACAGGAGCATACAGCCATCCTTTCTGCTTTCATCTTCCAGTCTTTGTGGCATTTCTGTGTCAAAAGGGGTTTAAACCTCCTGCAGCTCCAACTTTGGGGCAGGACAGTGCCTGGAGCTGGGACACACTCACTGTCCAGGAGCTGAGAAACGCGGGCAGAGGACATGAGGTGGAGCAGACTCTGTTGGGGTGACACTTTTCGTTGTGTGTTTGTTCCCAGGATGGTTTGACATCTGCTTTTATTCATTTAGGACAGTGCCTGGAGCTGGAACACACTCACTGTCCAGGAGTTGAGAAATGTGGGCAGAGGATGCGAGGTGGAGCAGACTCTGTTGGGGTGACACTTTTCGTTGTGTGTTTGTTCCCAGGATGGTTTGACATCTGCTTTTATTCATTTAGGACAGTGCCTGGAGCTGGGATACACTTGGTGTTCAGGAGCTGCGAAACGCGGGCAGAGGATTGCGAGGTGGAGCAGACTCTGTTGGGGTGACACTTTTCGTTGTGTGTTTGTTCCCAGGATGGTTTGACATCTGCTTTTATTCATTTACAGAGAAGCTGGTCAGCACTCAGCCCTTCTCTACACCCAAAGCAGCCACAAACAAAGCAATCAGTTTGACTGAGGGAATCACCTTCCCTGTGGGAGCTCTGATAGCCAGTATCTCTGGTTAACCATGGTGGAATCTTCCATCTCCACACAACTTGAGCCGAACGAATGGAGAGTTCCTCCAGTATTAGAAGAGTCTTGTTTAAAAAATGGTGTTTAAATGATCTGCTTCTCCAGTGTGCTGGTGGGGCCCGTATCCTGTTCTTCTTGCCACTGTGGATACAGACTTTCATTATCCTTCCCATGCTTACTTGTGCATTATTTTATTTTAATACACCTTCCTGAAGATGAGGTGCCTTGTGCCTTGTTAACGAGTCTCCAGGGAGTTCTTTGTCCCACTATTTATTAAACTTAAGGGCATGATTCCTGGGAGTTGGTTCTTCAGCTAGAGATTTCCCTTTCCTATTCTAGCATGAGATATTCCTGGGTGGTTTTTGCATGAAAATCTGCTTGCCAAAACCTGGGGAAGTTTTTTCCCCCTAACTCAATCTTTGTTTGGCTGGTGTATAACTGCAGTTCACTGCTTGCCAAAACCTGGGGAAGTTTTTTCCCCCTAACTCAATCTTTGTTTGGCTGGTGTATAACTGCAGTTCACTGCTCTCCGTGGATTCCATTGCCCTGGAATGTGTCTCGCTCTCAGATGGCTTTAGGGACAGACAGACCAGCCATGTGGTGGGCTTTATGTCTTTTTGCTCACATCCACGGGCCTGGGCCTCTTATGCCCTTAGATCCTGTGTATTGCCCTGCTGTTTTTTGAGTTCATGTGTTTTAGCAGTGGTAGATAAATAGAGAAGCCATAGAAATGCTTATGCTTTTTATTGACTTAAGGTGCTTTGCAGAGCAGCATTAATCTACAGTTCAGTGAAGCAGCAAAAAAATGAAATACTCCCTGCAGAGTTTTCCTTTGTAAATAGAGCCTTGCATTAAGCTGCTGTGAACTGGCATGCTTTCAGATTTCTGAATGCACTGGTTTTGTCTTCATTAGTAATTATAGCTGAGGGTAATAACGCTGGAATTATCCTTCATCAGAAGCAACAATAAGGCTTGATGATGTGGGGATGTGCTGTGCTTTGGGAGTGCTTGTCCTTGACCTCCAGCCTCAGGCCTGACTCACCACTGCCCAGCCAGCTTAGGGCACCTGGGAATGGGAATGACAGCAGCAGCCTTTGGTCCCTGCTCTGCAGTCACTGCTGGGACAGTGACCAGGGGTGAAGAGGGAGTCTTAAACTAACTTGGCTTCAGCTAAGTTGTTAGATACAGCGCTAAAAAACATTCTTTTACTCCTTGCTGTTGTTTGACTTTATTTACTTTGGCCTGATCTGGCTGAGAGACCACTATGGAAAATGTATATTTGGATATCTCAGTACAGTCACCTGGTTTATGAGTGACCTTGGTCAAGTCACTGCACCCTTCTGTGCTTTACTTTTGCTTTAGTGTCTCTTTAAATGTGAGCTGACAGTAGAATTGCTTGTTTGGTTTTTTATGTATATATTCGTAGATTTATTTTATTTTTCTTTTAACTGAACCTTTTATTTTTCACTAAAAAGCAGAGGCATTGTCTTAGAAGATTTCTCACAGAAAAAAAAAGAAAAATAATATGTTTTTCTGGCCTGCTAAATCCGAAAGATTTTATGATATCCAAACACTGCAAAGTTTATGTCATTCTTTTCAGTTTTTTCCACTGTAAATTTTTTCTCCGTTTTTCCATAGAATAATAATTTTCATATCCTAGAGCAACTTTGAGTTTATGAGACAAGAAAAATTCTTTTGCTGTTGTAGCTGAAAAAACCCAAAAGGAAAATATTCTGCTGTTCTTAGTGTGAGATCCCTCATTACAAATGTCTTTAGTTTGGAATAGACATGACTTGGACTTTAGCCTAATCTATATCACAGATTAAAACAGTTTTTAAACTCTGGCTGTGTATAATGGACAGATTTGGGTGGTGCTGATACAAAAGGATGTCGTGTGAGCTGCAAACCCCAGAGCAGCATCTGTGTCTGTCTGGCTCCCTGTAGAATTTCATTTTTTGTTTGCTTCCACTGGGTGGGAATACTGACTTTTATTAAAGCCTCACGTGTGCAGTTTCTTGATGTTCAGGATGATGGTAGTTTGGCACTCATATTAATTCCCCAAAATGTCTTTTCACTGGGAGGAGGAGGCTTCAAAGCCAGCTCTAGCTCTAAGGACAGTTTGCAATGGTGCTGGTTAGCACAGGACTGGGTGATTATGCTGTTTTTTCTGGATCCTTTGGGAGGTTGGGTGTGCCTGGGAAGAAAGGTCATCTTCTTTTTTATTACTCTTTTTTCCTTCTCCTGCCCTTCCTCTTCTGTAGTAAATTGGTAGCCAGATTTATTTCTTTTACACTCTGCCTGCTCACATAATTGACAGAAAGAAAGAAAAGCAGCATAAACCATAAAACTTCCTTGTTAAATACATGTTATTTCCAAGAAGAAAAACTTGTCGCTGATTCATTTTGAAGACTTGATCTGTGACTTATTTTTTTTCTTTTTCTCCTTTGTATTGGCAGGATAAAAAACTTGAACATGCCTCGTAGCCCAACGTCAAGTGAAGATGAAATGGCACAAAGCTTCTCTGACTATTCTGTTGAGTCTGAATCAGACAGCTCCAAAGAAGAAACTATTTATGACACAATTAGAGCAACTGCAGAAAAGCCAAGCAGCAGAATGGAAGACAGTCAGAGCAACACTTTAGTGATTCGAATTATCATACCTGACCTGCAGCAAACGGTAAGGCAGAGAGTGCACTGCAATTTAAAAAAAAAAAGGGAAATTAAATTATTAGCTTTGCTGGCTTCAATCTGCAGTAGACCTGTTCCCTTTTCTTACTTTCTTTTTTGACATAGGAGCAAAATTCAGGTTTTCTTTCAATGCCTATGCTTTGTACCCCAGTGGTTTATCTGACTGATTGCCTGAAGTAACGGCACCATCCCTTGTAAGGCAGTGGATTCAGTGTTAACTTGATGAAAGCCACAATCATAAAGCAAAATACCTGTCTGATCTGCATTCAGAGACATTTGGGTAGAAGAAAGAGAATTAGGAATCTATAACCTCATCAGAAGATGAAGATTGAATTAAAAAATCTCGTGGTAACTATGAAAGCCTCTAATTCCTCTTCTTATAAGACAGTTTGTGATTGACACTAGACTGGGGTCCTGCAAGAGGTCATCAAATTCTCTCTCTTCACCTATTTGGTGTTTTCCTCTGTCACCCTGCCCCACAAAAGGCGTTCCTTTTGGAGAGCATGTGGCTTTGAGAGTGTAAAGATGAGCAAAGACAAGCACAAACAAACCTTTCCTTCCTCCTGTGCTGCCGTGCCTTTTCTGCAGGCTGTTGTTTCTCAAACGTCCAGCCTGAGACACCAGCACAAGTGCTGTCATAGGAAAACTGTGTCATTCTGGAAAAGCTCTTGGGAGATGCTGATTCTGTCTAGAACCACAGCTTGTCCAAGTTTGTTATTAATTACCTAAATCACCCTGGGTCTCTTTGAATGCTGCTGTTGGGATTTTCAGTAGTGCCGCCAGACTTTCTAAATTTCCAAGATGATGATGAAAACACGTCTGTTTTATGGATGTGTGCTGCACACATCACTCTGTGCTGACATGGAAGATCTGCATCATCCCCTGCTGCCATTGAAGATCTATCTCAGATGAAACTCTTCCTTTCTTCTTAATTAAGTTCATTTTTAGACTGATAGAGAAGGGCTGGCTGCAGCCTGACAGGGAAGAGCTGTTTTGACAGTGTGTCCTCAGGTGTGGTTCTGCAGCTCTTTTTGATGATCTTACCAGCTTGCTCCATCTGTGACCCTGTCAATGAGTACATCCATGGAAATGGAATGGAAATACCAGCTTTTCTTGCTAGGTTTACTCTGCTGTTAAAACCACAGGGATCTTAGCTTCCTGAAGCCCTCTTGTTTCATTGCTCTGTTTTTTAGACCAATAATAAGTTACTGGTTTTTAGACCAATAATAAGTTTTTAAAACTAATTTCATCATTTGTTCATTTTTATTGCTTTTCCTTTTGCATTTCTTTTTCCTTTTCAATAAACTCTTAATGAAGAGTAACTGAATTTTTTTAAACAGTTCTATAGCAGCTGATGTGTTTCTTATTTAACTTATCAGCCCACAAGCTCTTTGTACAGGAAAGTGAAACCTGGATTCATGTTAGCAAACAGGAGTACTGATGGATTAAATGTAGTGGAGAAGGTCACAGTTTGAAGCTGTTGTATAGCTACAAGCCAGAGCAAACATAGACCCCATTTCCTGTATAATTATAATTAATTTAACATACAAGGTGTTTAAAATTAGTCTGTTTAATCAAAGCAGCATGAAATAACATATTTTAATTTTGTGCTTTTTTTTTGGCTTTTAGGAAGTATGATCAAGACTATATTTGTTCAAAGGAAGACAAGTTTAGGGTTTTAGATAAAATTCAACCCACTGGGAAGCTTTAAAGCCTTAGCCAAACTCCCTACAAATAAAGTTTGCTCATCTGCAGTGGCTGTGGTACAGATTGCCTTTATTTCATTGCAGGTATGAGAGAATCACCAAGCACCATGAGTAGGATGTGCTGCTAGGGAAAACTTTATAAATTACCACCCATTGTAGGAAATCTGTCTTGTTGCCCTTTTATTCTCATTTGAGACTTAGAAGACAATGTGAATGTTGACGAGTTCATACAGAGCGCTTAAGAACAATTGCTTTTCAGTTCTTCTATTAATTCATTTTTGTCTCCTTTTCAGTTCAGGTGATAACCCAATTTATTGAAACACTGCTTGGTAGAAATGGTAATTTCTTATTGCCTTTGTGCATGACCTGTATTCAGTAAGTGTCATCCTTCTCACAGGAGGGTGGAGAATATTTAAATGAGAGACTGAAAGATTTCCTGAGCTCAGTAAAATTCCTGAGGGAATGGAGAGTGCAGAAAGCCCTCCACAGTCACAAGGAGTGTGGGTAAAAAAGCTGTATTATCTGACATATATTATTTGGTCTGAATCCAGGCCCAATCATCTTGTATCCATTTCCTTTTCCAGCCCATGTAGGAACAAATCACAAGTGATGCTGTGTATAACTGAAATGAGTGGTTCTGCAGGAGCTGTTGTCAAGAAAATCTCCTTTTGCTTGATGTTCTGATGGTGTTCGGTGCTTGAAGTTGGTCTTTTCCACAGACACTGAGAACAGTTCTGTCAGCCAGTTGTTTTAAGGGCTGTTTTCATCATTTTCTTATCATGGTGGTTGTTCTGCTCCTGGTTTACCCTCTCCTTGCATGCTCCCTCTGGGTTATGTTTAAAATCAAAATGCTCAGATTAATACATTTTATTGAATTCCGAGGCTGGGATGGGTTTGGGTCTGCTGAAGACTTCTCTGAGATGCTTTCTGCCCATCTGTTTTGCTGCTCCACTGCAATAACGATCATTTACTGATTCTTCCCCACTCTGGTTTTTGGGGTTTTTTGAATTATATTGGACTTTCCAGGCAAAATGTTTGGTAAGTGGCAGTTGGGTATGGCAACAGCTGAAGTTGTAGTTACTTTCTGGTGTTCTCTTTCTGCCCTGCTTTTTATGCTTTTGTATCCTTTCTTTACTTGTTTTCTATTAGTTGTTGGATTTTAGGATTAAGAATCTTTTCCTTGAGTGCTTTTCCTTCTCGGATAAAACACTTTGTTTACTTTGTGCAGTTTTTACCTTACAAAAGCAGGAACCCGGTTGTCACAACTGCAGCTTGAGTCCCATTTTTGATTGGGGTGCCTCCATTTTCACTTGTTTCCAATCTGTGCTGCCTCAGATACATTCCAGATTTTCTTCTGCAACTTTTCACGGATATTTTTCCGTATCCCACTTTGTGCCTGATTGTTCATTGCTGCTTTCTGTTTGCTGTTGCTCTTCGGTTTGATAACAGAAACATTGTGCTGTTGGTGTCCACATGCCCTTGATCTGGTGATGTGATGACAGCCTGGCCAGGCTGGTTTTTCTGAGATGTCCTCTCCTGAATTCTGTGTTTCCTGAGCGCATTCTGATGAAGGAGAGCAGTGTTTCAGGAGAGAATTAAGTTGAACACTGGGCACAGACCAAAATGAGTGACTTGCTCCATTTTCTTTTCGTGATACCACTCTCATTTGCATTTCCCAGTTTTTGGCTGTCACATCTTTAATATCAACATCTCCTATTGAAAGGAATAACTCATATTTTGCTGTCCTGGTGTCGCGGTTTGACCAATAAGGGGTGGCAGTCACATTTTGGAGGCAGCTGTGCAAACCGGGTTTGTCGTGTCCCTCAGTGGCAGTTCAGTTCTGTGTGATTGACAGCTGTGTTGGGCTGGTAGATTTTAGCAGATAAATGCTATCCCTCAAAACTTCCATATCATGAGCATTATTTCCACCTTATTAATGTCTTCCCTTTGGCTGGGGGAGTTGTATTTCCCCTGGCTCCCATCCTTCTGTAGTTGCAGTGTTTTAGGATTTTCCTTTCTCTCTCATGGAGAATATAGATAAACTGTACTTTCTTAATCTCTGTGTTTTGTGTTAGAGGTGTACAAGCCATAACCAATAGGTCTTTGGGGGTGGATTGTCTTTGGCCAATGGACAATTGTTTATTACTGTGTATAAAAAGAACTTCTTGTAAATAAATCCTTCTTCTTCACCATCTTGAAGCCTGTCTGCCTGACCTCTCTACCTGCTTCCACAAATCCCACAAACAACAGAAAAGCAAACCATAATCCTTCCATCGCACTCGGTGACTTGCTCTGACCAGCGTGCGGGAATGCACGGTTATAACTGACCGTGTCTCCTCCATCCCAGGAGCTTTCACATCCCAAACACGGGCCTTGCATTTCAGCAGCCAGTGGTGACGTGCTGTCTTACTGCTGCATGTGCATTTTGAGGGGCCTGGTGTGGTTCTGACAGTGATTTTGAGCCGCTCAGGGATTTTTTTTTTCTCTGTTCTTCGAAAGAACTGCTGTGATTTTTACAGTGAATGTATCTGTCAGTGCAAAACATCTTTCCTTCATGTGTTTCTGTAGTTCTTTGTCACTAAACTATCCCTGCTTTTAAATGTTTTTTCTTGCCACTGAAGATTAGAAAAGGCTGTCCATTTTTTGGACCCTGCTGCTGTGTCCTTTCCTTGTGGTCGCCGCGCCGTGCGTGCCTCATGAATTGTTCTTTATTTCATAACTGGAGCAGCCCGCGTGCAGGTCCTGCTGTGGTTCAGCTGCTGTTTCCTCAGGGTGCAGTGTGGCAGTAAGTCATGACCTGTCTGCTGTAGTTGCAGTGCTTTAGGATTTTCTTTCTCTCTCATGGAGAATACAGATAAACTGTACTTTCTTAATCTCTGTGTTTTGTGTTAGAGGTGTACGAGCCATAACCAATAGGGCTTTGGGGGTGGATTGTCTTTGGCCAATAGACACTTGTTTATTACTGTGTATAAAAGGAACTTCTTGTAAATAAAGTTCTCTCTTCGCCATCTTGAAGCCTGTCTGCCTGACCTCTCTACCTGCTTCCACAAATCCCACGAATAACAGAAAAGCAAACCATATGTCTGCAGGATAGAGGGGTGGCTGTGGTGCTCCCTGCCTGGAGCGCTGCCAGGAGCACACAGAAGCAGCACAGTGGAGTTGTTCCAGGGCTGGGCTGATGGAAAATGCAACTTCTGCAGCATCTGAGTGCTCCCTTTTATGCTCTTGGTCAGCACCTGCCTCTGAGAGAGTGGTAACAGCTCCACTTCTATCCTGCTTGGCTTCGTGGGAAGCATGTGTAATCACTTTTCTCACTGGTTTCACTTTTCTGAGCCTGAAACATTTTGGTAAGAAAAGATGATCCGGTTATTGATTTACTTTTTATGTAACTGATCTTATTTCATTCTAAATTGCTAATGGGATCAGCATTTTTTGCAATAAACCCATTTTTGTTTTTTACGAATCACTAGAAGCGCTCAGGCTATCACTAAATTAATTTGTGAAATATTTGCATGCCATCAAGAACAGAGAGAACACAAGAATAGACTGAACAAAACTGAACATGTTGAATTCTCCAGGTGCATTAAAAACCAGCAGCCTTAATTAAACTCTGATCAGAAGTAACTGTTTTGTATTTTTAAAATCAAAACAGTGTCATACAAGTCCAAAATTAGTTTGTTTTAAGTAAAAAAGACTTTCCTGAGGGCGGGAGGGGGGGAAATATACATGTAATTTCAAAATTATCTTCCATTTGCGTAACAATTCTTGTAGTCTTCAGGGATATTTGGATAATACGTGGATAATGTTAGAAGTTAAGCTCATTACACACCTTGTAACTGACAGTTCTGCTAAAAAGTGCCATTGTTTGAGTCAGACTCTTGTATTGAGGTTTGAATCCATGTCGGAGTCGTGGGGAGAATGAGGTTCAGAAGGAACACAGGGATTTCAAACAAGTTGCCCTTGCTGCTAAGCCAGTACTAGGATGTTTGGGAAGGGAAATACTCTTTGCAATCTTACTTGTGTCCCTCTTTCATTCCCTTCAACATATAAAACACTCCAAATTTTTCACAAAACGTCTTGAAATATAAAATAAGGGAAATGAAAGCTGCTTCCTAGCCAGCCTTATTTGTGACAGAATCTAACATCTCATTTTCTTGCATTTTGGTATTGGAGACTGAAAGGATTAAGGCAGAAGCAGCATCGTGTGTTCAGGATGCACAGCAGAGGTGCCAGCTTGGTTTCCAGGCATTGCCATCTGCTGGTACCTTGTAACCAGTGACTGCAGTCAAAATTCCTCAAATTCCTCAAAATTCCTCAAGTTCCTGAATCCCTCAAATCCCTGACTTCCAGCTTGGTAAGAAGCAGAGAAGTGGAGAGGGTTGTCAAGGTTTTCAAGTCATTCGCTTCACATGGTATAGTTCGTCTCATCAGCTTACCCTCAGATAAATGTGGCTAAAAGGGAAGTAGAACTCTTGCTGAATGCCGTTTTTTGGGTGAAATCCTGGTGAATCTAACTGGTATTAGAACAGCCAAGAATCAAGTGGATAGTTAAACATCTTGTAACGTCCCTTTTGCCTGGCTTTTTGAACAGGTTTTCTATGAAGGTGCTCTCTCTGAAGGATGTGTGTGTTCCCTGATGTTTGTGGAAGGACTTGAAATGTCCTGTGTTGTCACAGTACATTAGACGGTGTAAATGCACATCTGAAATAGAATTCTTTTGATGAATGTTTCACCATGGAATTTGTAGATTTTTTTGTGTATATTCCTAATTGTTTATGACGTCTGTAAATTTTAGAATGTAAGACACTGTTTAAATGTTTTTTCGCTAATCGGGTTTCTTAAAATAATTTCTCTTTGCAGAAATGCATTCGATTTAACCCAGAAGCTTCCGTGTGGGTTGCAAAGCAACGGATTTTGTGCACTTTGAATCAGAGTTTGAAAGATGTCCTGAATTACGGACTGTTCCAACCTGCGAGCAATGGGAGAGATGGGAAGTTCTTGGATGAGGAGCGACTTCTGAGGGAATACCCCCAGCCTGTGAATAAAGGAGTTCCTTCACTCGAGGTATTTTTAATCTAACATTGGAAGCGTTTGTATTCTGATACAAACTGTGCAGAAAGCTGTATTTGAGGTGTCTGCATGCCCCTGAATTGGGAAATGGTTCTCAGCAAATCTGAGCTTGAACCCTTGCTTGCAGAAGTGCTGGCATTCCCTTCTCATCGAGCTGGACCATCCCCAAAAGTGTGCAAAGAATGAGCCCCCTCTGAGACAGGTGATTTTGGAGTTTTCCTCTGCTGAGGACACAGGACATATATCTCACTCTGTGATTTAATAAAGAAATGAAAGGTTCTAGGTGAAGCTGTTGGATCTCTGGTTAGGTTTGCAATAGTAGGGTAGCAGTTGCTGGATAACCAGCCTGAGCTTTCTCCCAGAGAGATCTGTCTCAGTGAAGCCTTTTTTTCCCCCACCTGGTTCCCTCTGTGCCATCCTTCAGAGAGCACAGGCTGCCCCTGTCCGTCTCCTGGGGAAGCAGTAAGGGAGGAGAGGGTGTGTGGTGGGATTTGCCCCTCTCTGTTGCTCCTGCAGAGGCTCTGCAGCTGGGGATGAGCTGGGCAGAACTCCTGTGGCACTGGACAAACATGGAGCAGAGCCAGATCACACAATATAGCAGCAAACTGGGGCATAAAACTGGCATTTAATTAGTTCTGGTATCCCCCTTATGGTGGCAGATCAGCCATTAATAATGTGCAGTTAATAGACTTACTCCACTGTCACACAAATTCAGGAGAAAAGGGTCCTGCCAAGGCTTCAGGTCTTACCTTTTCTAGGAGTTTATTTCAGAGTTTCACTCATTGACATCCATATTATATTCTTTTAAACAGCCACTTCATTTTGTTCCTGTCATTTTTCATGAGTGCTGACTGCCAGCAGCTGAGGTGTTAACAGTGATCTTGGGAAAAGCTGAGGTTAAACCTCGTTCAGCGCAGTCCCTTGTCCAACAGACAGGCTGCATTCCTGGAATTCTGCACGGGACAATGAGATAATAGTAAATCATAGCTTTGAAAACCCCCAGGATTTTTGCTACAGATCTTGCTGCTGCATCCAAGCTGTTGAGGATAAACTGTGAGTGAGTTTCAGCCAAAAAGAGAGGCAATCCTCGGGACCTCATTCATAAACCCAGTCCTGTTCAATATCAGGACTATTCCCATGTGGAAGTTCCTCCTACTTTGACTAAGGAATTTTCAGATATCCTTTTTTTTTGTTTTTATATTCCAGAAACACCAAGCTGCTATTTTGATATATCTATTTTTTTATTTAACATGCCTTCCTGGCACTTTCTGCCTGAGTCTGTAAATGAAAGTGCGCAGAAATCCTTGGGGGAAAGCTCTTTTCAGTTGCTTATTTCTGTGGATTCTAGAGCCTGATCTCATTTCCCACATACCTCCACTGATCTCAGTAGATTCATACAAGATACAAATTTTGCTAAAATGATGTAAAACTATATGAAATACTAAGCCCTTTTTAAATTAAAAAAAATATTCTTTTTATATTTTTAAAAAAATATTTTGCCTAAATCTACATCATCATGGATGATGTTATTCTAAGTGTTACGTTTGTAAGTTTCCAAATGTATTCTTCTTTTCCTCCCTCAGTTTCGCTACAAGAAAAGAGTGTACAAGCAGTTCAACCTCGATGAGAAGCAGCTGGCCAAGCTTCACACCAAGGTATCCCAGTTTCCTGCAGAAGTTAGCAATAATGATGATCATACACCAGCCTGTTTTCTTACAGAATAAATCTTTTACTCATTTTTCCCCTTAAAACTATCAAAACAAGACTTTCTTACTTTGTTTGACTTTTGAACATTTTAAACCATAGGGTTGATGCTCTCAGGATAAAGTCAGGTTCTCAGGAATTAGCTATGTTCAGTGATGTCACCGAATATTTCACCTTTAGTCAAAATTTGATTTTTAAAATCAGAGGGCGATTCATTTTTTGCTCTTTGTTTCAGGCTAATTTGAGAAAATTTATGGATCACGTCCACCACCTCTCTGTGGAAAAAATGACCAAGATGCTGGATCGAGGACTGGACCCAAACTATCATGACTTAGAAAGTGGAGGTCAGAACAGTAAATCTCAGCAGCCTAAAGGAGTATCTTGAGTTTGTTAAACTTCAGTTGATTAACGGACTGAATCTCACACATTCCTTCATAACTCCAGGCTGATGGAATTTGTAGGGCTTTGCTGTCCAAAGGAGATGATTGATAATTTATGATTTTCTTTGAACAGCGTTTTTAACTTAACATTATTTTACAATTGAACTTTATTTTCTAATTTTGCTCACCTTTTTCCATTGACATCCTATTCTCTTCCTCAGAAACACCCCTAACTTTGGCAGCTCAGCTGGACAATACAGTAGAAGTGATAAAAGCTCTGAAAAATGGAGGAGCACATTTAGACTTCAGAGCCAAAGACGGAATGACAGCTCTGCACAAAGCAGCCAGAGCCAAGAACCAAGTAGCCCTCAAGGTAAACGCTTTCAATAGCAAATTATGTATTATCTTATTAAAAAAATGCATAAAGGAAACTGTTTTCAGTTAATTACTGTATTGTCCTTAATGGATCCTTTAATATGTTTTCTTGTGGCTTTCAAGTCTTAGGATTTGCTTTCAGTAAAGGGCCTTTTAATTTCTGATTTATCTTTTTTTGGTAAGAAGAAAAGTGGTGAAATTTAAGCTTTTTCATTGATACACTGTATTCTGTCTGAGGAAATAGGAATAGCATTATTGTCACTTATCTCCTTGAAAGCAGCTTCCAGTGGCATGGATTGCACATTTTATGGTAACACAGTCTCTCCTGGCCTTTTTTTGGTGTTTTAACAGGTATTCTTAAATCACATTGATGGTCTAGATGAAGTCTTAGGTTTCTGGCTTTTGCTTATTCCCTTTTAGACAGATATTCAAATTGCATGGCATTTTTGATAAAGTGCCTCGGAGCTGAAGAGGTGAATGTGTGGCAAAGGTGATGCAGCATTTTCAGAGCTGACATTTCTGAGCTCAGTGAGAGGATGGAAGGTGGACATTGCCACTCTTTTCTGTGCCATCCCAATAGATTCCTTTAGATCCTAATTCTTCCAAGGTCATTTCATGCTTAACTTTGTGCTGTGGCCCACTCTATCAGCTGATCAATAGATGAGCAAAAAATATGCCAAGTACCAACCTTATAAATACCTTTTCAGGTATTTTTTTACGTAAAGTCCCTTTCCAGGTGGGTGTCCCTCCCAGATCTGTTTTTCACTGTCTGTGATTGCTTTCAGACCCTTCTAGAGCTGGGAGCATCTCCCAACTACAAGGACAGCTGTGGCCTGACCCCGCTGTACCACACAGCCGTGGTGGGAGGGGACCCTTTCTGCTGTGAGCTCCTACTCCATGAACATGCCACAGTCAGCTGCAAGGATGAAAATGGATGGCAAGAAATTCATCAGGTAGGAAAGACTGCTTGTTGTTTGGAGTTGGACTTGCATGAGGAAATGTGCCATTGTTCTAGAGTTAAATGCTATTTCAAAGTCCCTGCATGTGCAAGTATGAAATTTCTTCCTTTTTCTATTTGCTTTTTCTTTTTATTTATTCCCTTTGCATCCTGCTATGGTGACTTAGAGGTACAAAACTTCCAGTTGTGTTCTGTAACTTTGAAATCCTCTGGTTACTGTGGATTTTGCTGCAGAAATTGCACTGCTCATATTTATGTCATGGACCCTTGGAAGTTTAGCATCCTGTTTGTGGCACTTCAGTAGAAAAATGTAGCTCATTCTTTTTGTTAGATAGCAGAGTCAGTGTCCTTGGTAATGCTTCTTGTGTGTTTGTCAGGGTGCTTTCCCCTTTGTCTCTGCTGAACTTGACGGGAAGATTTGGGTTTGGGATCC
>VZTX01027614.1:0-36623 GCA_013400915.1 Pardalotus punctatus
TTTTTTTTTTTTTCCCCCCGGGAACACAGAGTTTCATTTGAACTCTCTTCAGTTACCTTATGCACGATGAGCCCTGCTCATGGTTCACTGAGCAGCTCCAGCAGGAAAGACCCATCCTTGGCCCCCGTGCAGAAGAAACAGCAGGTTAGAAGACAACTCTTCCACTTTCTCTTCTCCAAGCCACCACATCAGAAATGTTCATGAAGGCAGAGGGCTTTGGCAGCCTATTCTTGAGACTGGGCCATGAACCTGCAGCCCTGACCCATCGCCTGAGTGTGTGCAGGGCTGTACAATGCCATGTGTCATGGCAGGTAAGTATGAACTTCTGATACACGTTGCATTCCCAATGGTCCCTTATTCTTAATCTGTATTTTAAATGTCTTCTGTTTTCTGGTTTTGATAGTGGTGTTTCAGGATCTTGGGATTTGGGGTATTTTTAGTGCCTTTAATGTGCAGATCACTGATAAAATGACCTGCCTTTAAGTGGGAAAAACGGTGATGTGTGTCTAATCTCAAGTGCTTATACGACTATTAACACTCGAGGCCATCCCTAATTGCTGTTTTAAGTACACAAGGAGCTGTAGACAGCAGGGGCAGAAATTTGGGTGCACACTGTCTCTTTGAGCTACTCAGGTGTGTTGCTACTTGTGGGATATGTCAGGAGCAAGGGTCTGACCTGAGCTGGCTGCTCTGTCATGGTATCAATCAACAAAACAGCCTTGGCTCCTTCCTAAAGGCTTTGACACAGTGAGCAGAGAAGATGTGGGGTATCTCTAGGGCTCCTGGTGTCACACTGAGTAGCCTGTGCTTCGTGTAGCCTGTTTGTGATCTTCTCAAGGCAACAGGATCACCAGAACCCCAAGAGTGCCTGACTTCATCCAGTGCTCATAGCACTCAGGCCATGACCTCTATCAGGCCTCTGGAGATGGTATGAGAGAGTTATATTGGCAGGTGTGTGGCTATAATCTGTCAGGGCTCGGTTGTATTTGCAAGGCTTGATACAAGATGTGTCTTCTGCAGCTTTTTTGGCCTTTTCTGCATTCACACACCCCATTTGTTATTTTTCCCAAAGAAGAAATTTGCATGAATCATCTGCTGACCATTTTAGAAAGACTCAGCTGTGGGACACTGCAGTCTGCAGAGCAGGACCAGTGCTGCAGGGATATATCACATCAGAGTGGTGTCAGTATTTCACACAGCTGCAGCCCTCTCTGCTGACAGAGATTTATGGAGTAGTGCAGTGCTCTGGCATTTCCATGGACTTCCAGGCAGAATCACAAATGCTAAACACTAAAATCCACCCTTTGTGCTATTGACATCTGCAGTGCACACTCCCATCTCACAGAATTCCAAGCCTAAATTTCAGAGTGGCTGGTTAAAATCAAACAGGCACTGGGATGAGCAATGGGGGAGTGGGAGGGAGAAGTTCTCTGGGGTCTTGCAAATTGTCCACAGCGGTCCCTTGTGCAGGGGATGGCCCCTTCTGCACCACAGAGCTGTGCTAGATCCAGAGTGAGCAGCTCCAGCTGGGGAGCAGGTGTGCAGCAGCAGTGACCTGGTTTGGGAGCAGCCTCTGCTAACCTCCCCAGCATGCCAAGATAAAGATTGGCCACATGTTCCCATGTACACTTTTGTGCCAAGAGGTCATCTTCTAAGTGGTCTCAGAGAGAGGCTACAGTCCTGTAGAAAAAATACCTTGAGGTATCCCAGGAAAAGAGAAAAACACTGCTCAAGCACTTTCCTTCATGGATGGATAATGTAATACAAAGCTATTTAAACATCAGGGGTCATTCAGTTCTGCTTGATTCCTTGCTGTGCCAGTGAAAAGCCTTTGGATGCAAAGGGAGGATAATGAAGCCGCAGCTGAAGGTCCCAGTACTACTGAACAAACCAAGAGACAAGACATCCTGTTCCCCTGCAGACCTGCTTGAAGTACCATTCTGGAGTTTCAGGGCACTGAGATGTGAGCCCTGAAAGGATGTTAAAAAGTCCTGGCTGCTGTGGTACAAGTGGGAAGTTTGCAGAGCCCATAGTGATGGTTTGGGGCTCTGTTTCTGGAAATCAGTTTTGGATCTTTGGGGTCAAATCTGAAGAGCATTGGGACTTAGACTCCTAAAACCCTGGTACAGAAAGATTCTTGGTATCTTTTTTTCCTCTCTAATAATGCCACTTTGATTTTCATGAACATTGGTGACAATTGAATGCCTTACTGGAAGTTAACTACCAGAATACCCTGCAGATTGAGATCCAAGTCATATCTGAAAAGGAAAGCATTCCTACCTGACTTGCATGCCTTTGGAATGTTAGCTATCATCTAAGCAGTAAAATGTCTTACAGGCACTTGAAAATTGCACATGGGAGGGGACCTCTTATTATATTAATCTCAGTTTCTGCATAGCTGAAAGAGACACCAGACAATACCTGACTGCAGCTGGAGTAAAAGCCACATGATTACAGAGGCAGCTAGACACTTTTCTGCCCACTCTTCAGAAGCAGGGCCATCTTTTCAGTGCTGCCATTCATTCTTCCTTATCACATTTCTGTCAACAAAACTCCCAGTCAAGTCCTTATCTTCAGCTTATAGAGAGAGCACTTATTCTCTGCTTCACCTTTCCTGTGTGAGAAATCTGCAAGCAGCCTGAGAAGAATTTATAGGCTTCCTGCATATTCAGGTGGCTACTTGCACCACTCCAAATAATTTTATTATTCTATCTGTGATTCTGTGTGTGTGAAGCTGGGGCTGAGCACACACAGCTTTTGCTGTGCTCGCATCAGCCCCTGGCAGAGAGCTTGCTCTAGTCCTTTCTCCACAGGAGCATCAGCAGTATCTGTCCCAGCTCCAGGGGTGCAGGGACCTGAAGCTGTGTCTGAGCTGCTGGCACTGGTGTGTACATGCTTCTTGCATACCCAGCCTGCTTGAAAATGGCTCTGATGATTCATGTCTCAAATGGTCATTTTTATTTAGCATCCCAGTCACCCTGAAAGAAAAAACTGCCTGCAAGGCTCTGGAGTTGCAGAAATCTCCCCCTTTTCTCCCTCTGCTCTGGTTGAGGGAGGATGAGTGCCTAGTGGGAGGAAGGAGGGGGCAGCTGTGCTGCCTGATGTGCCTTGGTGACCCTCTCAGGCCCCTTCTGCTGGAGGTGCAGTGGCAGAGGGGAGCTGGGAGGCTGTGGCAGAGTGATGAAGGGCACTCCTGGCTGATGGACTGACCAGTGGGGCAGTCACAAAGAAAGGGGAGACTTTACCAGAAGACATTTCTGAGTTGAGTGTTTCTGTGTCAGTGGAACAACTGAGCATGTTACTCTGATGGTAAAAAACCGCATGTTCTGGCTTTACCTTGTAGCAAAGCCAGGCAGAGCACGGGGAAGGAGCTCTGAGTTAAGCACTTGGTCAGTCAGACTGTAAAACCTCAAAGCTAAGCCAGAAGGTGACCTTGGTTTGAGCTGCAGAAGGGGAGCAGGAGCCAGCATCATCTGTTGGCCCCTCTTTGCTGGATGTGAGGTTTCATTTGTTTCATTTTGTGTACCACAGCTCCCCCAAAAACAGATAATTCAAGCTTCTTTTAGCCAAAGTGCAGCGCTGGATGTGCCAAATTGAGCTAAGAACCAGCAGTGGGAATCTCATGGGCCCTGACATGCAGAGTGGTCTTTTTAAATTTTAAGTTTGTGTGCCTCTTGGCCCCTGGCACAAAACTTTGAGGTGCAATGGAGACCTGGAATCAAAATTGCTGGAAGTCCACATAAATCTGTAGTTTTGTATCTGCAGCCTCATCTGTGGCCTCAAGTACCTGATGTGAAGGTGTCTGTAAATGCATCCCATGCTCCCAGCTTAAATGCTTCCTGCTGAGCTGGCCACACTCTCTGAAGAGAGCTCAGTAGAACTGGAAAAGGTCCAGGAATTGGTAATGGCTGTGGAAGAACAAGGACCTTCTCCAAAAGCCCTGTCAGGGGTGATGGTTTGGTCAGCCAAGAGATAATTTTGACTCATTGCTGTTTCACACAAAGCAAGAACTAGTAGCATCAAAACACTTGGACTGCAGTAGTTCTAACCCGAATATGGAGCAGCTGAGGTCACTTGACCCTCTTGGCACGGGCTGTTGCAAAAACAAAGGTGGATTCAGAAAGGTCTTTGACAAATTGTGAGGAGCTCAGTATGTGGTGGCAACCAAAAAAATAAAGGTCCAGATGCCACATCCTACTCGAGTTGTTGCTCTTTCTTGGTTTGGCCACATTGTCTCCTCTCGTGCAAGTCACAAGGCTCTGGGCTCTGAATGGACCTTTGCTCTGACTAATGTTCAGTTTCTAACCCTTGGAGTTTACCTGGCAGCAAGTCCCCATGACGTGAGTTAAAATCTAAGTGCCAGCACTTGTCAGGGATGTGACATTTGTTTGGATTGTCCTGATTAGTGTAATTTTTCTTCTGTTAATTGAGTTATACACCCTAGTACTGTTTCTGCAGTAAAACAGTCACACCCTGCTAGCATTTTTGTGGGCTACGGATCTTCTATTTCCTTTCTTCTTGCTCATTTAAGGTCATGAGACTAAGCAGTGACAGCTAGGGATTAAGAAAGCAAAGTGAGACTTTTTTTGTACGTGCAGGAGGAGAACTTCAGCAAAGTTTCAAGTTCAGAAAGTGCTGACCTTCAAAGCCTTTCTAAGATTAGGTGAGTCCTGAGAGTTCAGAACAGAAGGGTCCAAAATCAAGCACTTGAAAACTGGTGCTAAATCTACCAGAAATAAATCAACCCTTTTATAAACACGGCAGGTAATTATTACCTCCACAAGTATGTGATTCACAAGTTTGTTTTAATCATTATTCAAATGAAAGGTAAGCCCTTACTCACAGTGTGATACATTTGATGGCATTTATCCTCTATAACAAAACCGATTCATTAAAGTTTCCTGGCATTTGGCAATCAGCAAAGGCCTGATTTTGCCTCTGTGACGAAACAACTCAAGGCATAAGTACAGCATTTCTTGGCGTGCATAAAGATGCTGGTGCATAATTTGTGTTTGTGAGTGTTCTTCTAATTGGAGAGAAGCAAAATACAAAATAGAAAAACTTATCATAAGCTTTACAACTTTGTTGCTGAAGATCACAAAATCATAGAATGGTTTGGGCTGGAAGGGACCTTAGAGACCATCTAATTCCAATGCCCTGCCCTGGGCAGGGACACCTTCCACTAGACCAGGCTGCTCAGAGTTCCATCCAGCCTGGCTTTGAATGCTTCCAGGGATGGGAAAGTCAGAAGGAACCTCTGCCCAACACATGGAGGCACTGCTGGTGCCCTGTCCTGAAGGGCTGGGAATGCTGCCTGGAGGTATTGCCACCACTGAGCTCTGCATGCCTAAATTAGACGCTTGAGATGAGAGCTTGATTTCCTTGTGGGAAGGAATTTCAAGTCCTTCAAGGTACTTGGCGTGTGTGTCCCTCCATTGCAGAGAGATTTGCTTCCCTGTACATCCACCTGACGTCTGGAAGAGGAGCCTGGAGCCCCCTGAGGTGCTGCAGGATGTGCCTGGACGTTCACTTTCAGCCGAAATCCCAGGCTGGAGAGGAGCACTGGCAATACCTCCCAGGGAAATTGCAGGTGCTGTCATAGCATTCCCCGTACACGTTGGAAAATCCCATTTCCAGCCCCGAGCTGGTGCAGCTCCATCGGTCTACAATCCCGGCAGCACTCGCAGCTCTTCGGTCGATTCTCTCCGCGCTGTTTTTTTGAGTGAGGAACTCTTTTGTTGCTCTATCAAAGCCTTGCTGACATAGCCTGCAGCTATGAACAAATGTTGTGTGGTTGCAAGCAGAGCGTTGGAGAGACAGGAAGCGTGTTCAATATTGATAAAGAGCAGAACAGGGGCTTGTTAAAACTGTGCATAGACAACTTTTCCATAATTAAGGGAGCAGCAGACGCGATCCCTCGCCTATGAATGAAATGACTAACGAAAGCAGGAGACACATGGGACATGCAGCCTGACACACACCTGTGAGCAGAAGTGATGGTGAAAGAGACCTGAGACCATTCCCAAGGATGGGCTGCACATGCCTGTTGTTCCCTTTTCTCCAGCTGGCAGCATGGGTGTATGGAACTCTCGTGCTGTGTTCTCAGCAATTAGAGTGTGCCATGAGCCCTGCCTGTCTGGGAGTGGAGCCGCTGTGTATGAAGCCCTGTACCCTTCTGAGTGCCCCTCTTCATGCTGGAATGATTCAGCCTGCAATTGGAGCAGGTGGAGTACAAGCTCAAATTGACCTATGTGCTCGGTCCTATTCACAGGGGCTAATGTATGTGTGTATGGGATTGTTTCCTTCCTATCTCTGGCTTTATTCTACGTTTCTTCTTGGGAATGTGTCCCACCCTTGTGTCCTAATACTTTAAAAAATGGAAACTTCTGCCAGGCAGCAAAAAATGGGATTGGGACAACTTCTGGAAGAAGTCATTTGGATGCTGTTGGAGTTGAGTGTGGGCTTTACTTCCAATCCTTGTGAGTGCCTGATGCACGTAGGTTACAATGGCAGCATGTAGGTCCTGGCACAGGGCCCCGAGAAGTTGTGGATGCCCCATCCCTGGAAACGTTCAAGCTGGATGGAGCTTTGTGCATCCTGGTCTAATGGAAATTGCTCCTGCATGTGCCAAGGGTTTGGATTGAGATGACCTTTAAAGTCCCTTCCAATCCCCCAATCATTCTATGAAGCTATGACTAGAAATGTGCCCACATATGAGCCATCCTCTTCCAGATGCCACTTGCTCTGCATTCCCTTCATCCTAAGTTTTGGGTGCCTTTTCCCAAGCAGAAACTTCAAGAAGGATTTCCAGACCCTCCTAACCACACCAGGCTGTTTCAAGTCATGATCCCATGGTCCCAGCCATGCTGATGAACACTTCTCACATCCTCACGTCTCAGTGCAGTCCATGGGGGTTTTTCTCCCATGTTCTCATGGTCAGGGAGGGTTCAAGGCTGCTGATCTGCTCACAGGACAAGGGCCAGCATGGGCAGCCTGTGCTCTGCACAGCCCTCATCCAGCACTGTTTGAAATGGGCACAGGCACCCAGGGCTGTGCCAATGTTGCAATTTAGCAGCTGGCACATTCAAATGCTTGCAAGTGGGATCAATCTTTTTTTAATCATTTATGTTTAATTATTGCTTCCAGATAGCTCTCTTGGTGTTTTATTGCTAGCAAGTTTCTAAAGAACACTGTTTAGACTTGAGCTGAAAAGCCTAATGTCACCCAGCAAGAAAGAGCTCCACTTAGGAGACTTCTCCTGTGCTTGGACGTCTTGGGAAGGTCAGGGGTTGAATTCCTTGAAATATTTTGGTTGGAAGATATCTGGTCTGACTTCTGCTTACAGCTGGGCTGTCCTCAAAGGAGGCTGAAGTTGCTCAAGCCTTGCCCAGTAGAAGTTTAGTTATTTCCAAAGAAGATTTCAGAACCCCAGTTACAGCAGCAGTTGCTGCCCAGGCTGTAATGCTGTATGGGGTTACCCCATCCCAGGTGCAGGACTTGGTATTTGCTGTGTTGAATTCCACAAGGTTCCCAGCAGCCTTTTTCTCCAGCCTGTCCAGGCCTTTCTGAATAAATGTATTTTTATCACAAGTGCAGTATTTGCTCGTGGTGCAAACGTGTCCAGAGCTTTTGCAGGCCTCCCCACGCACACCCACACTTCATAGGGATGCAAAGATGGAGCAGGATCCTTGCTCCAACCCCCCAGGTCGTGCACGGTGGTGTTTTGTTTATGGATGACGTTGGATATCAATGCGTTCGGTTGCAACACGTGTTGCCAAATCAGCGTCCGTCTGCTGAGAAATGAAAAATTGTGGATGACAATCCCCCCTTCACTCTTCAGAGCATGAAGGAAAATGATGCTGGTAATTGGGTGCTTGCTGTCTAAAGGAGGAAGTTTGTAATCCATTGCTATCGCTGACATGATGCCTCTGTAAAACCCCAAGCCACGATTTATCTCAGCCATTTAATATCTGTGTGGAGAGACAGAATGGCATATTCAGAATGAGCCATTATGATCTGTCTGTTTGGGAATTCAGAGTGTTTTATAATCTTCCATGGATATTTTTTACTTTAAGTGAAGGAAATTAATGGCTAAATTCTGCAGAGAAATAATGCCTGATGGGAAGCACCGTTTGAAGGGCAGTGCTACATGAAAGCTGAAATTGTATTTCTCTTTCAGCATGATATCTGTTTTCTTTTAATCACAGGAATGAGGGACTAGAGTTTCAGCCTTAACTGTTAATTTCCTGTCTATTGTCTATTCAAACAAGATCCTGCTGTATCGTTTATAACAAATACATTTAGAGACAGGGTTGGAACAGCCTTCTCCAAGGACTGCAGCCTTCTCCTGCAGTCTGGGCCACCCTTTCCACGCGATGCAAGGACTAAAGCAGCCTGCTGAGTACTGAGAAGCAGTACTCCCAGAAGCACTGGGAAAAGGGCAAGAGAGAATAAAAATGGGCAACAGAGAATAAAAATGGCTGACAGAACCATGCAAAAATTCAGGTGTGGGAAAGATCATAGAATCACAGAATGGTTTGGGCAGAATTGGGCAGAATGAGCAGGGACACGTTCCCCTAGACCAAGTCTCTCAGAACCCCATCCAGCCTGGCCTTGAACACTTCCAGGGATGGGGAATCCAGAATTTCTCTCTGCCCAAACATATTTACCAAGTGGCCTGAGGAGAGGACAAAACTGAGGGGCAGCTTGGACCATGCCAGGAGCACAGGGCCAGTGCAGAGCCCTGGGCACAATCACTGCAATAAGTATTTTGGCACAGCTCCCACACAGGCTGCATTCAAAAAGGAATTGCATGAGATTGTTTGAAAAAGGATATTTATAGTAGCCAGGGGGTGCCCAGGGCTAGCCCAGCATTCTGCTCTTGTGCCAGGCAGAAATATTTAGGACAAAGTGTTAAAAATAAAATTAAAAATAAAATTAAAAATTAAAGGTGATACCTACTTTTTATTTCTGATTGAAAGTTCTGCTACCTTGTGGTTAGTAGATGTTTTAGAAAATTTTAGCTTAAAGAAGTACTGGTTTTGGTCTGACATACCTACCTTTACTCTTATGAATCATGGGGAACTACTAGGAACATAGTGTTTTTTCAAGATGAGCTAAATATGCAAGGACTGATGCAATTTTTTTTCTTTTTAAGGTTACAATTCTGGAAAAAAAGAACAGTGATCTTATAGGAATCCAAATCTGTGATGCTGAAGCTCTTGAATTATTCATATGATCTTATTCATTGCACTGTGATTATTTCTGATGCTTCAAACTCCTGGATAGCTTTTGATGCCTGTATTATTTCTATGTAAATCCCAACCATTAGTTAGTTTTATCAATAAGGTTCAGATTGAATCATGCCTCCCCTGCAAATTAATGCAGGCTTAGACAAATGCAAGAGAAGATTCAAACTATCAAATCACAGACTGTTAGATGTGGGTTTAGAACAAAAACATGTATATGTTATTTCAAGCTTTAGAAGGCGGTAACTGAAAATATTAGCACGTACAGGGACATTTAGCAGATTGGTACGCATGGAAGAGTGAGCCAAGCTGCAGGCTTGGAAGGCTTTTAGGATGTATAGATAGACTGAGTTCTGCCACAGACTCAGTTCTTCGCTATTTCCAGCCTGGAGAGCTGGAGATGTTAGACTGGCTATTGACTTATTGTCACCATAGATAATTAAACCACAACAATTGTTTTCAAACAGATTTAAAGATCAGATTTAAACTCATAAAACAGGAGGGCCAGGATGGGGCTGGAACAGCCTCTCTAATTCCCTGTGACGTGCCTTTGGGCTGTGTGGAGCAGAAATGCCGTGTGCCATTGATTAGAGCCTGCCCGGTGCAGAGGCACACGGGGAATGGCGTGGCCCTCTGAGCGCTCAGTTCTCAGGCCCTTCTGCATGAGAGTCTGGTATAATTTCATTTCATTATCATAGTGTTCATTTCTCTCAAATTACTATTTTTTAAAACTACCCTTTCTTTTCTCAGCAAAGGAGGGGAAAATATACGATCAGCTTTAATGGATGGGAAGATTTCTGGCTAGAGCACAGTCAGTGCAGTGACTGATTCAAGCCTGCAGACACCCAAAATTGTACCTGCAAGCCTGGTCAATCAATTTGTTCCCCTAAAGCAGTGATGAAACTGTTTTAATAATAAAAAACTGGCTTACTAATAAAAGCTTACATCTCTCTGGCCCAGTAAACTGAGAGATGCTGTTACTGAAAGCAAAAGGAAATCTAATTTCCCCTGGTATTGACCATTACAGTGTCTCAAAAATAAGCAGAAGAAAATTTTAAAGGAAAGTTGGTGCAGCAGAGGCCAGTCTGGACTGAGAGGATGGGCAGTTTGACCTGTGGAAAAAAGGGACAATATTAAGATCCAGAGAGGAATCTGGTCTCTAACATTTGGATCCATCCTGCAGACAGGTTACACCTACCAAAACCAGAGGCAACCTTAAAATATATCCTCCTCCTTCTCCCTTATCTCCCTCCACCTGCTTATCTTTTAATCAGATGTTTAAATCTCCTCATTAGATTTTCAGCATGCTCCTTCCCCAGCTGGACCAAGAGCTGCTGTGGGGAGCGAGCAGTAAAGAGATGAACAAGTTTATGAAATTTGGGTGGAGTGGGGATCCCTCACTCCACCAAGGCTGATCCCACAGGCTGGGCTGGAGGTCAATGCTGTAGCAGGCAGGTCTTCTACAGCCTCCCTGCAGTATCCCCTTGCACAGGATTGCACTGTTGACAAGCACATTAAAAAAAGGGGGTGGGATAGAGAAAGTTGTTTCCAAGCGATTGTTTTTAGGCTATTTTTGAGGGATTTAACAGTGTCCCACAGGAAAATACCCCACAGCTGTGGAAGATGGGGCTTAAGCTATTTCAGGTTAATTTAGGATTTACACCTGAATCCTAGCTGACAAAATTATCCAGAGATGACTGAGTAAAGGGAGTCACCATCTCCCCTGGCTGAACTAGGTTCAAGAGAAGAGCATTTGGTCTCTGGGTTCTGGAGAAGAGTTGGTGGATTCTGTGTTACCCATGTGGGAAGGAAGAACAGGGGCTTAACTCAATTCCTCCCTTTGCATTCTCCCATGGTCAGTGCAGGCAGCTCTCCCTGGAAGGTCTCAGGTTTGTTGTCTTCTTAACATCTGCTGCTTCTTCCCATCCCCTTCCCGGGAAACATGCCCATGCACACTGATGCTGCTGGACCACACAGCAGACAGGGCTAGGAATGCAAAATATCACCTTACAGTCTCCTGCTGTGCACTGACTGGACTTGTCTCACCCCATGCACTACTTTTTTTCTTCTTGCTGCTGCTTGGAAATGGATTCCTGCATTTCTTTGGTCCAGCAGGGAAAATTCTTGGCTGCAAAGACGGATCTTGCAATCTGGTCTGCAGGCCAGCAAACCCTGGCAAACTTCCAGGCCCAGGATCTTTCCGATGTGGGGATTTTCCATCGAGGGTATTCTGCTGCCTCTTCAAATGCTGAGAGAATTGCATTGTAAGAGTGGCTCTTTGCTGATAATCACCCCAAAAGCCGGAGGAAACAAAATCATGTGGGGCTGAATACAGAGGCTGCTCCCAAGCCCTGCAGAAGGCTGGGGACAGAGGTCAGCCCCTGGATGCCTTCCCAGAAATTACTGGACATTGCTGTTTTGGGGCTTCAGCCAAAAGGGCAGCTGTTGCCTATATTTCCACAGGCCAGAGACTAAAATGTCTAACTGCAAAAAAAGCAAAGAAAGAAAATATTTTTTTCTTAATATGTTTTTAGGCATATTGAAAGGAAAGGCTGATGCCGTTTGGTTCTTCATAACTTATTGTTTTACAGGCATCTGAAACACCCCTACCACTGTTTCCTCCGCTTTCTCAAATTTCATTAGACTTGTGTTATAACGTGGAGGCCTGAAACAGGCATCTGCCTCCTGCAGTGCTGAGGGACCCAAAGAATTGGCCCCACGTGTGTGCAGAATGTTGTTGGAGTACTCTCTGTGCCACAGCCTGCTCTTCTGGCAGGCACCATCTCCATGGGCATCAGCTGCTGCACTGCACACCATGCCCAGCCTCTGGCAGCCCCCAAAATTCCCATCCCCACCAGCCCAAAGGGTCTCTCTCAGCAGCACCAGGAGGGGAGAGAACCACATGTAAACAAACAGGGTCAATCCCACACGCAGAGGGGAGTATGCAGAACAGCCAGATGATGGTTGTACATCTGGGATTTGTCTTTTTTCGAATGAAACCTCTACGAGGAGCTGTGAAGTTCCTTGTGAAGATGGCAAACCTCTTTTGCTCTCCATCCACGGCAGCAGGTCTGGGAAGAGAAGGCTGCTATGGGGTAAGTAGTGTAGGAGTTGGTGTCAGTGCTGATTTCTAGGATTCTGGGTCTTGCTGGGTTATTTTAAGCACTGGGTGATGCTGTTCCTGCAGTTGTCCAAATATCTGCTTCTGGGTGGTGGTTAAATGTTTGCAAGTTAAAGCCTGATTTGGACTAATTTCCATATTTTCTGAAGTTATTTCATTTGGGGTTAAATGGCCCATCAGGGGAAATTGTGTCTTGCAGCAAGTGCTTAAAATTTAATGTGTCCACTGGTGAATGGCATCTCAAAAGTGACCCGGATGAGCTCCCTTTCTGTGCTGGGGCACTGAGAAGTGATTTATTTTGTCAATGAGTCCTAACAAGTTCAAGGTTCAAATTTATGCTTTGTTCACAGAAGAAATTTAAAGCTGTCAACACAAACGGGCACTGAGAGTGTGCTGAAATGTGGTGCCACTGCTAAAGGAGGGGTGTCATGCTTTCACTTTCTGTATTGGTTGAATTACAGAGATTATTGTTTTGATTTTTGGGCCATCAGAAGAAAAGAACTTTAGGACCAACAGAGCATGGCTCACTGAGTCAAGGATCAGAAAATGTCTCATTATTTCGGATGGAGACAGTCACAAAGCCCTCTGAAGCTCTCCCACTACATGAGCACATGCTGGTTGGTTCTCCTTTCTCATAAAGTTTTCCCCTCCTAACTACTATTTTGTCCTACTTGGCAGCTGAAGTGCTACATTTTATTCCTCCCTTTATCCAACTTTACTATCATTAAATGGTGGGGCACTGTAATACTTGCTGGATGATTTGTAGCTTTTTTTTCTTTAATTGCCAAAGGACTTCGGTGTCAGAAGGGGAAGGTGGGAGAGATCACGATAAAAGCAGTGGTTTTCAAGGAGGCGGATATCAATGAACTCAAATCTGATGAATAAGATCTCTGAAGAGGTAAGACTAATAGAGAATAAAGTTGTTGGTTTTTCAGAGTAAGCTAAGGGCTGAATCCAAACTGTCCAAATGCAAGAAGAGGAAATTTAGTAGGTGCTGAGCTGGGTAGATGACGAAGAGGTTTTTTCTGTAACTAACACCAGACAGAAACACACAGAAAAAAAGAAGAGGTCAAATTTCTAAGAATAAATCTGAAAAAAACAGTACAAGTATTGAGGGATAAAACCATAAAGGTCAAGGCACAAAATGAGACCTCAAAGATAACCAGAAATAATTCTGTAAGAGCCATTAATAGAATGAGGAAGATCAAAGGGAGGATTGGTCTGCTGCTCAATGGAGAATGAAAGCTGTCTGCAGATAATTACAATAAGCTTGAAGAATACTGGAGAAGGAGAAAAATTATTTTTTCCCAAAGTAGCTTGGGAATTACAGTCCAGTCAGATGAACAATTCTAGAAGAAAAAAAAAATTGACCGTAACAAATTGTCTGTAACATTTGCAAAAATAGCTGGAAGACAAGTAGCAGTCAATATGGGTTGGTCAAAAATAAGTTGTGTTAAACTGTTTTAATTTCTCTTACTGTGAAAAAAACCCTTGTGGATTGGTTTGGGGAGGCACAAAGTTCACATAGCTTGATCTTGAAAAAAAATTTAAGCTTTGCTTGGTAAGTTCATGGCAGGCATAAAACTGAGAAAGTCTGCAAGCGCATTGGAGGAACAGGTTATATTTGTGTGATATACAATAGAAATTTCTGAAAAAACAGGGTTAAATTCAGAGGAGGACAAGTGCAAATCATTCTTAACCAGACATACTTTGCTAAGCAAATAGGCTGGGAAAGAACAGGCTAAAAACCAGTTCTCCAGAAAATTATCTTTTGTTATAACGGATCAAAAATTACCAGTGAGCAGGCAAAGGCTTGGTGTTGTGAGAATGACAAACATCCCACCATCAGGGTCAGACAGGAGGGCTCTCTGCTCTGCTCAGCGTGGGAATCCTATGGTCAGTTTTCATTAATGAATTTTTAAGAGAATTGTGGATGTACAGAGTCTAATGTCCTCTCCTGATAAAGATTGTGAGGAGTTTTCCTATTTTTTTTTTAAATCTCTGATCTGTGAGTAAAAATTGAAAGACCTGGCAATATGTATAAAGAGCCTGGGGTCACAAAAAGAGCCATTTCAAAGAGGACAGGAAGGTTTTCTGTGCTCATGATGGTCAGGACAAATGGTAGTGTTTGAAAAATAACATAAGGGACACTCAATTTGAGTGTTAGGAAAAGCTCTTGAAGGACAAGTGCAGTAAATGTATGGAATGCGTTTCTTGGAGAGGTTGTGAAGTTCCTATGATTGTAGGGCCATTAGGAACAGATTGGGCAAACATCTGTCAGGAATGACATATGCTGATACTGCCTTCAAGTGAAGGCATCTCTCATTGCTTCCAGGGCTATTGTTTGATAACTCTGTCCAAATCTAGGGATATAAGTGATTTACTGAGAGAAATTCTCATGGCTGAGTCATTATTTCCATCCTGAGAGGGTACTGCTTTGCATAATTCAGTTCATTTATTGCTGCTCTCTTATGTGTAATTAAATACCTGAGGTGAGCAGGGAGAGGGCAGCTGCCAGACACTGCAATGGGGGGACTTGGCTCCAAGTGATCAAAGATGCCATCATTTGGAGGGTAGACATCCTGTTAAGGCAACATGATGCTGCTCGTCACTCTTACTTATTATTCCCTTCTCTAAATATGTTGTCTTTATCTGAGAGAGCCTGGGGAACTGTAAATCTTTGAAGAAATTCTCCATATGCTGGTGATTTTCAGGGAACTCTGCCATACATAATTTCCAATAGCAATGTTTGAACAGAGAATTAATTTACTTTGGGTCCTTGGTTATTCTGTCTTGCAGTAAGAAGAGTATTGGCACCAGGCTGGAAGTTAAACAAGGTGCTAGTTTCCCTTTTCTCTCTCTTTCTGATCTTCACATTCACAGTAATGCTGTTGGAGTCAGGAAGCAATGTAGGATAGGATGTTCAATGATCACAAAAATAATAGTTTTGTGTAGCTGAAGGAATCTTTTTATTCCAGGAGCTTTTAATGAGACTGTGTTTTACATAACTCCTGTTAGCATGGCAACATACGAGCATGCATCCATCTATGAGCAAAGAAAGAGGCTTTAACAACACACCAGTAAATAACCCCACACATTCCCCTCAGCGAAACAGCAGACTTAGGGCAGGTAAAAGGACCAGGCAGGGGTCCTGCAGATTGCCTAACAGCCTCATAAAGAGGGGAGGGATGACATAATCAAAATCATGGCACTTGAAAAGATTTAAATTAGTGGATGTTCGGTTCAAAACATATAATCAAATTATAACAAATCACAAATCTGGCCATCAACTATCACCCAGTGAATCCTTTCTCCATAACTTCTGTTTCACTTCTGACCAATATCTGTCTTCACTATGGCACTGGAGGAGCAGAGTTTACCATCACTGGGAAGATCGTTCCACATTTATCACATTTATCACATTTATCGTGATGATAATGACTTTGATTTGCCTTGTCTTCAGTTTGTAAGCAGCAAACCGTGCCGTGTTGCAGTGGAATGCCCTGGGTTTAATCAGAAGGTGTTAGCAGGTTGTCCCTCTGTTGAAGCAACTCAGGGCTCTACAGCAAACCACGGGCCCAGCTCCGTGCATTTTCTTTTGAGAAAAGGCTTAATTGAAGATACTGGGGCATCACCCAAAGACAGAGTTTGACAAGGGGTGGCCTTGCATGATCCAACAATCTGTTTTAAGGCACAGGCCTTCCTGTATAATAGTGTTATATTAGTGTAGAAATTTGATGCAGGAATGGGGAAGCTGTCCAGGTACCAGGTTTGTACCATGTTCTGGTCTTCTAAGGAACGAGAAATCCAGCATTTATAAGTGTTTCAGTATTCTGATCTATATTTCCTGATCTACCTTTCATAAATCTCTCTTTCCCCCTATTGTTTCTTTTTTTTTTTTTTTTTTTTTAAGGCAAGTNCTCCTTTCCCCCCTTTTTTTTTTTTTTTTTTTTTTTTTTTTTAAAGCAAGTGGCTCAGTTAAATTCTATGCTCACCTTTTCTTTAGGTATTTTGGGATACTGCAGGAGTAAATATTTTCTGGGCTTCTCTTATGAGAAGCTCCACAGTCCCTGAAGTGGGAATATAGTGTCATGTCTCAGTCTGTCAGACTTGATTTAGCTTCAAACACTTAGGGTAGCAGCTGAAATACAACCACATATAGATGAACCATAGGTATTACCCACATCTGGAGTTTAAACACACGAAGCAAAGTTTATTTAAAGGAAGGGGATGTCAGTTTTTACCATAACTTGGCAAGCAATGCAGCCAATTACATTCAGCAAGAATTTTACAGAACCTTTAAAGACAATCCAGCCCACAGGTTACTTTCAAAGGCAGTATAGATTTTGTAAGCAGTACTCTAAAATAAATCAGTGACCTCTTAACTATGTTAGAAAATATTTAGATATAATTTTAAAGATGCTGCTGAATTTGGCTATTCAATAAATGTATAAATCCATGTGATCTGTCTTTGCCCATCTGGAGACTGCAATGTTAATGAGTTAAACGCTGAACACAGTCTCTGTAGAGTCACTTGGATAATTTGAAGCAGCGTCGTTTCAAACTAAGGATAAATACAGCTTTGTATAAAATGGGTTCTTGTCCCAGCAATAATTGCATGTGCGCTGCATAAGATGGTCTTGAATCACCCCATCAGACCTATTCCCAGAGCAGTAAGTGATGCAGGCATCCATAAAGGGGCAGTGCATCCACTGGTAGATTCACTAATTTTGTGGGGGAGTTGGCACGTAGAATCAATTTGCTTTAGCAGTCAGAGACTCTTTTTATGGCAGAGAAAGCAGTTAGTGGAAAAGGAAAATGTACACAATTTATATTGCATTTCCCTGTTTAGGATACCAACAAAGCACTCTTCCCAGCACAGCTAAGGTAATCTGTGGTTATTTTTATACCATTGTCAATGACAACTCTTCATGAGAAATAATTTTTTCCTGTTGAAATGAACTGTTTCATACTGTGACTCCCATTCTTCATGCTTTTAGCAGGTCTTTCTTTATAATTCTCAAGATATATCCAGATTTACCAAGGATTAATCTGACCAAAACCAGAAATCTGCACTCCTGGTGCTGTTTTTCTTGGCCTCACTATCAAAGAGAGCAAGGGTACTTTAGAGATTGAAGTATCTGATCTGTGTGTGGATGACCAAGGAAAATATTAATTTTTGACTTTTTAAGCAATGTATTGAGAAACTAATAGTTTTCAGATAGTACTATTAAGAAAATCTCTGAATTAAGAAATAAGATCTAACTGAATAATCATCAGTTAGCATTTAAATTGCGTGTACAGGGTTACCTCAGTTAAACTACAAAGAATAAAACCTGTGCTTCAAAATTCATGGATGGAAGAGTCCTATATTAAGGGAATTTGATACAGTGGCATCTGGCAGCTCAGACAAAAGTAAACTCTTCCCAGAAAAGAGGGAAAAACTGGAAGATCTTACTTGGAAGAAGTAATAAATAATAATAATTAGAATAATTATGATAGCTCTATAATAAAGATGAAAGTCAAATATATTCTGGGTATGAGATCTGGCATTGGAGCCTCCAAGGTAAGATCAGATAAAGTTCCACTTCCCAGTCTAATCAGTGTTGTTCCAGCTGGGTGTACCTCTGTCTTGATACCATCCTGGGCAACTGGGGAGCAAGAAGATTTCTCCTCCATATTTCTTCTTAATCCCTTTTAATTTTTAACAGTTACAAAAATTAAAGAAGGAAATCTCTCAGCTACAAGAATTAGGGCTAGAAGAGTCTGTTCTTCAAGGTAAACATCTTAAAATACCATGAGAAATCAATGAAGACAAAACACAAATGGTGACTAATGCTCTTCCAGGTTGAAATCTCTCCAGAAAACTTGAAGTCAAAGCTCATTGCCAGTCAGGGCATGTTGTGGCAAAACACAACTAATAAGTGAACGAGACAACCACTGCATTTCATGTGACAGCCCCACTGGGGACATTTGCGTCTGTCTTAAGAAAGTTCAGTCAAGTTTGGACCAAGCATTTAAATCACAGGCAAACCTGTGCAAAACATTTCCATAAACTGACAGAATAACCCTTTTGTCTCCTGCTAAAAAACGCCCCTTACTGAGCCAAAAGGGAATTAAGCAAAACCATTTTCCGTCAAAAGTAACCATGACGCAAATGGTTTTATCTGCATGTAACCAAGGCAAGCAAACATTAACCAGCTGCTCCCCATTCAGAGGCATCTGTAACCATCTGGAGGGAGCCCCCGACTGCAGTGCAGGGGCTCAGTGTGGGACAGAGCGTGGCTCAGTTTGCGCCTGCCAGAATCAACACTCAGTGACTGGAACATGTTCAGAACCTCCTTGTAACAATTCTCCAAATGGCCTTTACCAGGCATTAACGTGGCCTGGTTCCCCTGAGCCATATGGGAGTTGTGTGGTTCTGGCTGGCAGAGGCTGGCGTTGGGTGGTCCTGCGATGTTGGTGGTCTTGGCATGTGGGTTTCAGTCCTGGGAAGAGCTGATCCTGAGATCCAGTCAGCTGAGGTTGGGTGATTACTGACATTATGGGGTCAGAAATGAGGGAATTTCCTATTTGTATTTGTACTTGTCCACTTCCGTGCTTTCATATTCCCATTGCTAATATTCCAGGATAGGTCTGTGGTTAATTACAAGTGGATTCTGTTATCTCTGTCTTCACGAGGATGCTGAAGGTACATTGATTTGGCTTTACTGCTTGGCAAAGGTTTTTTTGTTTCTTTTTGGATATGGAGTTTGTTCATCAAATTAGTTAAAGTAGGAATCAGACAGCAGACATGATGAAATTGACCCAACCATGTGTCAAATGATTCAGCTCCAGTACTGTATGAGATCTGCGTGCTGGCTGATGTGAGTGTGTGAAGCCTTGGAGATGCTCTGGTAACCATCAAACCCTCAAAGGGCTTTTAATGCATCTTCCCATTGCAGAGAAGCCCAGAAAATATTGATTTCTGCAGTATTCCAAATCACCTAAGGAATAGGTCAGCATAGAATTTAATCAATCCGTTTGCTTTAAAAATAAAAATAATAATTAAAAAATGAGCAAAAGGGGGAAGGAAAGATTTATTAAAGATAGATCAGAAAATATAGATCAGAATAGGAGTATTGAAACATGAATGCTGGAGCCTTCATTGCTTGGAAATCCAGCATCTTACTGTTTATCCTATTGGTCTTGTACTTTTAATTAAACAATGAATAGAGAAAAGGTGATTAAAGGCACAACGTAATTTATAGAATCATAGAATGGCTTGAGTTGGAAGGGACCTTAATGATCATCTCATTCCAATCCCCCTGCCATGAGCAGGGACACCTTCCACTAGCCCAGGTCACTCAGAGTCCCATCTAACCTGGTCTTGAACATGTTCAGGGATGGGGGAAGCCACAGCTTCTCTGTTTATCTTCTGCTAACTCCATTCTGATTTAAATTAAAGAGTTAAAATATGTATTGTACACTAAATATCCACAGAGAATGGTAGAATACAGTTTTATTCAAGAACAAAACCCTGAGCTCAGGTCACTCTTCTCTGAAGGAGCTGAATGAACCATAAATTGGAGGATTTTAATCATTAAATATCCTGCGTACTTCCTTTCACATTCAATTATTCAAGACTTCTGTGTGAAGGTCTGCATAGAATTTTGCTCTATTAATGTTCTTTTCATCATGCCATGGAGTTTAAACAGTAAAATGATTGACCCTAAACTACTTGTTCCCTTTTGTGTTTTTGGGTCATAAACTCCAACTTCCTCTGCTTTTGCACCAGTTTGAAATAATATGGTCCAATTTATCTGTTGCTTATAAGGGCTGTTGTAAACCTGGATACACTTTGTAAACACTGGACCTCTTCTAAAAATTTGCAAAAATCATGCCGCAACCTGTAATCATAGAAGAATTCATACTAGAGTAGGATTAATAATGCATGTAATTATAATATACAATTTTCTTTAGGCTTTTCTAATTATAAAAAAATTACAGATAACATCAACAGTGTGATTCTGAAATGCCTCTCATTTATTATGTAGCTCTCTTAATCAATGCTTTGCCACTGGAAATCAAGTCAGAATGTTATTATGGTCTCTCCTTCTGGATTTAATTACACCAGTAACTCATGGCTCAAAGTCTGAGCAAATGCACCGTGCAATTTATAGCTTTGAAGAACAGCCATTAATCCTGCCATCCACCACCCTGTGCAAGCCAATGAAAGCATTTTAAAAAACTTTATGCCTGAAGATAAACATACACTTAGACACAGGCTTAAGGTGGGGGAGCAGAGAGCCCAACCATTGTGCCAGCTCTGCACACTCACAGCTGAGCATCTGCTCCTGGGAGATGATCTCAAGGTGCACAAATCTCTGAACATCTTACCACTTCTCTTGCACCCTTAACTTTCATAAGATTGATTTCCGCATATCAGCTCTGGTCTATTGGCAGCCTGGAATCAGGCCAGGGCATTTTGATGGGCTGCATCAAGCACAGCATCATGGGACAGTGGAGGGAGGGAATCATCCCACTCTGCTCTGCACAGGGATGGTCTCACCGGGATGGTCTCACCTCAAGTGCTGGGGCAGTTTTGGGCACCACAATATCAGAAAGACATGAAGCTGTTAGACAGCATCCAAAGGAGGCCAAGAGGATGGTGAAGGGCCTTGAGGGGAAGCAGTGAGGAGCAGCTGAGGGCACTTGGTCTGTTCAGCCTGGAGAGAGGGGCAGACGCACGAGACCTCATTGAAGTTATAATTTCCTCATGAGGGGAAGAGGAGGGGCAGACGCTGATCTCTGTTCTGTAGTGACAGTGACAGGAGCCGAGGGAATGGCCTGAAATTGTGTCAGGGGAGGTTGAGGTTGGATATCAGGAAAAGGTTCTTCCCCCACAGAATGGTTGGGCACTGTTCCAGGCTCCCCAGGGCAGTGGTCACAGCACCAGCCTGGCAGAGCTCAAGGAGCATTTGGACAACGTTCTTGGGCACATGGTGTGACTCTTGGGGATGGTGCTGTGCAGGGCCAGGAGTTGAACTTTGATGCTCCTTTTGGGTCCCTTCCAGCTCAGGATAGTCTATGATTCTATTCTATGATTCTTCTGTATTAATAGCCTTGCTGAAGATGTGCATCTGTGCCCTTTGTATTATTCTGGAATCTGTTCCCATCATGAAGCTCTAACCTGATGATTAGCTGCAAATGGGAATAATGCACTCTCTCAAGAACCTGAATTAGTATCATGGACTGCTTTTAGTTTTGGCAGCAGCCAAGAAGGATGTCTCTCCCTCCAAAGCAGAAGCATGCCCAGCCACAGAACCGCCAGAGGTTTGGGTATGTGTGAGAGGAAGCATGTAGGAGGGTGAACATGCACATGGACGCTTGTTTCCTGAAGCTAACTCTTTTTTTTTTTTTTTTTAAGAAAATCTTGTCCTCCAAAGACAAGACAGTTAAAATACCATAGACTAATATCTACCAGCTGGTATCTTTCAAAAAACAAACTAAACCATGATTAAACATTCACTTTTCCTCTCAAGCTACCATCTTCAGCACCAGCTTTCTATGTGCTCAACGTGTAGAGAAAAGTTAATTGAAGAGTGACCTTCCTGGTTATTTTATTGTGTGGTTTATTTGGATTCAGCAGGGGTACAAGGATCCTCAGGTCACCTGCCCACTTCCAGGGCTGGGTGAAGGGACCAGCAGCCATTTGGTCCTTGTCATTTGGGAAGCTGTGGGAAAGAACCGAGGCCATATTTGCACTTGACTGATGCAGCTTACATTTGTGCTGCAGTGTGCTCTGCTCTGCAAGGTTTTCAGAACTGGTAATAAACCTTTTTTTGTTTTTTTTTTAACCTAAATATTTTTTCCTCAGGACCTGCCAATTGTTTGAAATGAGAAGTACTGGCAGAAAAGGCTAAGCCTCACTGTTTGAAAGACAGTGACATTTCAAAATTGATATTCTGAAATTGCCACATCCTTTCTGGAAACAAAAAGCAATAAAAGGTTGGTATTTCAGTGAACTTCTAAAAAACATAGACATGAAGTGCTGTGACTGACCAGCCTGAGTTTTGCGTATTTTCGGTTTGTACATTGCAACATTTTCATCTTCATGGAACAAATCTGTTTTTCGGTTTTTAAAAAATTTCTGAGTGTTGTCTTGGGCAGCAATTTTTTTTCCAACTCTGGATTTCAGCTTGTGTTCCAGCAGAACCTGTGGTCCTTCTTACCCCAGTAAATCAGACAAGAAGGGCCGAAGGCACAGCAGGACGGTGTACAAGATGTTTTGTATCAAACAGGAGAGAAGAGTAGGAAAAGTACTTGGGTAGGAGCACAGGCTAAATTTTTTGTAAGAACATCCCTTTACTTCCATCTCATCTAACATTAGCCTTCCAAAAGCAGGATCTCTTGTCAAAAAAAAAGGCGATGCAAGGTTCACTGCACTGCCCAGGGATTGCTGGCTGCCCATTCCCAGTGGTGGGCTCTGTGCTGCCCTTTTAGGATGTCTCCTTTGGCTACAGACTGGGCTTTAGGAAGACTAAATATCAAGGATGATTAAATGCCATGAAATGTGGTGGTATGAACACCTTTGTGTTCTTTCCTCTTGGCAGTCTATTAATCTAAGGGAAAAGCTTGAGAAAATAAGGCTAATTAATCCTGACTTCTGTGGACAGTGTAATTTAAATTTTTTTGAAGACTGACATTGCTTAGGCTGAAATGCCTCAAAACCCCCTCAGCTCCCATCCCTAACACAAGAGTATTTCATGTTTTGTTCTGCCAACTGTGTTTTCTAATGCATCACAGGAAATAAGCCTTACAGGAAAGAGAGGAAATCAATAACTCTGCCATATTCCAGAAAAGGGTGTGGGAAGAGCCTCTTGTATTATGGATTGAATTCATTCTGCTGTCTAGCACTAGGGATATGGAAAATCCCCTCAGCTTTCAGCCTGCTGCTGTAAGGAGCTGTGTCCTTGATGTCAGCTTGGAGCAGAAGAAACCAGGCTGGAGGGAGGAGGAGAAGGGTTCTGGCTGCAGTAGTGTGACATTGACACATGAGGCTTTAATTTCAAGGGAGGAAGTGGAGCAAAAAGGATTGCAAAATCTGGTTCCATAATGGTGTGGGATTCTGCTTCCTGTGCTTGCTCTCATATTTGTGGTCTCAGAGGAAACATCAGCTGGTCCTCCTTGGTTCGAAGTGAGGTGGGGAGGTGGGTGGGTGCAGCCTTAACACAAGAACAGTGGAAAGGGGGGATTCTTGATCAGCAGGGATGTGGAGAGCCTTTTCCTCTTACCCTGATAAAGAGTAAAGCATTCACTTGCATTTATTTTTATTTTTAAGGTTGTTCTGTGTTTGCTTGTGAATACTGAAAACTTTTGACACTTGTTTTGCAATATGCACACGATGACTTAGACACACCCTGGATTGGACATCACCGGGGTCCTAGCAGACCTCAGCCTTGAGCCATTTTGTTCCAGGATATCCCAAAAACATCACATGGGATGGCTGGGAGAGGTAATTTGCTCAGGGAGCTGAGGAGACCAATCCATAGAGCAATCCAAAGAGCAAAGTAGCACAAAGAGAAACTATTGCAGAGTGATTAGTCCCTCACAATCCTCCAGGCTTGCCTTGACACAGCACTGTGCCACGAGATCTGAGCACATTTGGAGGCATCTGTAATTCCCATTGCCATTCTCTGATGTAGAGGGGAAGGTTGTTTTCATACAAAGGCAATCACTTACCCTTTATTTACTGTGAAGGGTGAGGATGGGGGACTCTGACTCCCAAAGCTTTTCACAGTTGGGTTTGTTATCTAATTATTCTGTGGAAGAGCTTCTCCTGGCAGTGCGGGGCTGCGTCCTCCGCCGCAGAGCCCGGGGGACTCCTGCCCTTGCAGAAGGTCTCTCCAGAAGCGAGTGTTTTTCAGTGGAATAATACTGCAGTCCACGTGCCTTTGTTACTTTGTTAGTTTATTTATTTTTAATAGCATCATATGAATAAAGAATGTGACTTCCTCATTGTCTTTTGAAGGCGAATAATTGTGTCACTGTTGCATTCACTATCGGCTTGTGGTGCCCAAATGAATTTACACTTATCCATCTTTCTCTTCAAAAAGCAGCCCTGCTGAGTTTTCCCAGTTGTTCAGTCAGTCACAAACCACTGTTGTACTGCAAGCACTGCTTTGTGGTGTCTAAATAGATGTGGCTCTTGTCTTGTTCCTGTTGTCAGTCTTATTGTTAAATTGCTTTGAATTTGCAGTGAATTGAAATTTGCCATTCCAAGGAGAAAGAAGTTATTGCTTGTAATTAGGATTATTGGATAGCAGCACTTTTCACTCCAGAGTTAATGAGTTATGATCAGAACATATCCTTTCATAGGTTTAAAATATTCCCATCATTATTCTGATATTGTGATCTAGAAAAAGAATCTTCAATAGTAGTTCACTTAAAACATCAAAACACACATTACTTCACAGGCTACATAGAGTTACGGATGACTAAACATGAGTCTGTGTCACCACTCTGCCTGAGAACGAGTCCCACTGTGATGGATCAAGGTAAAAAAATACACCTTAAGATCAATAATCATTGATAATCAATTGCCCAGAGAGGTTGTGGACTCCCCATCCCTGGAAGTTCAAGGCCAGGCTGGATGGGACTTGGAGTGACCTGCTCTAGTGGAAGGTATCCCTGCCCAAAGCAGGAGGGTTGGAAGAAGATGATTTTTAAGATCCTTTCAAACCCAAACCATTCCATGGTTCTGTGATAATGCAGGATGTCTGCAATCAAGCTTCACAAGAGAATTCCACGTGGAGTTGACATCAAGTGGACAATCAATGTGGCAAACTGAATTTCCTACATTCCAGCTACGAGCTGGAGATCCTGTTCTTTCCCTCACTTGTTTTCACATTGTGGAGTGCCAGCTGTGATCGAGCAGAGGGAGAGGCACCATATTTCAAATGTGTTTAATCAATGGTGACATTAAGGCTGGCACTGGGCTCATGTGGTCAGGAAGAGAAGCTAATAAAGGTATCACAGGAAGCCAGGATGTTGAAGAAAAACTCTGCCAGTAATTTGGAAAGTAGATTTTAAAGTGGTGAGCTTCAAAGGCTAGAAATTATTCTTTGATCTTCCAAAGCCTGTAAATGACAGCAGTGTCTGCAGGACACAGCACATGCCCAAACAATCACAAGAAATCTAAATGGGGATTTGAAGCAGCAAAACTCTTAAAATAAGAAAGGAAAAGGGACATAATTCAGACAGTCAGCCCAAATAACAGCATGGTTGCTCAATGTAGACATTATACAATCACTTATTAACCAAAGAAAAAACCACTTATTTGAATTTCCAGATGAATTCCTGAAAAATGAGGGAGGTGATTTAAAAAAAACAAAAGAGAAAAAGAGATGTGGTTCTAGAATGAGAAAGACTTTAGTGTCTACATGTTTCAGAGAAGAAGGATCACAGCCTCAAAAACAGAGGAACATTTTAGGTGGAAGGAAGCAATGAAAAGACTCTGAAATGTTTTTGTTGTGGTTTTCTGACCTTTAACCAAACACTCCAGGCCTGCATAAAATGTCAAACTGTGTGTGTTTGTTTGTGTGAGTGTGTTTGTTTGCACTTAGGTAAAGCCTGCTCACAGAACATCTCCATGACCACAGTTGTGAGTAGAAAATGCTTGGAGTCCTTTAGGTCCATGGCCAGCCAGCCTTGGGAAGACTCTTCAGGATAACATTTGACTTCGTATATAAAACCCAGGCTCAGCTGTGCAGTGATGCTCAGCTACCTGGTTCCCAATGGAATAGAGTTAGAATTTAATTACCTCAGTAGCTTTGGACCTGAATTAATGAGAATGCTGGACAGGGAGCACGTAAGAGCAGAAAACACATGTTCTTCTCGGAGATATTTTTGGTGAATCAAAACCAAATTGCTGAATTAATTTTGGTATCTGCTTATCTTAAAGCACAGCACATAACTGGAGGATATATCCTAGTCAGTGGTGCTTTTCCTTCTTAATGTCTTACTATCCATTATGGTATTAGTTAACTATATTTTTTATTTCTAAGAACATCTGGAGCTTTGTTTTTAATTATTCACTGAGACAGAGACTTATATTTTAACAGTGCTTCTGAACGGGCTCTTAAAAATCTTGGAGCCAACCTGTGACAGCCAGATGAAAAACAGGACTGGACAAGAAGTCTGTGGTGTTAAGGAAGCTGTGTAAAGAAATGAGATAAGATTTAGTGTTTGCTTCTAATGTGCTGTCTTGCAGTGTCCTATTGGAATTTCGTAAGAGAATTGCTTTTTATAAACAGGTTGTGACAAGCAATTTCACATCTCTCCACACATCTTAAGAAAGGAAGAACAGAATAATTGAAAATAGGGCTGGGTGAGCTCTTGGGAGGTCACCCAGTCCATCGCCTCACCCAGGTGGGCTTGGCTTCACACTAACTACTTCTGGCAGATGTTTGCTTCACATGTTTTCAAAAACCTGCAGTGACAGAGGTCCCACAACCTCTGTCTTTGTCAGGGCTTATCACTGCTTAATGTTACAAACTTCTTTCCTACTGCCTTGCTCATGTCCTGCCCAGAGGCCAAGGTGACACCGTTGCTTCTTTCCAGGTTTCCAGGGATCACAGGACATGGTCATTTCCTTTCTTCTACAGCTACAAGTCCCTCTGTTTGGAGACAGCTATCATGATTCCTCTTAATTTTCTCCTTTCTAGACTAAACAAATCCCATCCTTTTAATCATTCTTCATAATTTATGGTGTTTAAGCCTTCCCCCATTCTTGTCTGGACTCAGACTAATTGATCTGGGTCCTTCCTGAGAGCATTGGCCCAAACCTACATTTCAGTGGCTTTATTTTCTCATCCGGATATTTATTTTCCAAGTCTCATTGCAGTGAGGATTTTCAGGAGCTTTTGTTAAAGCAGCCCTTGATAAATGCCCAGTCTTGGATCTGACCTGGAGTTTGGGTGGGCAGTACCGTCTAAGGGAGCTTCCATGTCTGCTGAACTTTGGTACCCTAAGGAGTGCTAGATTTTAAGAAGAGAGATGGTAAAAATATATAGGTACCATTCTCAAAGATGTCTAATTCTTAGAAATACTTTTTACTGACCTGTATTTGTTTCCAGCTGTTTACATCAGCTGTAATTTCTCAAGCAGTGTAAATTCTGGGTGCTCAGCTTGCTGAAGAAGGAATTGCAGATGCAGATACTTGAATATTTATTTAAAGTGAAATTTGGGCTTCCTGTTGTTGCTGTGTTATTGGGTTTTTTGGTGTGCTTGTTTTTTGTTGTTTTTTTAAAAAGTAAGTTGACCTATATATAATTTCCCTGGATTCATAACATTTTTAGTACTCCATTCCATTAATGTATCAAAGGGGCCACTGCTGAGTTATTACTGCTTCTTATTTAATTTTCTGTAATTAAGTATTAGACTTCCATAAGATACATCATCTCTAAACTGCTCGTGTTGCACAGCAGGTTCATCTTATGTGATTATTTTTTTTTTTTAAAATACCTTTTGCAGTGTATATATTGGCTTATATTGTGGTGGGCTTGGCAGTGCTGGGTTAATTGTTGGAACTTATCATCCTAAAGGTTTTTTCCAACCTAAATAATTCTGTGGTTCTGTCTACAGGAGTGACTTCCCCATGTGAGCCTCTGATCATCAGAGCAGGTCAGGAGAGCCAGCTCTGATGTAACTTCAGCTGTTCAGCGCTAAAAAATTTGTGGTCTATGTATTATGGGGGTTGGTCAAGAGGATTGGCCCCTCCTGGGAGAAATACTGACATTTCTGGCTTGTATTAGGCAACTTTAATCCTCATTGCTGGTGGCAAAACATGGACTAAGGGTCATGGCCAGGGTGTCGTACAGAAGGTTTCTATGCCAGTTGAGTAGGGTTAGTAGGGAAAAGGGTTTCTCTTTCCAAAGGAGATGAAGGACTGGATGACTTTTCCTGCCATCCAAAAAAGCACCTAAAGCCATTGGGGTTAGATCATTGATCTGAGTGTGTTTTTTTAGGAAAAATGTCAGCAGATAATGCATTGATTTTGTAGGAACTTTATTAATTTGAAGAGAAAAAAAAAAGCGATTGTTGTTGGCTACCCTTTCCACTGATAATGTGACCTGGGTGATAGAGAACCCTTAAAAATTAAGCCATCATAATTGCATGAATATAATTTTTTAGAGCTTCTGCTGTGGGAACTGAGCTGATACTGCTGCTTGTGCTGGGGGTATCTGGAAAATAAAATGAAGGAAATAGCCTTGCTTTGAGTGTGTGAAGTTAAACTTGTTGCTGCTTCTCTCAGTGAGGGAATTCTGTATCCCGCAGATTGACATGCTTTTAAGTAATCAGAGTGCCAGTGTTTTCCACTGTATAGTGTAATACCACATAAAGCAAGAGAAAGAAAAGGAAGCTGGTCTATGATGGAATTGTTCTGGTGTTTTCTTCTACAACAGAATGGTAGATTGTTTGCTTTGCCTTTCTGGAAAATATCTGACCTTGATACTTCATATTCAATTTATGTAAACAATTACAAAAGCATCTGAGCCAAATAGAAAAGGCTATTTCTTGAAAACATGCAGGGAATTCACATGGGAATTTCCCACATGCTGTGGCAATCTTAAACCCCACAATATTAATGATTAACTCCGGAACTGTGAGTTTTTCCAGACTTCCAGTGAACTCAGTGATTTGTGTGTTCAGCTGCATGTATTGAGAGAGGTAGTAAAAAAAATGTCATATAGCACTTTTAGTATCTTGCGTTCAACAAACAATCTGTCACATTTTCCCCTTGAAATTCAGGGATTTTTGCAGATTGCTCGGCTGACAAATATCACAGGACGGGAAGTGCTTTGTGGCTAAGCTTTGCATTGAGATACTCTCGCAAGAATGAGCTGGAACCAGCTTTGCTCTTCACAAGTTACCCAAAGGCAGAGCGGCTTTCCTCAGGACACTCCACCCACACATTGCAGCGTGAACCTTCAGAGGATGTGCTGAACATCGCTGGGATCTTGTTTATTTACCTCTGACATTCAGTGTTAGTGTGAGCCTTGTAAATTGTTTCCCTTATATTTGCTGAAGAAGGGAGAAGCAGCAGAGGGCCCCCAGGGAGGTGATTTCACAGGGCAAGCAGGGGTTTTGTGCAAGGAGATTCACATCACACGAAGTCTATTTGGCTTTCCAAAGATTCCAGCACCTTAAGGAGGCTTATGAAGAGGAGGAGGGAGGGTTTATACAGGAAACAGCAGGACAAGGGGTAATGGTTTTAAACTGAAAAAGGGCAGATTTAGGTTAGACTTCAGGAAGAAATTCTGTATTTAGCCATTATTCAGTTTGAGAAACTGGAGCATGACTGTCATGGGTGCCAAGCTAGTTCTCATCTTTACTGTGCCACAATAAAATTAGTTTTGGAATTCCTCATGGACCAGCACATCTCCATTTTCAGGGTGTTTTTCTATCTATCTATCTATCTATCTATCTATCTATCTATCTATCTATCTATCATATCCACCTATTTATCTATCAATCATCTATTTATAGAGTGGCTCCTCTGGAGGCTTCTTGGGTCAATATTCACCCTTTTTATTCCTGAAGGGGCAGTCCTAGCACTCTAATGACACAATCAGACACAATTCACAGTCAGAACTTTGCTGCAGTGGATGTTGGGAATTTTCCTGCCCTGCAGTCAGAAACACTAAATAACTCTACAACCTGGACTGGAAAACCAGACAGCTGGAATCAGATGGTAGCAAAAAAAGAATCAAGAACCAAGTCATGAGAAGTGACCTGGAAATCAGACTTGAGTACACCTGAAAGATTCAAAACTCAGAAACGCATGTAGGAAGAAAAGACACCAAATCTTTAAAAGCTGAATATTTCAAAACCCTCTTACTTTTAACAAAGGATGGGGATGCATTTTTTAACAAGGAGTGTCCTGGATTCAGTTGTTGTTCTCAAGATTGATGTTGGCTATCATTTTTTTTGGGATTGGATAAAAGTTCAGCCTGTGCTAGGGCACATGTGCTCAGGACATCTTGCCTCTGAGGACAGGAAGCAGATAACCAGCTGGTCAGTACAGTACATCTCTCAGTATCTGCTTTATTAATGCAGGATATGGATCTGCCGCAGCTTCTGCCTTCAGATCTTGGCACTTCAGTTTACTCATGCTTTCATCCTCAGAGAGCTTAATTTTACTCCCACATATGATTTATTTCACTGTTGTTCCCCCCTCCCCTTAAAAAAGCCCCCCAAACCCCCAACAAAACCCAAACAAGCTTAGAAGTATCCGATTACTGGCACCAAACTCATGAACTTTTGCCCCATTCAGGGTTTTCCATTTCCCATTACGTTCACTTTGACTGGAGCCACATGCTGTCCCCATTCCTAAACTGGCCATTTCCTGCTGGAAAAGGCAGGGAGAGACTCTGCAATGACTAGGAAAGAAATACTAGCTGCATGTCTCTGTGAGCTCTATGAAAATTACGCTAATGTATGTGTTACTAACATTTGTAAACCCCCTGAGTTTTAAAAAGTAGGACTTGGAAAATCTTGTTTGCATCTGGCACTCGCTGTACCATGGAACTGTGGCTTATTGTTGTGAAATTATCAAAGCTTCACCTTAGTGTCAGCTGATATGAAAAGCCCATATCCTATGGAGCCTTCAGCAACTGGCTTTTGTCCTGCACCCTGCTACAGATCCATCTCCATATGTTTTATTTCAGTTGGGATAATTACAGATATAAATTTAAGTGTCTGCCCTCCTTTAAAGTTGTTGACTCCTTGTTCCCTCCAACATTTTCATAGCTGTTAGACACTGTAGAAAATATTTCTTTGATTCATTTAAGAATTTTTACAACTGCCTAACCTATAGGGAAGCCTGTAGGAAAAACGAAACACCTAATTTTACCCTATTTGTCCCAAGTGGTTTTTCTGTTGTATTTCTCTGTTCTGTCCCTTTTTACTTGCTTCCCCCTAAACTGCAGGCTGTTGCACTGCCTTAAATCTCTCTGCCTATGGGAGTCTTTTTAGGCTGCTGAACATTGTAATTAACCACTTTGGACTTTCCGGGTTTTACTGCATGTACGCTCTGCTGAAATTCAAGCCCAGGTATGGCAAAGACAGTTCCAGATGAAGGCGTACTGTTAACGAACACAATGGCATTATTCATCCAACAATGTTCCTTGTTAAAGACTCCAACAGTGTTCCCTGTTAATGACTCCTCTTTTTACTGTTGCAGTGCAGCAGTCAAACACACCTTTTTCCTATGCATTTTGGCAAAGGCATTCACTTTGAAGATCAAGGCCCTTGAGGTTTCAAGGTCAAGCATCCATTTCATGAAAACCATACCAGTTACATGATTGTGAGTCTCCTAAGGACTGAGGAATCCCCAATACACCTTTTAAATTTGTGAGCTATTTATGTTATTTCTGGGAGTGACTTTTGGCTAACACAGTTGGGGTGGCCTTGGTCTTCCTCCTGGTGGCAGTGGGTGCAGATGAGTCCAGCTTCATCCTGTGCCCCTGACCTGCACCTGAGGTTTGCACAGTGCTGAGGAGAGCCCAAGCTACAGAGCAACCAGTCTGACACCTGTCTGCACCCCAGACCTGCGTTTTATTTGGGGATAAAGCCTGTGCATGGTAGGATGCACATTTGGGTAGTGTGGTGGTTTTACTTGGCCCAGTTTTTGCTAGTGGGTAGGGAGGGGCACAAAGATGGCTCCTGTGGGTCCTGTATGAAGGTTCTGGAAGTTTGTCACCCTGTCCAGCAGAGGCACTCTCTGATGGCTCTGAAGATGATGGACATGCTGCTGGCCAAACCTGGCCAATTAGAGATGTTAGTTACGCCTCTGTGAAAACATATTTAAAAGAAATCAAAACAATGGGTGCACGCACTTCTTTGTAGCCAGAGGAGAAGGAGGAGGTAAAAATATGTGAGGGAAAACAACATGGAGACACCAAGGTCAGTGGAGAAGGTGGGGGAGGAGGTGCTCCAGGCGCTGGAGCTGAAAACACTCTGCCGGCCGTGGTGAAGACCATGGGGGGAGCAGGTGGTCCCCCTGCAGCCCATGGAGTCCAGGGGGGTGCAGAGATCCACCCACAGCCCGTGGGGAGGTGCCCACGCCAGAGGAACAGGGGGATGCCTGGAGGAAGCTGTGATCCAGTGGGAGTCCCAGCAGAGACTGAGAGTTGCAAAGGCTGTGGACGAGAGAGAAAGGCCTTGGCCCCGGGATGGAAACAGCCTGGCCTCGGCTCGGGAGCCTGCACCCCATGGACAAGCACTCGTGTTTGCAGCAGATTTCGGCCGGGCTGCTGCTCGTGAGATTGGACCCACGCCAAAGAAGTTCTCAGAGGACTGTCTCTCGTGGGAGGGACCCCATGGCTGAGTAGAGGACTCTTCTCCCTGGTGGACTGACCCTGACCAAAGGGAAACCCCCATACCCTGCCCCACCCCGGAGCTGTTGGTTGTGTGAAAGAGGGAGGGGGGTGAGCTGAGAAATGGTGTCTTAAGAGGGAGAGGGGTGAGTAGAGAAACAGTGTTTGTAGCAGAAGAATTGTGGTGATGGACTGACTAAGGAAAAGCCCCATACCCTGCCCCCCACCCGGAGCTGTTGGTTGTGTGAAGGAGGGGAGGGGGTGAGCTGAGGAACAGTGTCTTAAGAGGGAAGGGGGGTGAGTAGAGAAATGGTGTCTTAAGAGCTTATTTTTACCTCTCATTTATCCTCCGACTCTGTTAGGTTAATAAATCACTTTGCAACTTAAGTTTCTCACCTGTTTGCTCATGTTTTTCGTGCGTCCCCTCCCCACCACTGCCTCATCTCAACTCATGAGTCCAGTGTGTTTGTGTTAGTTTGATTCCTCTCCTCTGCATAAATGCAGCAGGAGACAGCATAGGAAGCAGACGTCGTAGGTCCCTGGCATTTGGCCAGGGTCAAACAACGACAGGTAGGGAGATGGTTTCAGGGAGAAATGGGAGATGCTCTGCTGCCATGGCTAAACCAGGTTTTGTTGACACAGAAAGAAATCATGAGCTGATTTCTGTGGCTGTGTCACAGCACTGTCTGCAAAAACGTCCTGTATTACGCAGGGACTGTAGCAGAATTAGGCAAAGATGTTGCAAACTTCGATAAAGTACACACTGTACTCTGGGAAGGAATCTAGCAATTCTCGCTGAAGGACTCCTGAAATGACCCACCCAGCCAATGGTTGCAGTAAAAACAGGTAGATAAGACACTGGTATGTCCTACAAGGTGTCTTGAATATGCATTTGAAAAAAAGAGTGGTGCTGTGCCTGCACATGAAACACAGGCTTGCTAGGGCTTATTGAAGTGCTGTGTGTTTGCCTGTTTGTGGTTTGGTCATGGCCATGAATCATTGAATGACTCGGGTTGGACAGCTCAGCCAAAAGCAGCCACGGAGATTTCAACTCTGACAACATCAGCTAAGGAGAAAACCTGAAATGATGCTGGCATTAGTCACAGAGAAATCTCTGCACAGCAGAGTACATATGAACTTACAAGGGATGTGAAGTAATCAGCATGGATATGAGAAAGTGATCATCCAGGATGGGGAAACTACCAGATGTAAACCCAAAACTTTGATGAGGAGCACACATCCAGATCTGTATTAAAATTCTCCACCATCCATGTGTGTGCTGAAAGATGTCTTTTCCCTTGAACGAGTCTGGAGGGGCCATGCAATGCCTAAAAGTTCATGATCCATAGCTGTCAGAAGAGGCTCTGACTTTTAAATAAGCCAGCTGGTGATCAGATGCTGTGACTTGCTATTTATTTTGCAAATCATACTTGCGGACATGTTTCCTTAGCAAAGTCACTGATCGTGACAAATGTGTATAACAAGTGCAGTCTTCTATTGATTCTCACATTCTATTTTCCGCTTTTGGTGGAAACAGATGGAATTCAATTTTCTCACAATTACTATTAGCCAAGAATAACATCACTTAAATCGGTGCGGGGGAGGTGGAAAGTTGCAACTACAAAAACACACAGCCTGAAAAGCTGGATATTGAAATGTAACTTGCAAATAACCACAACTGATGTTTTATCCAGGGCCCAATTCAGAAACACAATTAAGCATTTTCTGGACTCAAAGCTTTATGTCCTACTGACATTATACATGTCTGCTGAAAAATGGATCATCCAGATTGTTCTTGTGGGTCAGTCTCATGGCATGACTGGTGCTTAAAGTGTAAAGTCTCAAGACATTCTCTGCTAAAAATAAATGTAGGATAAGGTTGGATGTAGCTAATCCTAACCTAGGGATATGCAATCCTACAAAATTATTGCTTACCATGCAAAACATTAAAGGCAATTCTTAAGAAATTAAAATAATAGTCTGTCATTAGAAAAGAAGTAAATCGTTAGGCACACCATAAATTATCTCCAAATATTCAGGCTGTTTCAGACCAAAATGCTGTGAATTTAGAGACTGTGCATTACATAGCTAATGCGTGAGTACAAGGAAAAAATCCTGTACTCTGTGAATAGGTAAATTAAGCATTTAAGGTTAAGAAATACCATAATTAAAGATTATTTTTAAAATCACAGCTTTACACTGATTCTTTTGCATCATGCTGAACTCTCAGGTGATGTGATCACAGGTATTTTAGTCCCATTATTAAATATTGCCTCTGGCTTTGTTTAGTAACTAATATAGGTTTATTAGTGTGGTCCTGGACTTCTTTCAGTACTGCTCATTGTTACAGGATCTTAGCAATTCCCCCAAACTACTTCATTTCTGTTCATAAAGGCCTTGTAAAGAGGCATTAATAGAGCTATCACACAGGTGCTGAATGGAGCCACACACCTCTGAGCCAAAAAGGCACCAGGATAAGATGATTATGACATTCTATTTCAGAGCCTTTAGTATTTTACAGTTCTTCATGTGTTCACAGCAAAGATACATGGAAATCATACAGCTGGTGTCTGTAACAAGGCATCTGAAAAGATAAGGTGATCTGCCAGTGCTCATCCAAGGAAGACTTGCCCTGTAATCCTGTGGAACCTGTGGCTTAATGCCGTAACCCATTTTTGAGGGCAGCTCACAGTATCTGGCACTGGGAACTTGAGCAACTCCAGTTCTCTGCCTACATGCTGGAAGTGGAGTTACACTTCCACATTTTTTGCAAGAACACCTAAACAAGTTCACTGAAACTCTGTAAGATGAAATGGCTGTTTTGGCCAAGTGGGGGCAAATATTCAAAACAGCAGCAAAATGTCTCTTCTACCCGTGAAATGATGCCCCAGAAACATTGGGGTGAGACGGAATATTTAATTTTGCCTTTTCACATGGGCAAACCAATATTTTTCCTTAGGAAACATCAGAGGAGCTTTTGATGAAAGGTTTTCACAAGAGATATCAAGGCAAAAATCCCCCAAAACCTTACCAATTTTTTTTAAGTGAATCTATATATCTGTGAATTTTTAAATGCTAATCAGGCAGCCTCTGTACGAGAAGCCACATCTTGCTTACAGCCCAAATGTGGAAAAAATGTAAATCTATACTCCTTTGTGCAGCATTTAGCGTTTCTAGAGGCACTCAGCCAGGAAAAGTGATTCCTCTTTGAAACTGGGGAAGGAAAGCATGAGCGAGGTGGCTGCTCAAAACCACACAGTATCTCCAGAGCGGGTGTTTCATGGAGCAGGAAGGCTGGGGGCTGGGACAGATCCTGGGTGCCCATCCAGCCTGGGCAGGGGTCACCTTTGGCTGGGGACACAGAGCACTCGCTCATGGCAAACTTTGCCGCACTGCAGGAAGGGGTGGGTCAGGCTCTCCACACCTGATCCACCACAACTATTTCATCCTCCAGGACAGGAATGGCTGCATCCCCAGCTCCCAGCTGGCAGGGTCTGATTTCCCACCCCTTTGCACGGTAGTTTGTACCTGCACGAGGTGGCTGCATTGCTGACGGGGTGCAGTGGCCGCCAAAGTTGCTGTGTGTGGGGTGACTTCTGCACCCTCTTTGCCCCAGCAGTGTTTGTGGTGACAAGTTCCCTTCCTGTGTCAAAAGGCTGTAGTTTAAGGTGAGATTGTATCTTTTTTCTCCCCACTGTTTTTCTGTCACTTGAATGTTTCTTAAGAAATTACTTTGCAGGCTTAAATTTCTGCATCTGATACATATTTAAATAACTTTCCAGTGCCCTTGTTTAATTCACAGTTCTGAATATTCACTGAAGTCAAATTATGAAACACATTGGTGTCTGGATATTTCCATACCTCTTTCTTTTTTTTTTTTTTCTTTTCTTT
>VZTX01027614.1:36650-78178 GCA_013400915.1 Pardalotus punctatus
TTTCTTTTTTACTTGTGGCTTCCAGTTCTAAAAAGAAAGGACAAAAGAATTTGAGCAGTTCTTCCTGGGATGGTATTTCTAAGCAAAAAGGTAACAGACTTAGGCTCTAAGTACACAAGACCTGCAAGAATGGAGATGTTAAAATAATCACAAACCGTACAAACGAGACAGAAGCATAGCTCTTTTACTGCTCTTGGCATTGGTTAAATCTACAGAGGAAATTGAAGATTTTTATGATTCTATTAAAATTACTGTTCAACACATTCAAAGGGATGATAGAAAAACATAAAGGGCAGTGTCTCATACATTAATGTTAACCTGACAATATCATTTATATTGAAATTTGACTCGACTTTCAAGCACCATTTGAAAGGTTATTGCATGTGAAACTGAATTAAACCACATGGATGAAGTTTGCCCTTTTGTAATTTAAAAGAAGAACTGTATTTTTCTTTCTATAAGTCCACTCCCCAAAAAGAAAAAAAATCTAGCATTTTGTCTCACCCTACCTCCCACCAGCAAAATCACTCCTTTGTTGGGGTGAAGTAAAACAAAAACAGGTGAAAAAGGCATCCCCCAAGGGCAGGCTCTGATGCCAGAACTGGCTTATGCCAGAGTCCACATTAACGAGGCAGTTTCACCTTTACACCAGAGTGCCTGAAATTAGATATTCCTCCTCTCTCCATTTCCTAAGTCTTGTGTTTCCATCCCTGTTTTTATTAGTTTTGGGCTGATGGAATCCTTTCCCATGCCATCCCAACATTTACCTCTTAGACTGCTCTAGTTATTTGAAGCACAATACTTTGTTTAGCTAAGCTGGCCTGCTACCTACATATGAGCTGGATCAAATAACCCTGCTTCAGTCACCTCTTTAACTTTTCCAGGAATTCCATTGAAGACCAAAATCCATTTCCCCAAGAGGTTGTAGTGCACAGTCTCTGCAAGTCTATGTAATTTTGGTAAATAGCTTGGAAATGTTAGGATTTGCATGGAAACACTCTTAACCAACTGGGACCCCGGGGAAAAAAAATAAATCCCAGTCACCATCATCCTCAGATGACCCCAGCAAATGCAACTTTTTAATGAGGCAAGTGAGTTCAACAGAAACCATCAGGTTTTTCTGAGAATTTCACCACTGTACTCCTGCCAGCTCTACCACTCTGGGCATGAATGTACCAGATTTCCAGGCAGCTGGAAAGCACAGACAAATGGTCACTGTGCTGCAGCACAGAGCCTCTGCCTCTCCCGGCAGCCAGCGACCTTAAACTGTGAATATTGGCCTGTTTGTGCCTGCTGTCACAGGCAAACAGGATCTCTGACTCCAGCTTCAACACAATGCAAAGATGGGATGGAGATAAATACAGGGATTTATGGTCTCTACAACCTGGGTGTTTAATGGAACAGGGAGGAGCTGTCAGGAGTTGTCATTATGAAGAATGATTTTTATTAGACTGGGAATGGATTTTCCTAGCTGAGGTGTTCAGCACAATCGGAGGGAAGATTTGGAAATGGGAAAGAGTTTCTCAGAGGTTTATTTTTGTGGCTTTACCTATGTAAACTATTTTGCAAGGAACAGGCGCTGTTTTGGGAAGAAAAAGAGAAGCAGAGAATATAGCCAGGGAAAGTTTGTAAGAATTAGGTAAAAATCTTCTTTTGCCCCTAAATATGCCCCCTATAATTAAAACACTTGGATTTTTGAGATATATTTGCATATTGGGAGATATATCCATGGAGATATATTTGTGTATTGCTATCGGGACATAGATTCATGTCCCTGCCTGTGGCAGCAAGGGTGGAACTTGATGATCTTTAAGGTACTTTCCAACCCAAACCATTCTATGATTCTATTTTTTAAAAGAAAGTAGAGACAGATCAAATGTATTAAATTGTCTACTTCTGAGCTCAAATAACCATGTTGCCATTGCATGTTTTTCTAATTTCAAGTGAGTATAAATTCATCTGACTCTATTAATCTAAATTTTTTTTTACACAGTGAGCAGTCCTGTCTCCACTCCCATCAAAGTCATGCTTCCTGTGATTCCAAAAGTAAACAAGTTCAGAGGACATGAATGGCAGCAAACAATGTAAACAGGAATTCTCATGCTAAGTGTACCCATGATCTGCTATACTTAGAAGTGGAAGTCAAGCTACTGTTTGGTGAAGCAAATCTCCTGCAACCAAGAAGGAAGCAGAAAAATAATCAACATACGGGTCGGTCGGTCTGCAGAGGAAATCCAAGGTGCAGTTTCACAATGCATTAAGTCCACAACAATATCGGTTCAAAAGTTCCCTTTCTGCCTGACCTTGACCTTTTGGGAAGGGTTGGAAAGAGGAAAGGGTGTGAGGAAAGGGTGTTTTAAAACCAGATAGTCCAGCAAACTGATTTGGCCTTGTAAAAATGTGTGCTCAAATAATTGGGGAGGTGATGCAGAAAGGAAACAAGTCTGGGCATGGAAGGATCTCCATGACAGAGCCACGTGGGTAGAGTTTGCTGCCAGTGCCAGACGGGTGTGGAAGTAAATACCAAGAGTGAAAAAGGGAGATAGCTATTGGCATGCTCTTTAACTGCAGATATCATGTGTAGTGAGGGTGGGTAGAGCCAGGGTTTCTGGACAGCCACATTTCTGGTGGGATGGACCGATTGTTTCATGATTAAACAGTTCTGGTGTCATGCCTGCTTTCTCCTCTCCTGCTGATGCTGCTGTGCAAGATCCATCCACCATGTTTAAGTGTTCTTGAGTTGGGGCTTGTGAAAAGACACGAGGATTAGGAGTAGGCGGCAGCAATTACCATGCCGGTCAAGTTCTACTTACTATTGTTATGGTCAAATCACGCTTTGCTATGCACATTTTTATTGCCCTTGGTTGTGTGTTATTTGTTGTGGGTTTTTGGCTAGATTTACTGGGTAGAGCCTGGTGTTGACAGCTGCCTTCGGCGTCTCTCGATGCCTCTGTGCAGGTGAGAATAATAACATTCAGCAACACTGACATCTTGTGGCTGATGAGAAATGTCTCAGACAAGCCAGAGTAGCCAAAAACAACCCTTCATCGTGTGCTCGTCATCCCCTGAACTATGGTGATGTTCAAAGGGATGAATATCAGAAGTCTGGAAATTGGGAGGTTAAAAAGCAAAAAATGCATAAAGGTGCTGGTTTATTAGTTGGCTGAGCCGTGTGTGGATAATCCAGCTGCATGATAATCCTCCGGGCTAATCTTCTCCATGTGAATGATTCCCTCCAGAGGATGGGGATAGAGCCTGGGATGTTTGACGTGACAAACGAAGCTGTCGCTCCCTGCAGATGATCCTCTTTGTGTTTACCTCCTCTATTGGGAAGCTGGGAAAGAAAATACCTCTGGAAAAGGCCCCAGGAGGAATCTTTCTCATTACCTATTGTTGCTGCCAGAAATAAGATCAGCAAAGCCGGGCTGTGAATCCCTGCCTTGCAGCCGGTGGAGATTTTTTGAAAAAAGGGGTGGTAGGGAAGCCTGTTTGTATGGAAAGATGTGTAGGAGCAAATCCTGGTTGGCTGGAAGGTTGCTAATGCTTCTGCATGCTTAGAATAACAGTGACCCCAAGTGCCACATGCATGTGGCCTTTTGAATACTTCCAGACCTGTCTTGGGCCACTGAGACTTAAAGATACGTGGTATAAAATGGACTTACTCTTGACGTATGGGCAGAAGGAGAAAATCTAGTTTGAACTTCTATAGATGGTGAAGTGGTCAGATTTCTTTTTTGGTCTAAAGAGAGATGTTTGTGACTCTGCAGCACGTGATGGTCAGCCTTGGACTTTTCAGTTGTAGCAGCTTCTTGGAATGCTTCATTGTTTGCCTGTGTTCCTGTTGCTAATGAACATCTGTATCCACTTTATCATCTGAACCTAGCAACGAAATTATTACTGAACACTAAATTAAGTGTTATGCAATGGGCTTTTGGATGTATCTAGAGAACTTTAATGCTTCCTTGAGGATGCTGGATCTGGGATTGCAAGGAGTAATGACTGTATGTTCTGCTTACAGACTGTGCTTCTTGAAATTAAAGCAGTTGTCTCATTTGGGGCCCATATTGCGTAAAATCCTTCATGAAAGCTGGGGGAAGAACTGTAAAATGCCACACATAGTTAGTGGTTGGAATTAATTTGATTAGGAAAATATTAGAAGTCCAAGACTGTAACTGATTCAAGCTTGGGGATAATTTTTGCTAATTATCTTGAGAAGTGAAAAATAACATCCATTTCCTGAGGATTCTGAAACAAATTTTCTTCCCCCCCCAACACTTGCTCTTGTTTAGTAGTACTTTGATTAACTTTACCTGTGAAAACAAGCAATAGAAGTGAATGATTTTGTGACTTGTGGTGAAGTGCTTGGCTGCACTTCATATTGTGCCTTGGCAGCTTTCAAGTCAGGGCATTAAGTAACCTTAAACCACTGACATACACAAATGCTGGAGTTTAGTACACAGTGTAAAAATTCCAATTTAAAATGGTTGATACCATGTATTGGGGAAAAGAAAGCCATTTTGTCGGCTCTGTTGACTTCACTTAATAATATAAAAGATTATTCTTTTGATAAGAATAATCTGGAGAGAAATCTATTTTTCAATTTAATTTAAAAGTGGGTATTGTGGAGCTTGCAAGAACCATTCATTCATAGAGATGTTTTTTCTCTAAAAAACATCTTGTTGTATTGTCTAACTATACTGAAAACTATCACACTGAATCACAGATGTTTGTTTCAAAGAATAAAAAGTGCTCAATTCAGCAGAAACTTCAGCAGTATGCTGAGTTAGCACATTTCAAAATTCCAGCCAACTTGGTGTGAATTTTGTTTATTTAGCCTTTGAAAGTATTACTGTGACTTTGAGAGAGCAAAGATCTCTAATTCCCTCATTTCTTGAGCACAATTTTCATGAACAGTTTTCCATATATATTCCTTTACACTGGTCACTGACAAAAATGAAAGATATGCTACGTTGTAGCACTTGGTTTTATGTAAAGCAATATCTTCACTTCTTATTTTATGTACAAAAATAACTTTTTTCCCTAATCCAGTGGAGGTTTTGCTTTTTTAACAGCCCAGACTGTAAGCAGGTCCTATACAATTCCTATGTCTTTTTGTGAACTGCAAAGGAAAGGAACAGCAAAAGCAAAGATTTTATGTTTATGACCTCAATTTTGACATTAGCATTTGAAAAAAGGGCATCAAATAGTAAATTATGAGTGAATGGAGGGCTTGCCATGAATTTGAATGGATGCATTGTTTCCAGAACTGTAAGAAGGGGAAACTGGGATTGATGCTGAAAATTGCAATATGCCCTTATTTGATCTTAAACAGTTATGCTATACTCACTTGGAGCTTGGTGAAACAGCTGAAGGTGCAAATATGGGACACTTTTGGGAAGCTGTAGGCATTTGTAATGTAAACTCTTTTTCTTCTCACCATCAGGTGAAGTGGAGGGGTCCCTGAGGTTTCCACAGATATTCAGCCATCAGCTATGTGCTGGTCAACAATCAACAACATTTCTGCATTGCCCAACAGCCCTACATCATTCACGCCTTGTTGGAGCAACATTGGTGACGGGATTGGACTTGTGTTAGCTCTGACCTCTCCTCGTGTAGATCAGTCTACAACTGTCTTTTCCCCTCTCACACTGTATTTTTTTATAGCATATGGTCTTTCAGCTGTAGGGCTAGAAAGCCAGATGTCCTCGGCTCTTTTGGTCAATACAATCAGTTATGCTGCCAATCATGAGCCCTTTAAACCCTGCTACAGAAAATTACAGTGAGTTTGCGTTCATATCCTTGGTCTAAACCTATTTACCAGACTCATAATGATACTCTAAAACAATATCTGTGCCTCACCCTGTCATACACAAACTGCTGTATTTCAGCTGTTAAGTAATGGACACGCAATGAAGCAGCTGTCGGTACATTGCGCTGGGTTTGTCTCTCTCAAGCTGAATGACAGAATTTGCCAGGTCATTTAATCAATTTCATACTGATTTAAACTAGATAAAATCAATCATCTTAGCTCATAGATTGGGAAGCTGGAAAGATTGTGTCATCTGCATTGCAATGCCATACTTGAAATAATTTTTGGGTTATAAAGGAAAAGATCCTTTCCAGAGTTCACGATGTAGCAACCCAAACCCTGCTAAGCTGCTCTTTGTGAAACAACTAAAACAATAATTCTGAAATGACCAATTTGTAAACTGAGAGGTTTTGTGATCAATCAAAATATGAATCTGAATGGCCAGTTTTTCTCAAAAGCAAATTAAGATAATCTAATCTATATCTTGTTAAATGGGGAAAAAAAAATCCACGCAATGTTTAGAGCTGTTTTTTAATAAACCATCTGCTTTCTGTATTTCACAGGCAACCCATGCACTGTGAAATTAACCAAAATAAAGGGAACTTTCATTCGGGAAGTTTCATTCTCTGTCTACAATGCAAGCCAAACTCAATAGAAATTATATTTACAATGAGACATAAAAACATTTGCAGTGTTTTGAAGGAGAGCTGCAAACTTTGATTTGCACAATGGATCATGATGGTGTAAGAAGAAGGAAGAAAAATAGCCTGCATAATTAGTGTGACTTTGTGAGCCAACATCTGTAGCCTTTCATTAAGCAGGGTTTTCTTTTGGATATAGTAAATTTTGCCCAATTTACAACTTAAAGAACAGCTATTAAGAAACAGTGTACCCTCACTGAAGATAAAGACATGATGATGACCAAAAGGGGTCAAGACATCAGGGAGGAATGCACTTGTCTAATATTTAAGCACAAGAGACTCTTAGGTGCCCAGCCTCCTGGCCTGGGGTTGGCTGAAGTCACATTTGGATGCTTTGGTTGCCTTTACAGTGGGAATCTGGGGGGATTTGGGTGCCCCAGGGTGACCTCAGCAACAACTCATGCAGGCAGGCACGAGTTTCCAAGCCACATATCAGAGCTTGGTGTGCTTTTCCTATTTAATTTGATACTTATCCTCAATGTGGACTTCGTAAAGTCTGTACTGCCTCCTGCATGCTTCATAAAGTCCACATCAGGGCCACACTCCAGAGCAATACCACACTTTATAAAGTGCAAATTGGCTATGCAAACTTTATTAAGTATATGAACCTGCTATTAATGTCTAATCACTCCCCAACAAATTTATCATGCTACTCGAAAGCATTGTTTTTCATCATGTTTAGCAGCTTAAAACAATTTTTGCTTTCCAATTTCAGCATTTTAATGTTTCATGAGCCAAATAAAACTAGGAAAATGTCAATGAGGTGAGAATACCTCTGTTGTTTGACTCCCTTGGTACAAGTATTCAAACACATGGCTTGGTTTACTTCAAACTGTGCAGAGAATTCTCATCATGGTGTTGGGATTATATCTATATAGAATTTGAGGCACATGGATTTCGACGAGTTGAGTCAGGAGCTGGGATTTTTTCAAACCATGCGGTCCTGTAGTGAGGAGTGTAATGCCTGCCTAAAGATTAACATCTTGCATTGGATTCCCAAGACAATATAAAGCAAATTAAAGCTTCTACTTTCAGCACCTTGAAGACCCATTTTTGTTGTTGATTCTTTCATACAGACATTTCACAGACTTCCAGACATTTGCTTGTAGCCATGTACATAAGAATTGCCTTAGTCTAGAAAGAGACCCATGCAGTGAAAAAACTTTAATTTAAATGTGAGCATTCTCCATCTCAGACAAGTCCTCTAACCCACCTGGCTGTGGAGTAAAAGTGAGAAAAGACACAATTCTTCCAGGCTAATCTTGTGCTAAGCCCAGTGTGGCAGACATATCTGGAAGAGTGCAACCACATGTGGCCTTGAAGCCAAGTTAAAAGGTTGGCTTCTTCTCATGTTTTATTGTTGCAAGCTCTGTGCTGAGTTTCTTGGCATGCCCAGACAAATGTCTTAAGTGTCTTCAGTAACAAACATTCAGATAAATTTGCAAGTCCTAGGAAGAACTGTGAGTATTGCAAATCTCAGCATAAATCCATTTGAGGATCTACACAGTCTGCCAATGCCTTTTTATGATACATATTTGCCTAAAATTTTATTATCTGTAATACTGGATGGCATAGGGTGGCACTTCACAATTAGTGAATTTTTGCTGGTTGAGTATCTGTTGATTCTCCATAGTTTTGGGTTTTCATTCCACAGGATGATTTTATCTGCTCTGACTGTCTGGAGATATTCTTTACAAGCTGGCAATCAACATCTAAAGCCATTCCTTGCTGTCTGCTGCTCGCCCCTTCTTCCGATAACTCTTATTCTGTTTCCTCTGTCTTACTGCTGAAGTCTCTGCATTCTATAGGTGTGGCAGCCACACAGACACAGCATCATCCTTTATCTGCAGCTATGGGAGTTGTACCCAATTATGAGACCCTGGTTACCAATATATTTGAAGGAGAGGAAAACCTGCAGGTAAAACATCAGGAGAGTTTGAGAACATCATCTTGCCTGGGTGGTCAAGGGGCTGGAGAACATGAAGTGTGAGCAGAAAAAAAGATGGCGAAGGCGGTTCTTACTGCAACAAATTGAGACTACAGAGAGGACAAACCTGGAGTCTTGTGGCCATGGACTTGAGCTGGAAGAGAAGAAATTCAGATAAGGTAAAAGGACAAAAGTTGTCACCATGAAGTGGATCACTCAGGAGCACAGACCTAGAAAGGTTTGCAAACACCAGCTCTAGATATACGCAAAACTCAACAAGTGTCTGTGTAGTCTGGTCTAGCTGGACCTGCTCTGAACTCTCTCTTAGGCTAGATGGTGTCTTTCCAACCAAAATAGTTTTCTGTGATTGTATAAGGAAAAAATAATTAGTTCAGTATTTACCAAGTACAGATTTACACAGGGTGCTATACAGAGAAAAGTGTTTTCTAGACTGAAGAGGTTATGCTCCAAATAAAACAAAGCCATGTGTGTATGTGTAGGGACCGGAGGTACACTGAGATGAAGTGATTTGTTGATGTTCTACTGAAATTCAGTGATGGAAGAAGAAAGTTTTATCTCAGTCTCATTCTTTCCATTGTCATGGTTCAGACCATGGTGTGTGCAGAAAGCATTGTTAGGTTACACAGGGTGGAAGCATTGCAAGAGTCAGATGAATGTTTGGGTTTTTTCACTTACAAGAGATATTTTTGTCTGTGACATTTTGCAGCAGTTGAGGAAAAAGTCCCAATTGCAGCAGTGTGATATCCAAATAGACACCCTATCACTGTTACATGAGCCATTTCTTATGAAGGTGCAAAAAAACCTTTTTATTTCTGTAATTTCCTCTGATCACTCCAGACCATTTCTGGGCAGTGGGCTACCAGTCAGCTTGCTGTGAAATCCCTAAATATCCCTATATTTAAGCAGTTCCAGTGTTACAGGATGTAAGAATAAGTTTGTTTGCAAAAGTTATTTGAAAAAAGTTGCTCCCTCTGTATTCTCTCTCAATGGACCACAAATAAAAATACAGTGAGAATACTGAATAACTGATTTCCAAGGAGATTCACAGAGGCTTGAAAAGAAGACAAATAAAAAATGACCCCTTTACATATATATGATGTGCTCTTGTTCCTCCCCCCTCCCTTTAATAATTAGAAACATGGTTTCACTGATACACTTTACAAAACCATTCTGGGGATTCATGAATTTAAAAGAAAAAAAAATAAACTAGATGTGAATAATTCATAGTTAAATAGCTCTGGGCCAAGATATTGCTTCAGTATTTCCAAGTATGCAGGTTTTATTATTCTCTTAAAGTATGAATAAAAACAAGGTTGTTTTATCACACTTGGACTAATCAATGATATGCCCGAAGCACAGTTGGCAGTAAATGATCCATTTTAGTTTAAAACATTATTTAAATCGATGTGTATTGTAAGGGAGTCATAAAAATCTTCAAATTAAAGGGTTTTGAGCCATAAAAATAAGTAATATATTTAAGGGTTTTTTAAGGCAGTAATGTTTCCAAGTAAATAGGAGATGGGCCAAGCAGTTCCCTCTGAATTACCCTTCATCAGGTTTTCACACCCTATTAAGGTACCCTTCATGAAATATCTTTACATTACACTTCATGATGTAATTTGAATGCATTAGAATTAATTTGCCAATAAACTGCAGGGAAAATATGGAATATGCTACCCCCAAAAAGTTATGAACTCTCTCTCTTTAGCTTGGACCATGTGCATGAGGGTTTCCAATGTAAAGTTTGCAGGCAAAAAGTGACCCTTGCAACTACAGTGCTTTATTCTCAGCCCAGGGAGGTTGAGCTGTAGGTCTGTACTCTGGATTCAGGGATTTTAGTTTGCTCCATGAATGCAGTACACTGGGAAACCAGTGAGTCAGCGATGGCTTTGTAGACAACTTCTTAAAAATATTCCTTTACCACCCAAGGCAGGTTCCTCCATGTTTTTTTAAGCCAACAAACTTCCTACAAAGTGTACTGTGTTACCAGCCCACCACTGAGTCCTCTTCCCTGCCTAAAGCATAGGTTACCTGTTGTAGAAGATCCAAGACAGCCCTTGGTGTGACCCTATGGATGAGTTTTAGGCAATGTGATCTCACTTAATGGCATCATATGGCTTGGAGATGTGAGAAAAGATTCTCAGGGAAGTGCTCTTTAGGACAGGGATTTTTGCCTTGTGCAGTTTTTTATACCAATGTTTAACGTTGCTTTTAATATCTGCCGCTCTGATGCTGAGGATCCACCACGGCAGCCAGGGAATCACCCGAGAATGCAGAGGAGAGAGGCTCTGAAGTTTCCTCATTCTTTACTTCCAGCTCTCATTCGCATCTTGCTGGCAGCTTTGCCGTCTGCAGTTCTAGAGAAGCTCTTGTGGCAGGCTTTAGTTCAAAGGCGATGGATGTTCCATATGCGTCATGTCAGACATGCCATACTGAGGTTTGGAGCCCATCCACCAAAGGCGAGACTTCCAGAGTTTATTCCCACTGCCTTTGATTACAGGCAATGAGAGTGAATGGAAATACTGACAACAGGATGTATTTCATAGTGGAAAAGCTGGCATATGTGATTTCTCACAGTCTTCATAACTATTATTTCCTTTTAAAAAGTTATGTAAAATATATGAACGAAGTACATCGAGAGCTGAGTTCTTCTAATCCTCAGCATTTTATGCAAACTAACTGGCAAAAAAAACTGCAGCTCAGCAAGAAATCTTTCTCACTAAGTAGGACCAGAACTGGATATGTCCAAATATCAGGAGGCAAAATTCCACTTTGTAGGATTTCCATGCATTAGTGGAAATAAAACACAGAGATCCTCAGAACCAGGACTATTCTCACAAGATTTCTGACTTATTTACAGACCCAAGAGTTCTGCATCACCAGAATGGAGCTCGAAGTCTTTCTTTCTACAGTACATTTTCTCCAGTTCTCTTACAGCACAACAAATTCCCACAGGATCGAGGTCTTGAAATAAGATCGAGGTCTTGAAATATCCTGTTTGTAAATGGAGATAGTGAAGACATGGCAAAGCTTCTTGGCGTTTGTTCCCTCTCTGTGTTTGAGAGCCATCTCTGATAGCTTCAAAGCCTAAATTTAGCCAAAGTGTTCAGGGTTTAGCTCACCAAACCACAGCAGGCTGACCTGCCTTACCGCTCTCTGAGGGTGCTGTGATTTCCCAGCTTTGCTGGAAGCCTGGGTTTTACCGCTTGCCCAAGGTCCCACAGGAGCTGATGGAAGAACAGGCAGCTGAAACTCAAAGGAAATTCAATTATGCTGCCTTGGGCAGGACAAAGGGCTGGAAATTGAGAACAGGTAAAAATTGAGTGATGAGGTGACAGACACTTGGAGTCACCCACTCTACTCTTTTCTAGAATGGAACTTTGCCATTGTGTGTCATTTCACCAACAGCTTTAAGAAGGTGGAAGGCCAAATTTCACTACATTTGTGCAGTCTTTTTTCCTCCTGCTGAAGGCAAAAAGAGAAGAGAAGGCAGTACATGTTGTATGCAACATTTTGAGATGTTGTAAAGGGCCACAAAGAGAGGATCCTGACTTTTGGTCAGGCCAGTGGGAAATGCCAAGGAAGCAGCTGGGGTGAATATCTCCTGGCCAGTCTCACCTTGGTTCTTCTTCATGTTCCTTCTCCTGTGTCCAAATCTAGCCAAGCACTTTCTTACTTTACATCTACAATCCTCTTATCTCGAGGATGCTGCAGTGTGTGAGAAGATCTGGTTTATTTTGGATAATATTTTGCTTAAAAATAAATAAGTCTGACCAGAATAGAGAGCTGATTCTCTTATCCATTTTCTTGTTCCTCTGGCAGAAAAATCTTGGCACTATCTTGAAGGAACATATTATGTTTCCAGTGAAAGGAAATAATTCCAGTCATTCTCAAGTAATCCCTCTTATCCACTACTGCATTAATACTACAGGTCCTTAAAAAGAAACCCATCGAACTTTTCTTGGCTAAAATGGAGTCACTGAATAAGCAGCCAGGAAATTAGAGATTTTTTTTTTTTAGTTTGGATTGAAGGAGAAGCTATCTCCTCACACTCACTGCCAGAAATCCTGAGAAAAATTTCAAACTAATAAATAGCATTATTCTTATTGAAAATTTTGCAGAAATATTTGGCAGTAAAGAAAGACCAGTTGTAGATTCTTTAGAGTAAAAAGTTTAAAATGGAAAGTCTGACACATACTTCAGCTATAATAACACAAATGGGATCACTATAATTTTCAGTTCTGATTATACGTTACAAAATCACTGCCAAATACCCATATATTCATGAGCCTTCAGAAAACAATCTGCAAAAAGAAATATGGAGAACTGCTGAAGTAAAGTACAGGCAGCTGTAAATGTAGGAAATATAATGATAAATCCAAACCTAAAATCAAGATACTGTTGATAACTAGTCAGAGAAATTTCACTCATACCCTATCAAATTGAATTTAATCACTGACAATTTCCATTATCTAAGAATACAGGGATTTATTTGCAGACATTCTAAGACAAAAAGCTTTTCTGAGATGGGATTAATTTTGAGAAGATAAGTACTAAGCAGGAAAGAAATTATAGGGGTGTTATACCCAAACTGCATAATATAAACCATGGAAATTCAGACTCAAGGTTACATCAAGGAGAAGAAACCAAGTTCTAAAAATTCATTAGTTTTGGTCACATGAAAATTAATAATTTTCTCATTGGAAAAGAGGTATTTTGTTGGCAGTGCAGTTCAGAAGACTGGGATTAAACAAAGAAAAAGAGAAGAAAAGGAGAGTTGGTTTAGCATGAACGCAGAACAACTGCTAGGGATAATATCTATCTGTCACTTCATGTTGAAGTAGATGACTGTGACTCTGCAAAATTGGAGTAATAAATGGGCCTTTCCCCATGAGATCTCATATTCCTTTGTAAGTGTTTGTAGTTGGAGTTTGCAAGAGTTTTGCTGAGATAGAAAAATAAAACCATGGAGCTGTTAAAAGATGGAGCTCTCACCTCTTTGTGGGCAGAAATGCGCAGTAAACTGTTAAGACAATTTTGTGTAAACTGAGATAAATATCCTTGCAAATGTAAAAAGACACATAACAAAATATAAGGAGAGGAAAGTTTTCCAGTGTGAATGGATGGAAATTAAGGGTTTAACCTGCATTAACTACATTATTTTGAGCAAAATTCTCTCTGGATTGCAACTGTCCTTGAGTACTTGAAGTTCCCTCAAGACTGACAAATTTGCATTTAATATTTTTCTTCTATGAGCTGTAATTTAATTTCAGTTTGTATTGACTTAGAAATGAGAATCCTTAAAAGAGATAGCTGCAGGAATGTGGGCACAGAAATGTGACTCAGAGTTTAGGACATTGTAACCATGCTGCTGAACCATTGCCTATGCATTGGTGGGTGCTCTAATTAGAGTCATTAATAGAAAATACATACTTGAAAATTAGGGTGAGTACCGTTTGAGTTATAGTCATCCATTTCTCCCTATGTGATTGCTGTGGTGAGGTTTGAATTAAAATTATTCATGTCTCTATGGGGTGATTTTCTATGTGTAGGTCCTGCACAGGATTTGTTTTTCACTAATACGAATTCATCATCCTGAGCCTTCCTCCACCTGAAAAGCCCATTTCCAAAATTTCCATTTCTCTTTCCGGCATGACTGACTGTGACTGCTTATGTGAATGTTGTTTGTAGAAGCACCAAACACTGAAATTCTTAAGTAAAATACGTGTTTTAATAGCTGTGATTATTGCAGAACTGTAAGCCTTGGTGGGGCTCTTCAGTCTCTGGAAGTTTTAGAATTTTCCTAAGAGTCAAGTTAAACAAAGTTGTGTCTGATGGGTAAAAAGATCTCACTGTTTTACAGGGTAAAAGAGAAGTACCAAGGAAAAAAACCCTCATGATTCTGAATTTGGGCACTTGAAAGGTTATGTTGGCATCTAATGAGGAGTCCTTTCTTGTTACTTTTTGGAAGCAGAATTGGGCTTGTGGCTCCTGCACACTTCATTAAAAAGGTCCTCAGATTTTCACTGGAAGGTGAGGATGCCTGCCACGTGCTGGCATAAAGACATCTCATTTATTTTACAAAAAGTGGGTGTTGCTGTTTAATATCAGACCTCCCAATGGTCTGGCAGTGAGTGAATTGCCCAAGGTCGTGCAATGCCTGTGGGAAAGTCCTGAGGCATTTTGACTCACTTCTTCCCTCTGTGACACAATGAGCCCAGCAGATTGCTGCTCTTTGGGAGCCAGAAGGTTATGCACAGAGAAATTTCCTCCTGAACCAATCGCCAAAAATGAAATGTGCAAGCAGACCTGGAGACTGACCCTTTTGGTTTCCCCTGGCTGGTTTTGAGGCTGCAAGTATTTTCATACAAGTGATGCAATTCCAGATACACCACAGACTTTGATTGGCATAGATCCTTTAGTGCCCACTTTTTCAATACATATAAAAGTAGTGGAGAAGCTCAGACCTCTCCACGTTCCTTTTTAAAATAGTAATTTTGGGGAACCCTCTATTTTTATTTTTTATCTTGCACATTTTTCAGAAATAATTGGAGATGCAGGTGCTAGTTCTGTATCCTTGACCAGTCTGAAACACAACCATCCCTCCCTCTCTCTAATGTGCTGTGTAACCTCTGGAACAGGCTTGTTTTTTCCTGGACATTGTTTTAAAACATGTCCCTCCAGACCTCTTCTAGTGACGATACATACACAGGGTGTCTCCTCTTCCTTTTGGGAAGCAGAGAAGGGGAAGAAAGATTTCCAAGTGGGCAGGTGATGCTTCAGAGCCAGGTGCAATGAAGAAAGGTGTGGCTGGAAGAAGGTGGAGGGGGCTCCTCTGCATGGCAGGATATTCATCTGAGCTGCTGCTGCGGCTGGAGGTGGCACCTGGCCAGCTGTGGGGCCAGATGTGCTGTGGGATTGTTTAACAGCCAGTCCATGAATCTGGACTTGAAAGTGATCTTAAGGTCAGCCCCAAACACAGAGGGAAGCTTATCATCCCTGCATTTATCATTTCATGAAGTTGTAATCAGCTGAACAAGGACAGCATCTTCCATGATGCAGAGTTAAAAGCTTCTGGTTATTAGATTTGGGACATTAAAGCAGAAAGTCTGAGTACTGGCTAAACTACTTTATGTCTTGGCCTGAAAGGAAAAATTTGCTGCTCTCAGACACCCACAAATTGTCATGCCATCTGGGGCATATTCCTTGCTCTGGCAGCAAAAATTTCTTGCCATGGGAGGCAAGAAATGCCAGCCTTTAGATCTGGGCAATGTGTGAGCAGCCAGTGCTAAACCAATCTGAAGGCAGGGGTGTGAAAAGCTTCCAGACAAAGCTTCCCAAAAATCAGATCTCTGTGGTTAATCTCTCATGTGTTGTCTCTGCTGGAGACCCAGAAGCAAGTGAAAGACAGTGGTGAATACCCATATGATTTTTAGATTACTGTGACATTGTAAAAAACCTTGTAATTAAGTTTCTATGAATTCTAGAATGATTAAGTCTAACATCAGAATATCACCTCAAAAGCTGTGTGTATTGGAGGGCTGTTCTTGGTATGGTTTGGTTTTGTGTTCGGACTCATCCCACTGAGTACAAGAGGGGAGACCAGGGGATAATCTCCAGGATGCTTATTTACAGATTAAAAAAAAAAAAAAAAAAAGAGGAAAAAAGGTGTGAATTCTTCATAGAAAGATAAAAAAGAGGGAGAAGAGTGTTCTCTTCATCTTGGAAAAGGAGGAGGGAGATGGTTTAGAGTGGAGTTTCTGAGACAGGAGAGGCAGGCTCAGCTCACCAAGTTAGTTTTGGAGGATAATCCTGAACAGTAACACTCAGGAAATGAACTTTTGCTGCATTTGGTCTCAGGTTGCAGAATTGGATGCGGGGGGAAATCCTAAATGACAGCTAGGGGAGGAGACTGGTTTCTGTGCTCTCTCTGGGACTTGTTTCCAACTTAATCATCATGTACTTCACTGTTGCTTCACTGAGAAGAAATTTACTGATCTTTAAGCTGCTTGATGGCAAGAATTGTTAGAAACGAATCCCAGAAGTACAAGGCACCATTTTATATTTTTTTTCCTATGGGAGTAGTGAATGCCAGTAAAAGGATTTATAGGAATAAAGGCTTCAGGTGTTCAGCCTGCTCCATCTCTCACCTCACTGCAAGGATCTCTTTGGGGCTGATTTCAGGCTCTACAATGGTGCATCTTTCTAACTTTATAAATATAAGAACATAATTCTGTGTGCTGTGTAATAGCCAGTACCTCTTCAGCAAAATTTACGTGGTGGGGAGAGAACCTCAAAAACTGGGTAACTTCAAGTCATTGTAACTCATACCAGCAAAATTCCAGCAACAGCTGCTGCTGCCATTTTTCTTTCTTTCCCCACCAAATTCTTGCTAAAATAAAAAATGTACTTGGCTAACCTGAGTTCTCCAGAGTCTAGTTGCTCTCCAAAGTCGTTATGAGTGTTGCCCAGCTCAGTTCACTGTATGACATAGCCTTTATTTAGCTCCTGCCAAAATTAACTGTGTTTAATTTTCTGTAAATCACAGTACTGCCTCTGAGTTTTTGGGGACTATATTTCTTTGCACCTTTTCCAGATTCTAGGTCTGCGCTGTGGTTCTCTACCAAGAAAAAAGAGACAGATGTTAGATGAAAGTATTTTGGAGGAAAAAAATTGAAAATATGGTGGATATCAAAAGATGAGAGGGCATTTAGGAGAGCAACAGGGCAACTTAACCCAAAAATGATACAATCTTTAAAAAAATGAATCTTCTGCTTTCAGTTATAAAGAAACAAAACTGGTAAATTTCTTTTGAACTTTTTTTGTTTTTATACTTAGAGGTGCTATGTTTAGGGGAGGAAGGAAGAAGTGATTTTATGTAGCCTCCAGCAAAATGCAATTTTTTTCCTACAATACTTTCCTGTTCATTCTTATTTGCATACTTTTTAATATATTTTAGTTTTTGGGCTGCTCATACAAATGATTTAAAAGGAAATATTCTTCAACAAATCTCAGCTGTTTCTCTAGTTCCTAGCATTTTAAAAAGAAAGGTCCTCTGTCTTGTATATTTACATAAAGCCTGAATTCCAGATTTGGAAGATGTAATAAAAATATGCTTTTCTGGGATTTGCTTTTAGGGAAAGAGAATTCCTCATGACTAAAAATACCCCAGTAATAAGCATTTGCTCTGTGCTGGCACCACTGTGACCTTAAATTATGAGCTTGCCCCATTTGTAGCCAGTTTCCCCTCTTTAAATGCACAGTTAAGTCATTTGTAAATATCATAACTAAATCTGGAAGTGTAATTTAGTGACTCTATTTGAGGATTAAGAGGAAGAATAACATTACTTAGAACCATATGCAATCTTTTCTGCTTTGTTTAATTTAGTTTACTCTATGCAAGCCTTATCTTACAGTCAGTCTTCACTCCAGCTCACTTGATATATTTGCAATGCTGTTGATAATGCTATCAAAAAATAGCGAAATGTTTATTTCTTTAACAAAAATAATGTATATACTGTGAAGTGCACTAAGGAAACATTAGTGATGTGGAATCATTGTCCCTAGGAAGGGTAGAAAGGAAAAAGGTTGCTTGATTTATACTGTTTGTTTTCAAAGTAAATAAGATTTAAAACTGTAGAAAGAGGGTATTGGACTTTACACTTGACCATACTGGCTGGTTTTATTAAACACTTGGAGCAACACTCTAGTTTCCTTTACCAAGGATGCCAAAGAATTGAAAATCTCTGCTGAATACAGTCGGCATCATGGTCTTTAGTTCATTGAGGTTTTATTCATGTTCTTTTTCAGTGGTATTACCTCACAGATTCTGTGGATATCTGATGTTTGATTATTGTGCCAGACTGACAATTGCTGATTAATTTGTATATCTTATTATGAATTACAAGACTCACACGCTTTAGTCTTGCTAAACTCACCTTGTGATCCCTTACAGTAGTTGAACTCACTTTATTTCCTTCAGACAGTATGGATGGTGAAATAATTTCAAAATTCTGAGCAGCTGCTTTTAAAGTTATTCTGACTCCTTTTTAAATCAAAGAGACTTAATTTTTTTTCATGAAAGCCTACCCATTTCCATATGGACATATTGTGCTGTCAACAATCATAACTCTTACACATTTGGAAGGAACATGGGGCAGATCCTCACCTGGTGTACACACTCATAATTCTATTGATTGTGTAGCCCATTTCAGCCTGGAGGGAAATTTTGCAGAGACCACCTTCACTCGTTGCTTGGTGTGAAGTGGAGACAGGCACACAAAAGGAAGTGCCTGAGAGATTACTGTGAGCTGGGCAGAGCAAAGACATCTCCTAAAATAGTGGAGTCTCATGTCATCGACAGCTAGCTTTGGAAAATCTGAGTGAGGTAAAAGGGAGACTCTGAAAATCAGGCACTGGAGCTCAGCAGAGCTGACACAAAGCTGTTCCCAGCATTCCTTACCTCCCAAACTGCTCCTTCTGAGGTCTAATCCAATGCCCAGAAACAAATACCCGCACACCAATAAATCCTCTGGCTCAGCAGGGGCTAAGGAACTGAAATAGCTGTGTCTCTCTTACCAGAAGGACAGATCCTCAGCCAGCAGTGGCCCCCAACCCAGAAGACAAATTGAATGCAGAGAGACAGAAATGAAAAAAGAGGACAATGATTCATTGGGGAAAACAGATCAACCATCAAGCAACAGCTGTGAGAAAAATGGCCGGGAAACATACATGCCACATGTGCGCATACACATCAATACGCGGGACCAGCCAGAGTAGAACATGAAAATATATAAAAAATAGTTTACTAGAAAGTTTCCACCCAATATGAAGTCCAGTTGTCAGGTGACCATTTTCCACAAAGATTCGTCAGATCAAACAGAGATTCATAGTTCTAAAATCCTTGATTTTCTTTATTGTGTCCTGTGTTTATTCCTTTTAGATCTTCATCTATCCTACACTAAAACTAGAAGGAAGACTCACGCTTGAAGCTGTAGTTCGGTCTAAGATTTTTAAGAATCTTTACTATTATTGACAAGGGAAGAAACATGATGTAGAAAAAGGCCTTGCACCTTGTTCTTGAGTCAGGAGAGCTGTAATCAGGATTGTTACAGTCTTGCCATGTCTGGAAAACAATTTGAGAGGCACTGGCCATTGTGGAGTTAGCAGCAGTAGTTACACTCTTAAAAGATGTGGAAAATTGTGCTGGCAGAACTGGAAACAGGACTGCTCTCTAACTAAATTATCAGGGTGTTCGATATAAAAATTAGTTTAAATTAAATTTAATGTTGACAATAGAAATTAATTGTCTCACTGGCCACAGGACTGAAGAGCACATTGTCAGGACATCTAATCAACAGCAGTTCTAGCACTGGAACTGGCATATGGGGAGCATTTGTCGACATGCAATTAGAACTGCATCCAACCCTCATTAAAATAAACTTCCCATTGATTTTAATAAGAAAAACATTAAACTCTGGACACCATGGTTGATCATAATGTGGTATCTCTTCTTTTAAAATTTGGCACCAGATCAAATTCTCTAATTTGGCTTATGAATTTGCTACGGAGAATGACCTTACCCGTATTATGTGGTATGACAGCTACAAAACAGCTGCTATCAGCTCTGAAGAATGGGAGTTTTATAAGCTGGGAAAACAGTTTTTTGTGACAGATTGTTATACTGAAGTAGCTACAAGTTCAGGAAAAATGGCAAAAAAAAAAAAAAAAAAAGAAAAAAAAAAAAAAAAAAAGAAAAAAAAAGATAAGGCACCCAAAAAGAGCACCGTAATTCTTTGTTTTCCTACCTGTGCAAGAAAGCAACAGTTTCAGCAACTGAATAGACACTCTGAAGAAACTTTTCAAAGCTACTCATAATGACATAAAAATTCTAAGAGAAGTCTTTGAAGATTATGAAGTTCCTAATCCATATAGTAATTGATATCTCTGAACTGAACAGATACAGATAAAACAATTATTATAATCAACAGGGAGATATATATTTCATAATCTTAATTTAGTCCAAGCATCAAAAACGGTTCATTTTTGATAAAACCACCCATTGTGCAATCCACATCTCTGTGAATGTAACAACTGAATTTGGGAGTTCTTTGCAGATTTTCTGTAGGATTTGGCCACTCTTCCAAACTCACTGCCTAAGCCACTTCTTGTCATACTTTGATGGATGGAAACGAGTATCAGCATTAAAAAATGGCTTTTTTTTCCCCTAGATCACCTACAACTACATCCTTCAGAAAGTCACAGTGTTTCTGCAGCACTTAAACATCTGCTGTGTGACTGACACCGGCTGCCTACCTCATTTTATTAATGCTATTGAACATTTTGGCACATGTCCTCTCAGACCATTAAAATCACAATTGCTGGAGACAGCAGCCATGAGGCTGATCGACAGGAAGGGGTTGCAGTGCAGATATCTGCAGCTGAGCCAGTTGCAAGGGCTTTTTTTTAGCCAGTGGGGAGAAATGGGCACTTGTAGGTTGTGATTCAGCTCACCCTATAGTAGACATCTAAAATAAGGCAGATGAACTCAGTCTTAAAATCGTGCAGTGAGGTAAAAGGAACTGAAGGTGACTTTGATAGAAGGGCTTACACTGTAGATACATACAGTCAAGTGAGAGGAATCTTGTCCTGCTGCAGCAATTTTGACCCAGCAGCACTTGGGATCTCCCTGTGGTGAACAAACAAGAGTAGTGTGGGATTATTATATAAAATACTGTGCTTTATACTTCTCATACAAGGAGAAGAATTTAAGTTACTTTCTGGCCTCATCATCTGCTCTAGGTTGGGTCACCAATAAAATCTCTCTTACTATTAAAGAAGTGCATTTCTGAGTTAATAAAAAAAAGTGCATTTTTAAGTCATTGTTTGTAAAAATTATCCCTGTAAATAACACTATAAATAAAGATACAAATGGAAATAAGGATAACAGTAGAAATTGCTGCAGTTTCTTTTAATTACTTATTTACCAAAACCCCAAATAATTTAAACCATTTACCTGTTTTAGTGACTGGGGAATTCATGCAGAATTAGAAGTTTAATCTTTTCTTGGTGCGGGCTGACTGGTGATGAATGTGTTCTTACTTTATAGTCACATTGTAGAATAAAATGTGTGTGAGGTGAAATCCTTGCTGCTGGCCTGGGGTGCCAACAGGGTTTGAAGAAGTGAGTTTAGAGCTGATTTGGATGTTTCTGTACTATCCTTTAGTTATAATGAAGTTGGAGGCACCCTGGAAAGAATGGGGTACCTGGGCATGCTCAGATAGGAAAGGTGACACAAATATGGACTTTTCATGGAGTGGTTTCAAATGTTGAATGATGGTATTTGAAAATAATGAAAAACAAACCAACCTTAGAAAAGAAGATAAATATTCTTGAGCCATAAAACTTGGTTGGAAGAAAAGCCTTTTTGCTAACAATCAAGTGTCAGCTAGGCTCTTGTGAAAGCCCAAAGTGATTTGTGATTACTGGGGATGGTCAGCAAGAATTAAGCAAAAGTTGTGTCTTTCAGTGAAAAATGGGTGATCGCATTCGAGGATGCTGGGGTGAAGTGTTTCTTACTCATATATTCCCATTGGTGGGTTGGCCTCTGCTGGGTTTGGGCAGACGCTAAGAATAAATTACCATCTGTGCTCAGACTGGCTTCCTTTTTTGAAGCTCAAACCATACATAGTTCTCAGATTTATAGGTGAAAGATGAATTTGAGCTTGAGAATGGGCTACAGCCACATTTGGCTGTCATTGCCACTGCAAATGTGCTCCACAATGTGGTTGGTGCCCCAGTTCTCACAAGGGTTTTCCAGGGCTTGCCTTTTTGTTCTAGGATTTGGGCTTTCCCTTGGGACATTGCACTGCCATGTGATGAGCAGGAGGTGTCTGCACATGAGAAATAGCAGCAGCTAAATGAGCTTTGCAGGGGTTAATGGTATTTTTAATAGACCTCCCTCCTGTCTAGGTGCCTGAGAAGAAAAATCTCCAGGAGCTCAAGTGGAATTGAAAGGGTGATCCCAGGGAAGGGAATAGAAAGATCAAATTAATAGATTGTAAAACTAAAAAACACTACTGTGGCCATCTGATCCTGTGTAACAGAGGTCGTAGGTCTTCCCTGATTTAATTTATATTTAAACTTTATTTTTCTTTTTAAAAGGCATCCGATGTTGATATGTAAGTTACTAGTGATGAAAAATCTTGCAGACACCTTTAAGCTGTGGCAGTGATTAATTTTCAGTGTTGAAAAAAAAGAGGCATAGCTTTATTTTTGGTCTAAATTAGTCTGATTTCACCTTTCATGAATTTCAATTGTGAGTTGTTACAGAACATATTGAGTCAATTTCCATTCTTTTGCTCCTCTTCCAGCAAAAGATATGGTTCTGTTTTCCTTGGAACAATATTTTAAGGTCATTTAGAAAGAGAAAATGAGAAAGAGACAAAAGAAAAGAAAAAAAGATACTGGTGGTCAGAGCCAGTATGAGGCTTGGGATTTTTTGCTCTGACACTCTCCACCCAGCTGACAGCAATAATTCAGAGCCATGTTTTGGAAAGGTGTTAAGCATTCACAATGCAGCCAGCATGCAGGGAGCACTTAAAAGCACCTCTGCCCACAGATCCTTGTATTTCTCATGGATCCAGGCCCTTCTGAAGACTCAATAACAATGCTTCAGTGCTGAACAGTTCTTTCCTCCTACCTTCTCCCCTGCAACTTTTAATCTCTCTGCCTCAGGTGCCCAAGGAATATATACATAGAAATGGAGCAGAATGCTGCAAGGTTGACACTGCAGGACTGGGAGACGTCCATGTGCAGGAGGAAAAGGAGCCATAAGACTCCATGAGAGAGATGCAAGGGTTGGTTGGATCATTTCTGTATCACACTACACTTCTGTATCCGTATCACACGGAATCATAGAATGTGTTGAGTTGGAAGGGACTCACAGGGATTATCCAGTCCAACTCCTGGCCCTGCACAGCACCATCCCCAAGAGTCACACCATGTGCCCGAGAGCATTGTCCAAATGCTCCTTGAGCTCTGTCCGGCTGGTGCTGTGACCACTGCCCTGGGGAGTCTGTTCCAGTGCTCAGTCACCCTCTGGGGGAAGAACCTTTTCCTGATATCCAACCTAAACCTCCCCTGACACAACTTCAGGCCATTCCCTCGGCTCCTGTCACTGTCACCACAGAGCAGAGATCGGTGCCTGCCCCTCCTCTNTGGATGGGAATCTGAAATCCACAGCTCTTTCTGAGATGTTGTAACCCTCAGCTCAGCCATCCCCCTGCTTTCTGCAAACCCCAAGGGAAGAACACGACCACTGCCTGCTGATCCTCACCGTGGATTTGGAATCTGCCCTGTGCCAGCAGAAAGGCACTTCTGCATCCCAGCAGGCACTGAGCGGTTCTTTCCCCTGACATCCTCCTGCTGAGAAAGGCTTCTTGCAGCTTATCATTAGGGCAGGCTATATTTCTTGGCTGGCTGGTGCCTATTTGAGCTTCAGCTCTCCCTCTTGCAACCTGCAACCACAGTTCTCTTCCGGTAGAAATCCCAGCTCTAAAGGCAGCACAACAGATGTGACCGTTTTTCAATGAATGAGCTTGTTCTCTTTTTTCCCCTCTCTTTCATTCTTCTGAGTAGAATAACCTTGCTCTTGATTTGAAGAATTCTTTTTTTTTAATTCTCTTCAACTAAGCTCCAGTTCTTCTAGTGAGAAATAAGGGCTAATATTCAGTAAAGATTTTGTGATTCTGAGAAATACTTCTTTGACCAATCTGACTCTATGATTTCCAATTTAAATACCAGAACTGAATCTGAAATGAAGAAGTTTGTATGACAACTAGATGGTAGACATTTAAAAAAAAAAAAAAAGAAGTTTGAGATGAGATATAGAAATTATTTAGAACAAAATGACTTTAGTATGGATCTGATAAAAATCCAACATGAATGAGGATTAGAAAATAAAATAATTTCTTTTTCTTTCTCTTATTTTTTCAGTCTGAAGGGAATGCTGCTTTCATAGGTTTTAACTTAGCTGTTTCATTTATCTGAGGTGTGCTACCGTGACAAAAATAAGGAAAAGGATGTTTCAGCTTTTTTTTGGCCAACTCTTGTTGTGAACTACCTTTGACCATGAAGCAGAACAAACTATTGATTTTTGACTGCTTAGGTTTATCAAAAACAGTGCATCTGTTCTGTTTCTTGTCATATATTTTAAACACAAACTAGGTTTGGTGTTAGTTTTGGAGAAACTTTGTGGGCTGAACTATCAGTTCCTTATGCACTCAGAGGCACCTGAAATCCTGCTTGATTTTCTTAGTCCCTCTGGATTACTCAGGAAAAGGACTTGTTTTTCTTTAATGGGAGCCTTGCCTGGGAATCAGTTTTAGGATGAAGATCTGTCTTTTTATTCAGCTCTCAGTTGGAGTCCAGTTGACTAATACTGCAAGACAGTATTAATACTTTGCTGTCAGAGCCTGTCAATCCAGAGAAAGCAAGTCTGACTCACTGGAAAATATCCCCATGAGAAAGAAGCTTTCACAACTGCCTATCTGAATGCATGGAAAGATAAACGCTAGGGTTCAGATTTTCCCTCCAGAGACTGTTCTTCAGGAAAAGTCAAAATAGACACATGCTCGAAGTAAGCTCAATAGATTTTACAAGATATGACATAAACGACAAAGAATTTCTAGCAGTGGCTCTCTGCAGACAGATTTATGGAAGATTGAGGGCTTGAGGATTAAACTCTGTGTTGGCTGGTGTGAGACAACCTGATTATTTTGTCCAGCTGGAAAAGAGACGAGTAGCAGGGTCCATCTCAAGAAAATGAATCTATTTAAATGATGCAAGGCTGTCTTCAGCTGGAAGTGTCAGGGTGACATTGAACATAAACACTCACGGATTGTGGCTTGCATTGATATTCTTAAGCGAACAAGAGGCGTGAGGAAAATGGTACCAGGTGTTAAATTCATCACCTCAGAAATGGAACAAAGTGAGCAAAAAGCAAATTGAAGGGATGACTCTGTATAGCAGAGAGCAGGCCTTCAGCAAGGTTCATCCAATATGTGAAATGAAAATTAATGCTACATTTAACTAAATTAATTTGTTTTTAAATATAAAAGTACACTGGGATACACTGCTGCCTTTTATTTTTCATTTTCACTGGAAGTCACACAGCCAAACAGATCTCTGCTGGCATCTAGAATATTCACATGGAGAGGAAGGGGGATGGAAGGATAGGATGGGAAAAGTTATGTGATTAAAAATAAAAGGGGAAAAATCCAGTATAATGGCATTTTAAAAAGACACAGATGAAATTTAAACTTAGCTTCAGATGACTTACTTTTTTAAAAAAAAGTATTTAAAGAAAACCATCCTGAATAACATGAATTAATTCTTTGTACAAATTTCTTAAAGTGTCACCTGACAGAATGTCTGAAGTATAATTAATTCATGCACACAGAATCAGAAGATGCTAAGGAGAAACACATTTTCTAAAAAGTAATGCTGAAGGTCGTGTCCTGACTATATTGGTACATCTGTTTCTTTCTAGAACAACTGCAGGCAGAACTGACTTAAATCAGTATCAGGATGTTAATATTGGTAGGTCTGGTCTAATTTTTGTTTCTGTGAGTAGTCCTGATAGCTTCTGTGTGGTGCTCACAGTGGTGGAGGGCAGTGAATCTGTTGTCCTGCTCCAAACCATGCAGCTCCTGAACACAGGTGAGGACCCTTCTCCCCAATGTTCCCTGTCCTGCACATTCCCCAGGCAGGACTGCTCCTCTAAGGATCATCCTGGAGGCCTCTCAAGGGCATCAACGTGGTGCACTCTGGGCCCACCCTTTTCTCTGCCTTATTCCCAGGCTGGCAGCAGGGAAGGGGACGCTCATGGTCCTACCGACCCTGCCGCAGCCTGTCCCTCTCTGTCCCAGGTGTGTTCCCGTTTGGCAGCTGCCTTTACCTCCTCATGGACGGAAGAGTTGCAGATTGTTGGAAGAGTTGAATTGCTTTCAGAGCAGCTTATAAACTTTTACAGTAATCAAGTCTGTTGTTGTTTTGGGGGGGTCTGGTACCTCTAAATGGCACTGTTCCCCCAGGCATGACCACACTTCTAGGGCTGAGAGGCAGCCAAATCCCAGAGTTTTCACTCACTGCTGGGATTGGAGTGTCCTAATGATGGGTAAAAGGCAGCTGTCCCTGGTCAACTTTCCCTGTAGCTACAGGAAATGTAATGTGCAAGTTTTCCTCCACGTCCTTATCTGTGGGGAATGATGTGGAGCAACAATAATGAATAATTTTTCTTTGGAAAATGATTTACTGACTGTAATTAAAATGTTTTGTGGTTACCTACTTCTCTTCATCAATAAACCCCGAAGTCTGTGATGAAAAAACATTGCTATTCTTATCACCATTTTATAATGCAGATATCAAGGCCTGGGTGTCATATGGATCTTCAATTTTTTTAGCTGGAGTTTAGGACTGCAGTGCTTCACAGAACTCTGTCCAGCAATATGTAACTAAGGCCAAAGGCAAGACATAAGCTGCTTTACGTTCATAATAAAAATTTCCTGATTTTCAACTCTTTGCTCATTCCACTCAACCATGCTAGCTCTCTGAAGTGCTAGTGGTGCGGAAGGAAGAAGATGCTTTATGATCCTTGATGGCTATAATGTAGCACATAAAGCTCTAGGGTGCTTTCAAACTCACAGTGATCTTGTGGGGTGGAAAATTAATCATACTGCAGCTACTAGGAGAATGTTTTTTCTTTTTTTTACATTAGCTGCTTGGGTCTTTTTCCAAACCAGAAGATGATAAAGCGCTTCCCACTGCTGGATGAAGACAAAAGACAGTGTAATCAACACAAGCAGTAAAATAAGCTGAGTAAGCTTCTCTGGACTCCTGATTACTAATGTGATTCTTTTACAATCATTTTTGGCTCTAGAAATAAGAACCATTTGCAAAATAAGCAATTTTTTTCAGTGCCACAGTCAGATTGTTGCAAATGTTGGATCTCAAGTACTTGATCTACTCTTTCAAACTTAGATGCTGATCTTTCCTTAATATAGAATATTGGCATATTATGTGTAAATGTACAGACAAGTAAACTTTTGGAAAGTGCATAGAAATTGCTCCCTGCAGTCAACATGCATCAGTAGATGCAGCTAAAATAAAATACAGACAGTGGTTTGAGGTGTCTTGAAACTCCTTATAGTCCTAATTGAAAAAGCCTTAGTCAGCTTTATTTTTTCCATTTCTTTCTTGCAGATTAATTTTGTCTTTCTACACCAGAGGTCTGTTCAGAGACCTCATTCATACCGCAGATTTTGGGGGATTTTATGGTCCCAGATTTACCATATGTAGGGTAATTTACAAATTCTGCAGGTTCATACTTGCAGGGTTTATTTTCCTGGTGAAAACTTGCCCGTATCTAAATGAGGCCCTCTGGGGTTTCTGACATGGTTGTTGTCTCCTTGTAAGCCCTTTTCACTCCCTTTTCTAGGCTGCAGCAGCCCACGAGCACTGGGATTTCACATGCTCTGAGCCAGGTCAAACTTAGCATTTTCCATCCTGGTGTCACTGCATGACTGAAGAGACGAAAAAATGGAAATCATGTAGTTGTGGCGGCAAAAACAGCTCTCTGGTTTTGCAGTGCAGCCACTCTTTCATCACACTGCACATCTTCCATCTTCTTGTAACCTGTGGGTCAAAACTCAGGCCAAAACCTAATGCTGAGCTTGGAGGGGAGAATAATTTTCTTTGAGTAGCAGCTGCCTTCAACTTAATCAAGTGCTGTTTCTTAAGACAAAATAGAAACCAGTTGCAAAATAATTAATATTTACCTGTTCTTTAAATTTCGGTAATGGAAAAATCTGTCTACCTTAATTTAAATCAGGGTTCTATACTAACTAATAATTTTCTCTTTTAATTGCACGCTGTCAGTCTCAGGAAGCTGCTGTGCATCATCATCATCTCTCTCCACTCTCTGGCACCAGACCACTTCCACTGCAGGCTCCTACTAAGTGGGAAAATTGGAAGTTCCACAAGAATAACTTAAAATAGAAAGAAATAAATGATCATGAAATGAAAGGAGTTCTGAAAACGCGTTCAGAAAACCCTGATGTTCGTCATTTGTCTTCTCAGCTCTTCCTGTGCAAAGCTGCGTCATTTGCTAGAGTGTGCTGAGAAGCTGTGTGCAAATGAAAGGTCAAGCATAATTGTGAGGGTTGGCACCTTCTCAAAGATTCCCATGAAATATTTTGTCTTGCAAGTCAGCTGTTTCCTGACAAAAACTGGGCACAAGCCTTGCTAGCCCACTGCTCTACCACAAATTTAATTTGGAGGCTCATAAGACAGCTCACTAAGATGAAAAAACCTGAATCATCATAGTAATAATATTTCATGATTATTTTTTATTTTTCACAGAATGGTTTAGGTCGGAAGGGAACTTAAAGTTCATCTTGTTCCAACCCCCTGCCATGGGCCTGGACACCTTCCACTAGCCCAGACTGCTCCAAGCCCTGTCTAACCTGACCTTGAGCATTTCCAGGGATGAGGCAGCTTCTCTGGGCAACTTCTCTTGCCAGTGCCTCACCACCCTCACTCTCAAGAATTTCTTCTTTATAGCCTATCTAAACCTAATTTCTTTCAGTATAAGTTCATTACCCCTTGTCCTGTCATTATGGTGTTATGGCAGTCTTGAAATTGCTACTACAGGGCTTATTTTTACAATATGTCAGGTACCTTCATGCTTTTCAGAAGTGAAAAATGTTCTTTGGAGTTGAGTAAAGATGCTATAGCTCATTGCCATCACTGAATTTTTGGAAGTAAGCACAATGTATGTTCAGAGCTTTATCCATGGCCTTATGGCTATCTGTGGTTATTCCCATTTATTAAGGATAAATGAGGCAAATGAAAATCTCTGCCCCAGTGCTGGTTTATTTGGGCAACTTCTTTCATTGTGGTATCTGACCCAGTGAGTATTCAAAACCAGGTGGGTCAGTGACACCCTCAGTCAGCCTTTCATCTGCTCAGGGAAACACGGTGGCTTTGGTAGGTTGTTGTCACTTGAGTTCTGGTTGGGGTAAATTTCCAGCTCTGTGTGGTTCCCGAGCAGTTTCCAGCCCTCCCCAGGAGGAAGTGCCCCCCTTCTCTGGTGTTTCCACAGGAAAGCAGCTATCCTTGGACAGTGCTTAGTGAGGGGGGAGGGAGCTGTCAATTACAGTGAAATCCTGGGAGGGCTTGGGGTGTGAAGACAGCATTCAGTGTCATTAATGCAGGGCATAAGCAAGTGCAGAGGGTGGGAGCCTTCTGTGGCTCCTGTGGTGACTTCTGTGGCTCTCCCAATAACTGTGTAAAAAACCCTAAATACAGCAGGTTCTGTGGATCGAGCTGTGAGAGTAAAGCTCATGGGAGAGTAAAAAACTTCCCTTACCAGGCCTGGATCAGTGTCTGGACTCATGCAATATTCAATCCCATTTCAGATGCAAATCCGTGTTTTCTATGCTGTCATTAAATGGTACTTCCAGAAGCACAAGGAACACAGAAGATCTCTGAGACTGAAGAGATACTGAACAGCCTGAGGATGGATGCCCGAATATTTGGTGGCGCTGTGGATAGTATTTGTTTTGCTTGAAATGTGCCTTATCAGCATCACCCTGATTTTCTCTCTAATCAACATTTTAACCTGTTTTCTCTCCAGGAATGTGCTGAGAAGTACCAACAGTGCTGTTGGAAGGTGAGGCAGAGATAAACTCAAGCAGCAGCGTCTGCTGCTGTTCTGGTCCCATCCCTGTGGCATCTTCCGTCTCTTCCCTTCGCTCTATACAGATGTACAGATGTTGAATAGCACTGGAGATAGGATTGTGGTTGAATGGAGTTTGCCACTAAGGGCTCTGTAGGACAGAAAGGAAGACTTTGAGGCATTGTAGACCATCTTTTTTAATTCCTGCTCTCTCCTGGCAGTGAAGTAAAGTAGAATGCCAGTAAATAACAATATTTTGCAGTCATTTGTGTTTCAGTGACACAGAACTTTTCCTTAAAAGTTGCTTAATATGCCATTTTCTTTCTCCTACTTTTGCCGACAGTATATTGAATTTCTGTTTCCTCCCCACTTTCAATTAATGCAAGATGAGTCTTTTTTCAAAGGCCTTGTGGGAGTCAGGCACCCATCTCTCAGCAGTTTTCCATCTGAGCTGGCACCAAATTTACTTAGACAACTCTTGAAATCTCACCCGTAGAGTTTGACCATTAACTAAAGTGTCCTTATTGGAAACTATGATTATTGCAAAGGTTACTGGCAATAAACATTACTTTGTTACGCCTGTGACGTGTGTGCAGTTGATTCATTACAATAATGACACTCTTCACCTAGGTAGCACTTTTCATCTGAACTGAAGGCTCAGAGTCAATATTTCCATTTTGCTGGTGTTTCATATAAATCTCTGCATTTGTCATTGACAAACGAAAGAGCTTCAGCAATGTTTTCCCCATCATTTGTCTCCTGGAACATAAAACAAACAAGGAAAGCTCATGTTGTATCACAAAGGGTAGGAAAAAAAACCGGGTTTTTTTGGCTCAGAGAACTTAGTAGTGGCAGATATGATGAAACGGCTGGGGGACATGCTGGGCATGGGAGGGAAGGCAGTCAGTGCATGGACCAGGATGCCCTTTGTGGGTCCTGGGGCATTGTGTGTGGGCCTTAATAGCATTGCCTGCCCCTCGCCTTTGCAGTGCTCTGGTACGTGGATAATGGGGCTTTGCTCGTGTACTCTCCAGCATTCACTCAAAATCAGCATGTAACAGTGAATCATTGTGACATGGTGTTCCTTTCTCAAGCACTGCAAGAGAGATATTTTCCAGATAGAGTTCAGTTTGTTTTCTTTTATGCGTGATGGGAACACATTAAAAAAAAAAGGTATTTGCACAGTTTTAACGTTTCCCTGCAACCACAGCTATTCAGGCTTTTATTACATGTGTATCAAATGTGTCTGACACGCTCCTTTGTCAGCCTGAATGCGGGTTAAAGAAGGAATAAGTGCAGGAGCAGTTATTTGGGTAAAGATAGTGTGAAGTACTTCGCATGCCACCTATGCTGAGTTTTTCTTTTGCACAGCAAAAAATACAGGATTTTCATTAAAGGTTACTCTGTAAGTAAAATTAACATAAGAGCCTAAGAGATTTTTTTTTTTTTAATTTTTTTAAATCCAGGCATCAAACAATCAGTTCCTAAGGACAACACATAATTTAATCTCTTTATTGATGTGTCTAAAGCTGTTAGAACTGGCTGTGCTGGGAGGTGCACAGATGCACAGTCCAGAGGCAAAACCCAAAAGTCTGGGAGAGAGGTGGAGCACTGTGTTTCATCATTAGGAACTGTATAGGAAAAAAGGTTGCAAACTCTGGAATTAATGTGAAAAACCATTCCCAGCATTTCTGGCAGATTGGGTCTGATTCTCCTTCTGTCTCTGACTTTTAATGTAAAAAAGAAAAAGTGATGTCACAGAAGTAAAAGCTACAAGAAAACCACAAAGTAAAGTAAAAAATATACATAATTAAAAGCATGCCACTGAATGGCAGTTCTGTGGTTTCTGTAATGTGGACCCCGTAGAAGGATGCACTGTGTGGGACTCTGAACGCAGCTACAACTCTGGAGCTCTTTATTCCTAACTCCAGTGATGTGTCCTCAGGGCAAAAGATACTCTTCCCAAGGATGGTTTAAAAGCATTTAATGGAGTTTTTCCATGAGATGAACTGCAAAAAATACCCTTCAATAAAATGAGCAAAGAGTTCATGATGGCATGCTCTTACTGAAAAGAGCCTCCAGCAACAGCAACAAACACTGGCTGTAGAGTCAGCGATGAATAGAAGCTCTTCAAAGGCCTAGAAAAATAAAATCTTTCAAAGACTAATGGGTCATATGAACCTTAGCTGCTTGCCGTGAACTTGCATTACATGTCTGAGGTTTTAAAAAACTACTGCTGCTATTGCATTGATTCTATGGTTGTAGATCTCTCCTCTTCCAGCTGTGCTCTGCAGAAATTAGATTTGTATCTATCTTGCCCATCCATTGCCGTTGTCACACTTACTTCAAGGAAGAAAAGCTGTAAATTCTACAAATTTTCCTCATTTTTATTCAGTGTTTTTAGAACAAAAGAAAAGAGCTACAAAAAGACTTGGGTGCTTTCTTACAGGGTAATAGAAATGGAGAAGGAACAAAGTTTGGCATACAAAGATGCTTTGACATACCAGGTTGCATTTGTAAAATTTATCAAGCCTGTTGAAGTTTTCATTGCTGAAAATTTTATTGAACTAGGAATTTGCAGTGTGGCAGTAAATGTACAAGAACTTTTACATGGTATATTAATTTAATTGTCTGGGAAAGAATTTAAAATCTACGAGCTCAGGGTTGTCTTTAGGTGACACCTCTGAGGTTCAGAGGGGTGCAGAGGGCAGTGAGAGCAGTGTGAGGTGGACTGGATGGTGTTGGAGGACACACTTGGGTGGAGAAGGTAACAGGCACTCTGGAATAAAGCTGGGTTCCCTGCTTTTCCCAGCAGCATTCCTGCAAGGACAAGCAGGAGCTGGGGATGTAAACCCAGCAAAGGCAGAGCAGATAACACACTGAGAGCATCTTAGAATCCCAGGCACCTGAATTTAATTCCCTAGGTGCACCAGATGGGCTCTTTCACAGTAACCCGAGGTCACTTTAGCTATTTGAAACGTGCTCAAATTGAACTGGGGTGGGGGGGCTTAGATCTGATATTTGGAAAAATCTCTTAATGAAAAGAGTTTTTAAAGATTGGAATGGGCTGTCCCATGAAGTGGTGGAGTCACCACCCCTGGAGGGATTTAAAAAGATATGGCACACAGGGACATGGCTTCGTGGTGGCCTTGGCATTGTTTGGTTTGTGGTTGGACTTGGTGATCTTAGAGGTATTTTCCATTGATTTCCAATTAATTCTATGATTTTATGCATAAAATGTGTGAATGCACATGTAAATACATAAATTATATGGATGTAGAAGGAAATTTGCCTTGATCCTTGCTTTGTGGCCACCCTTGCACTTACAACCTTGTAGCTAAAAGGGAAGGTGCAATCAAATACCTTTTTCTGCTTCAAAATCAATTGGGGAGGAAACAGCCCAGAGAGTTTATTTGCCCTCCCTGATTTTGGTTATTTTCCTTTGAGATGCTCTAATAATCAAGCCATGTTTGGAAGCTAAAAAGGGAAAAGGAATATTTCCTCTTTTATTAGTGATGGTGAGAAATAGTTGGTTTTGAATGAAAGTTTTGCTGTGAGGGAGAATCACTGTGGGATGGTTGTATTTGGTGAGATGAGTTGTTGGGCTACTGCAGCTTGTTCTGGCAAGGACCTGCTCAATGAGGCTGGACCAGTAAATGGTAATTTCTGTGCTCCTTTTCTAGGAGTGGGTCATGTTGTGTTAAATGCTCTCCTAATGTTGTTTTACCCTATTTGATAGCAGTGTCCCTGAAAGAATCCAAAGAACTTATTTAAAAGTGAATATAATTTAGCTGAAATGGAAAGTCAAAATATATAATGTCCTGGTTTATTCCTTTTAATCTGCCTGGGCATCAAGGGGCAGAAAACGTAGTTTCTGGCCATATGTTCATGTAAATTCCTGATGTTAGTGGCGCCTATGAGAGGGAAAGGAGTTAATCTGGCTCCATGAAGGCTGTTAGAGGTATTGTGGTGCAGATCCATTTTACCTGGAAAGCACATTAGAACATGGGTGGAGATAGGAGGAACTTTTGGAATAAAATATGCAAACAACTGAGTTTTATTCTGAACTCATTCTTCTTTTGCAGATTGGAATATTTTAAGTTTTCTTAGCACATTGCCTAATTTTTCCAGCATATACTCAAACACCCTGCATGAAATGGAAGCTGTCTTTGCATTCCTTTGCATCTGTCACAAGCACTGGCTTCAAGCACATTGGGTGACAGCTTTGGCTGTGGTTGCCTAGATGCATATTGCTCCATTTTTGTTTGTCCTGGTTAGTTTTACATCTTCTGGTATCTTTCTCTGCTCATCTGAAAAAGATCTTTTCAGCTCAAAACAAGCACTGTTGTGCAACTTCTGGAGAGTTGATCTGTGGTAGTTTGAAGGGGACAGGGAGCAGTTTCACAACATCGACTAGAAACAAACATGCACATCTTTCATCTTTCTGACCCCTTTATTGGAAAAATTAATCTCATCAGAAAAAAGCACAGTATTTCTTCAAAATAAAAAAAATGTTCCTGAGCCCGTTTGGTTTGTTTTTTGTTTTTGGAAATGGGTGTTACACACAGAGATACAGAACTGAAATGTCTTGTGTGGTGTCTGATACTTTCAGAAGTAAGACTTGAGAGTTGAGGAGAACATGTGTATCTGCTTTGCGTAGCAAACTCTTCACAAAATGTTGTATTTATAGTTAGAAAAGCAAATAAAACTTCACCAGCAGCTCATCTGGATCTTGGTTATGGATTTGCAATAACCTCCAAGACAGTGGATGATTCTGACTTCCTGTAATGCCACTGAACTCTTGTCAGTCCACTCCATCCTGCAACAAATTTTATGAGTGCAGGAAGTCATCAGTGGCTCTTCTTGAGCTTTTTATCATTAAACACATGTTTTCTAGGGGGATATAAGAGTGCAGCAGGATTGAGCTCTTGTGACATTTTCCATGACTTGTGCCACATTTTGCTCAGTATTTGATAATCCCCCGTTTTTATCAGCTGTCAGCTACCAGAACTCACTGTGGCACTTTCACAAATAAACCACAGCTCAGTGGTAACTGGCAGATGTGGAAGCTGTGCAGTCCTTGAGTGCACTTTCCTTTAGATTTCCTTAAGATTTCGACTGGTAGACTTTTGTATGCAGAGAAAGCTCCAGGTACTATAATCAACGTTCTATGAATGTGGGTTTCTGAAACATCTGTTTATGTGGATAAAGTGTTTGATAAGTTACCAGGGACAGTTTAGGGGTGGTGTTTGTGCTCTCTACACGTTGTGCTAAGTGCTGTTCAAACAGCCCTTGACTTCCAGCCAACAGATGGGGAAGTCATTAGCCATTAGATTTGAAGAACAGTTGCTTTCCGTGTTTACAAAGTCCTGTACACGATCTGTTTGTTGACAAATTGTAAACTGAATGGGAAATGTCTGATGTCTTTTCGACACAACTTATGTAAAACATTGCAGGAGTCAGCCTGGGGTTAATTTAAAATGCTGTAGGTCTTGTCCAGCACAGGGCTGAGGGCTGCAGCAGCTGGCTGAGAGGGGCACTGATAGGCGGTGAGAGAACAGGAGCCATCTGGAACAACAGCACAGGCCACTTTGTGACTAGGACACAAAGTACATCCTCTAAAAGCACATTTCCAAAGTCAATAATCTTAATAGGTATAAGAATAGCACCCCAGGTACACAAATCTTACTAATCTCTAGTCTAATTTATGCATCTGTAACACATAATTTGTGCTCTTCTCAGACTTGGAAGAACTGTTGGGGTAATAATTTCTCAAAAGTAAACCATTGTGGACAATCTTTAGAAAGTGTTCTGATGTGTTATTGACACCAAGTTTGGCATTGCCCTCTTTTCTTTTTTTTTTTTTTTTTCTCCTCATTGCCTAGATTCCTCAGCACATAAACACATCATCAAATTAATCCTAGCATTAAGGGGCTTACACTAGGAATGGTATTGGCTCATTATATTTAATTTATGACTAAAGAGGCCGCAATAGTGTGCAGCATTTCCCTGTGCTGTAATAACGCACTCCACTTTCTGAACTACTGTCCAGAGGCAGAAGCTGGTTAATGCAGAACCACTGTTGCGTCAAGGCATGTGGTAGGTTGACTTGGTAGAAGTAAATCAGTTCAGATAAAATTGTTTAATCAGCTTCTATTAGTTATTTACATACTTTTACATATTGAATTATTTTTGTATTAAAAAAATTCCATGAGAAGGGAGAATCTTTAAAAGATTTAAATAGGTCAGGTACAGTGATTTCCAATGTGACTCAAACACCTTATTGTTTCACTATAATTCCCTTTGTAATACCCACAGATGTGACTGTCTCAGTCTTTTCCCCTGTCAGGATCTCCAGATCAGGTAATTATTTGTGAAATATATAACCAAATGGCTGGCTGAGACAGGAACAGTTGGGTGACTCAAATTTTAGGTATCTTACAAAGGGGCATTTCAAAACCTAAGGGGTCACCCATGGTGCAACCTGGCTTTGAATCACCACCAAATAACAGAAGTGGAATTTCAGCTTGCTCAGTACAGTGACCACACAAAGTACCAGGCAGAAAACAGCCTGGAATTTCTCAGTGTCTCAGAAATTTTTTGCAGATATTTCTGTACCTTCCTAGCAAAATATACTAGGAATGCATTGCTGTAAACATGGATTTACTTTCCTCAAATGAACTAGAAAAGACCATTCTTCTGCTTGTCATGGTGTTACATGTTTATTAAAAGGAAAGTAAATCACAGAAAAAGCTCTTCCTTTTTCCCTTGATCGTTTTTTAGGAGCAGGACCCTGCAAAATCTTGCCACTGAACATTACATTCTGAGTACCTACATATCAAAAGAAGTTGGTGGGCATGATAGTCAATTAAAAACCCAGCAAGAACTACAACATTACAGAGGCAGAGATGTATATGCAAAATAATTTTCCATTTATTAAAACCCCATATTTTCTAAATGTGATTGTCAGAAAATTTGATCCCGATACTTCACTGCTGAGGTCAATGAATATTTTTCTACTTGACAGATGATCAAGTCCTCAGACAGAAATAATCCTTCTTTTCTCTCTTCATCTCTCCATAAGTAAACACAGTTACCTACCTACATGAAAGGGATTAATACAAAGATATTTAATCATTGCCTTGGACTCTTAGTGAGAGGGCAAAACTTATCTTTTTCTGCTTTTCCAAGAGGAAGCACAAGCCCAGATCTGCACACCCCATTCTGCATTCAATTATGAGCCACCATTTATCTCTGATAAGTGAGTGCAAAATGCTACCAGCATGAGAAGTGAATTTCTAATTTCTTCACAGAGGCACGACATTATAAAGCATAAGGAAGTGGAAAAGCAGGCCCTCCATGTGGGCAGAATCAGGTGTCTCGATGCTGTTCCCTCATGTGCCAAGTTTTCCTTGTATTTCTCAGGTAATTAAACTTGCTTACGGGAAGCCTTGTTCCTTTTCCCTCCTGTCCCCTTTTCATAGCGATTGTGCCCTGAAATTCCACACTGAGCAGAGATATGTATCAGGACTGCTCCACCTCCCTTAGAGCTGAAAGAAAGGTACAGATGTTTGATATCTGTGTGAATTGAGTTTCTGGTTTCGTGCTCAGGAGCACAGAGCAAAGGACTTTCTCTGCTGGTGCTAGGTGGTCCAAAGGCTTCGGATCAGTGTCTTCAGCACCTTTTCCTTAATGCACCCTGTGACCACAGGCTGCACATCACATCCAATTCTGCAAAAATCAACACTTGGAGCACTGACTAAGGCAAAACTCTTTAAGTAAAAAGTGTTTTTTTATTTAATGAAAGAGTGTTACATGGGCATATTTCCAAACTAAACTTCTCACTTCATGAGTATTTCTATCCAGACCTTTGGAGTTAGCATTACTTTTTTTATACAGCTTAAAGAAATGTGTCCTAAAATTGTGAGAAGTTTCTGATTTTGACCTATTATTAATTAGACATAATCTGCTATATATAAATATCTTTATTTTTTAAAAAATTTTATTTTAAAATTATCAACTTTGGAAAAATGCTGACCATGTTTCCTTCCTCATCCATTTCCTCCTAAACTTCCTGGTTCAGACAGAAGACTCTCCTGCTAATCCTTGTGTTTTTATAGAAAGGAATTAGGCCATTTTCTGCAGGCATGAAAAGTACAAGAAATTACCCAGATCTTAGTCCCACATAGTGCTGAGTGTTTCAGCCAGTATCCAGCAAAGCATTTAAGCACATATTTAACTTTCAGCACCTCAGGAGGCTCATTCATGGGTTTACTTAAGAATTTGGGGGGTTTAGGGCAAGAATTCTCAGCATCCTGCTGAAGGAGGAGAGCAGGACATGAGGAACTTATGGCAGACTAAGAGCAAAGACCTTCTTATCTCCTGATTTTTGAGGTATTCTGACATTTTATGTGAAAAAGTGTGAGAGCCATGAAATATAAGCCTAAATAATTTTCTCCTTTTGATGAGGAGTTGTGCAAGGGCTAACAAAGATTATTACTGCTCCTAGGAGACGCTGCTACATATTAAAATGGCAACAAAGAGAAGCCTGTACTTGAATGGCATTGACTTGGAAATACAAAAGGAAAAACTGCAGCTCCACTGAGCAGGGTGGGGTAAAGAATTGAAAAGAATAAGAAAAGTCAACTTTTCTTGACATGATATTCAACTATATTTTTCCCAGGAAAAATAAAATGTAATTTATACAGACAGTTGAACAAATTGAAACCATATACTGAAAATTGACTTATGTTTTTATGGAAAGAACAGAACATATTTAACAAGCACTACCTAGAGCCAGCAGCCTTTCACTATACAACTTGCAGGGTGTTTTAGTTACACTGAGGTCAGAATGTCTGTTTCCAGCTTTAATCAACTAATTCAAGATTGTATTCAGTCTGAAAAAAAAATCTAATAAGTCTTTTGTTCTTAGATGTCTTGTTATTTTCCAAATATGAAATAGTTCCAATATATGCCTAGATTTTTAAGAAGCTAGGTTATATCTATGAAAACATCCTTGAATACATTAAAAGAAAATGGATAAAACTACTTATTTTGGTAAAATGTGTGTTTGAATTCTAGTGTTTTGCAAATTCCTTATTCTTAACCACTGTATTTAAGCTATATTTTATGCAGTATGGCAGGTTAGTTTATATTACAGATGGTTAAAAAATAAGGCAGCAGTCCCTTAAAACCATGTGTGGCCAGAGTGGGTTCCTCACTGTAGGACCTGAGCTATATTCTGTCAGTTGCTAGTGGATATTTTTATTGTGTATTTTCAAATATTGGCTCATTGATAGTAAGAGTGAGAAGTTGGATGTAGGGGACTTCTCTGGTTTTTTCCATGCTGTTTCTACTTGTGCCTGTTTCCTTATATGGAAAATTATTTTTTAAAAAAAGAAAACTGAATGGATTCTTTGTTTATGTAGCAAATGCAATGTGAATTCATAATGGTAAATACATTTTACTCAAAGCAGGCACTGGATAAAATGCAGAAGCAGGCTTTGACATTGGGACAGAAACTGGAACCTGACAATGTTCCCTTCCCGTGTTGTACTCAGACGAAGAATCATTCCTATTTTTTGCTTTTGCTATCCCAATGCATCTTGATTTGTTTATTCTTGTGCAATAGAGCATTTTCAAGCAGAAGAATGGAGACTGTAACTGGTTCATGAATGCTGATGCCCTCAAGAGAAGTTGGAGGATTGGCTTGAAATGTCCTCAGACAGAGGGGAGAATTTGAGCCAGTCTCTTCCATGTCCTGGTGGAGGAGAATGGTCAGACTTGTACTGGGGGTTGCAGTGAGGGAGGGCTCATGGTGGGTTTGTTTTCTCCCACTGGACATAAAAAAAAAAAGAATAATTCTGTTTATCCCTTTGAAGGACAGGTGGCAATACCTTTGTTCAGGAGTAACCCCTAACTCAGGGGTGCTCTCCACAGGTTTAGAAAAGAGGAAAGAATTAGGAGGTGTTCTTAGCTATTCTTTTTTGCTCAGTTCTAGATGGTTTCACTTCAGAAACTCCACTCTTTTGCATCTCATTTTGAGATGTTTATTACTTCCCTGGCATCACTTTGAGAGTCCAGTCAGCTAATACAGGGTTGTGAATGTGGCTTGGCCAAAAAATTTAGATTTATGATGCTTCATTACTGTAACTTCTAAATCATTTTGTGGCTCTAGCTCAAATACACTACTTTTTTCTTTTATGCATGGTGGTTCTCTGAGCTGAACATTATTTAAGAGAAGCAGCCTGGGCAGGGTACCCCCTAAGAAACAGATTCAATCAAAGTGGCATTTGAGAGTAATGAAGATGTCCAAAAGTATTTTATATATTGTAATTAAGATATGGGTTTGCTCAGATTAGTCCCAAGGTATCCAGAAGGATGGCATATCTTCCAGATGCTTTCTGCAGATCTGAATCTTCAGCAATTGTTTGAGCCTTTATGCTGAAGACCCCACATTTGTTATTACCTATTTAGATATGGAGAGAGTATAACTGTCCTTGCATGTTCAGAAAAACAACAGCTGAAGCACACCTTTAACTCTATTCCCCCTCTCCAAAGATGGTGATTTTGCTGTAACTCAAGGGAGACTGCCCTCACAGAAGCCACACAGCTATCACTGCATGTGTTTACATCCCAAAACTATTCATAATCATTTCCACCCTGTGACTGGGGGGCAGCCACTTGCCTGGTCGTCATTCAAGAGCAGGGAGACAATGCAGCTTGGGGAAGTTGGATTTGAGACAGCAAAACTGCCCAAAACACCCAAATATATAACTTGAGTATCCAATTATGTTAGCAAATTATAATGGCTAGAGCTTGAGATGGTGGAAAATGAAATGTAGACCCAATTTTCTACCTTCAAAAATGGCACTCCCCTATTTCATGTTAGGTTTTCCCACCCTTTCCTTTTTCCTTCCCCTTTTGCTTCTCCAAGCAATAAAGCCTTAAAAAGGCTACTGAAATTAAGCCTTATCTGTCTCATCTTTTGGGTCATTGAATGTCTGTACTGTTGAGCCTCATCTCCATGGACAAAACCCTCTACTGCCACAGAGAGCATTTATTTTCATTTTTCCTCTCTCTGAAGGAATTTTTGCTCTGTGGGTTTATTCCCCACCTTTAGAACATGACATAAGATCCATCACCCTTCAAATAAATAAAGACTGGTTCAACATTAACTGCAAAGCCTGCTTGGAAAAAAACAGAAAACAACAAAACAACCAAAACCAACAAAACACAAAAACCCAAAAAACAAAACAAAACAAAAAACACACAAAAAACCAAAACCAAAAATACCCGAAAACAAAACAAAATTCCAAAAAAAACCAAAAA
>VZTX01027615.1:0-12182 GCA_013400915.1 Pardalotus punctatus
TCATCCAAGAAATTCTGTGGTGGGGGGAAGGGGTATCAGAAACCATTGCTTTGGGGGAGGTGTTTATTCAGAGCACTTTCCACCTAGAAAATTTGTCTCTAACCTGAGAGACCTGTCAGACAGTGAAGAACTACAAGTGCATCTGAAATAGCTTTAAAACTCATGGTTATTATTACACAAGACAAAAAGACAAAACTGGTTTTTGAACACCCATTAAATTGAATAATTTGACTCTTTCTACAATAGCCCTGCCTGCAAATTATGCTGCAGTTTGTGCTCCCATTTTAATGCTACTGAGTGCTATCCACCCCAAGGAAAATTGAGCATTAGACCTCTAAAAGTTGAACCTTCATCACAATTATGCCTGACACAATTTTGTAAAACATATGCTTGATATTTTTGATGACACTCAATTCCTTAATATGGCAGGAACTCTACCAACACTTAACACTGTGCTTTTGGTCTCTTGCTTACAGAGCTTTGGGCATCATACACAAATTCCTGCTGGATTCGAAGTGATGTCACCATAGTGCAGACCTTGATTAGGTCCTGCTGAAGAAACAAGCCACAGGTACAACCTCTAGAGTTCACAACTGTTAAGCATAAAATGATGAAACAAATTTAAGACACTAAAGAAGCTTGCAAAACATACAATTACTTGAAACCAAATAAAAATAGAGAGGGTGCATTAAAATTTGGTTACCTTGGATTCTGAGCTAATTTGAAAAATGCCGCTTATAGGTGATACCTGTTCTGAGCTTTGAAAATATGAAAGAATCAAATGTCTTCACAGACTAATATCTTGATTAGCAAATAAACATCTAGCATGCTCATGAACTCAAACATATCACTGAAACATTCCCCCTAAGGTTTTGTTAAACATTTGTCTTCAGAAGTTTCTATTCAGTGCATGTTACCTGCTAACTTCTTTTTTTGGTTATGACATACTTCAAATACACTGATAAGAATGGTTGTTCACTCCTTCCTTTCCTAAGGTGCACATTACAAACACTATGGATACATTTATTTCCAAAGATCTCAGGTCAATACATTTCTTATGAGGAAAGATAGGTGTGTATTTTTAAGCTTGTAAGATAACTTCAATCTAATTCACTTAGTGTTTTCCCCACTCACATGAATACTGCTTGTAACGAATAAGGTATTAAAATATTCCCCGGTGGAGGAAAAAGATGTTGAAAACAAAGTGAATGCTCCCCCTAGTGCTTAAATGAGTTAAAATCCTGCCTGGCACAGTCTGCCTTAAATGGTCTTAAACAGAAGATAAATAGCCAGAAGAATGATCCTAGATCTAACTCCAAAAACAACCGCAAACATCTTAGTGGGACCACAAGTGTCAGTCATTGAAATCCAGCATTTAAAATTTTGTACCATTCTCCCTCCAGTGCTTCTGAGGTTTTGGGTTCTTTTAAACTGTGCTTTTAGTAAAAACTCTTCTCAAAGCTTTCCCAAAGCTGAAAGCAGAGCCCTAAGAAAGCTCCTACCAGGTAAGAGATAAAGTCCAAAGATGTTTCAAGATGATGGGTACAATCATGCTTTTTCTCCTGTACTGCACCCAGAAGCTGCCAAGTTAATATTAGGATTCCCATATCACAATTGCAATGAAGCTCTGGTAAATCTGGTACCTTTGGATATGCTCAGCATCACAAGTGAGTCAGATATTTAAGACAACCTAGTCTGTAGCTAGCAGAGTCCACCAGAATATTCATCCTCTTCCTCATCAGCTTTAGAGCCCACTGCAGCTGGTCCTCTGGCTTTGTCTTGGGTAGCATTTGGTGACTTCTTCTTGATTCCACCTCCTGGGACCACCAAGGTAAGACCAAGCTTGGCATACTGACAATGACAAGGCAAGTTTAATTTCTGTACTATCCTAGAATTGACTGATGCTCACAATAAACAAGCAGGCAACACTCAGTACAGAAAACAGAGTGATGATGCTCTCAGGGTATATATTTTCCAGCTTGGAACAAACATAACATGGGTTCATTTTTATCTCTCTCAAACACTCTGAGAATGGGATACAAGATCTATACTGATGCTGCTTATTATCAAATAAATTGGCCACATCCTATAGCTTCTCTGGTTCAAGCTTTATGTAAAAAAGAAATCATTCCAGTATGCAGCTCTTCATACATTACTGAGTATTAGATCATGTAAAAAGTCTTACAAGTGTTTTTCAGCAAGACTAGTAACTTAATTTTTACTATTCAACAAAGTGAAATTAGTCAATACTGTTACAAGGTTTGGCAGGGATGGATGTTTCCCTTACTTCACACCTTTCCTGTCTTATACTTCCTACAAATTACAAATTGTACAACAATTAAAAATTGGGGGGGAAAGAGATACAACTACTTGCTCAAAATTCAAAATCTTTCCTGAATGAGTACCTTGCTAGTAAGCAACGGAGAAAAACACTTAACAATGCCATCCCGTAGGCATCATGCTCTTTTAATGTTTATGCACATTTATCATACATTATATGGTATTTCTGAGAAAAAGCAGAAGCAGCAAACTGTTCTGGCCCTTAGGGAAGCAAGCAGAAGAAGACTGAATTTTGGTCAATTCATTAAACAAACCCAGCAAATCCCTAACAAGCTGTTCTTTCACCTAATCCCTCACACCATCTGAAAGGCAGGCAACACTATCACTGGCAGGCAAAGTAAAAGAATACAGGAAGCTCACAGCCACAGGGCAGCATGACAGCAAGTTACAATAAATACACAGACTGTGATCTTCTTATTTTTCTCTACTAGGAAAAATAAATGCTCTAAACCTAAAAAAACCCCACAGGATCTGTCTACTTACATCATTATCCATGTATTTGAAGAGTGGAGAATTACAGACTTCAGAAACTTGATCCTGATCTTGCTGATCATACCCTTCTAGAAGTTGCTCTAGTGCTGCACAGTCTTCACTTCCATTAAATCCTGGTATACTGAAGAAAATTAAGGGTTCATTTAGAGAAAGCAATCTACTTGACATTCAACTGTTCTATCTTTAAATGCTGCTGATTTAACAGCAAAAGGGCAAGCAGCTTTCAAGAATCTGACAGACTGCTTGTTCCACAAAACTGTCTATAACCACTTTTATTTCTCCAGGTACATTAATCATATCCATAAAAATAAAGCTTTAAGCAGTATTAGTTTGCACACTGAGAATACGACCACAGTCATAATCAAGACAAAACAAGAATATTAGATTTTAAAGTTTTTTTTCCTGACTACTCAATAAAATCTTTCTCCACTTTACAGACAGAAAAATTCTGTCATGAGTTTCTATATATAAAGCTGGAGATTTGGAAAATATAAGCAAGGTGTTTAAAGACTGATTTGAAAGATTAGTTCTAAAACTTAAATATAATTTAACTTATTGTCCTAGGTTACAACAGAGATGTATTTAAGTATTCTATTACCTCAAGCTGTGGGGCATTATCTGTTATCTCCTGCTATGACTCACCCCTGATAACAGACAATGGGCCATCAAGAACCCACACATGACTCATGGACTTACCTCATCCTACTGGGAGATGCTCCACCCAGGAGGGAGGAGCCAAGCATTCCCACCTGGATATAACCTGGCCTTGGAACTGCCCAAGTTAGCCCTGTCTACTGGGTTCCCAGAGGATGAGAGCTATCACTGGACCTTCAGGAGGAGACCAGACCTTCCCCAGAGTCACTGCTTCAACTGAAACACTTCATTTGGACTGCTACCACCACCTTAACAGGGTGTCAGGCTGTATCTGACTTTGTCTGCTTTTTTTTCCTTGTATTATTACACTTATTTTTAGTTTTCCTATTAAATTTTAATCCTGACTTGCAATCTCCAACTGGTTTGTTTTCAAACTAATATGCTTATACATATGTTCATTTCACTAAAAACACAGTTTAAGTAAAAACATATTGTTTCAAGATTTTGCTACTGAACTTCCAATGAAAGCTGAAAGGAAGAATTGCCAGAATTAAACACTAATCCATATTATTGACACCAAAATTTTCTCCTGTGACATGGGAAGAATGTCTAATTTTCATCTCATTTCCTCTGTCACACATAACTAGTTCTTCATGACTTTTTATTTTAGATTTGTTAAGAAGAATCACTGTAGCCATTACAGCTAAATACATTATGTGTGAAAAAGATTCCTAATAGCCATACACCAGGGAACATTATTATTGTACTGTAAGTCAACAGAAGGGCAAGTTAAAAATTCACGAAAGAACAATGTCAAGCAAAATAGATCGACAGTAGTGAAACATTCAGTGTAAAATTATAGGACATAAAGTGGACTTACCTGTAGCTTTCCCTCACACATCTTTCTGCAGCAACATAATCATTTCTATGAAGATGAACTAAGACTTGAGCAATAGTTTTCTAAACAAACAAATAAAAAGGAAGCCTAATGATTCTTTAGAAATTAAAAGTAAAACATGAGAAAAATAGTAGACTGTTAATATCTAGTGTGAGAAAGGTCATTACAATCCACAATCCGTGTAAGATACTGAGACATGCAAGTCAAAACAATCTAGTGAAAAAGTAGAAAGCCATCTCCTCAATTTGTATGAAATAGGTTATCTCCTATAACATTTTAATGAACTGTTGTCCCAAGTAACAATTTTTGTAGTCTGTTACTTTTGATAACATCTATATTTTTAATGTATTTTTTGGTTTTGACAGGTCCTGTAGGTAACGGCATCTTATCTCAAAAATTATAAAAGCACTGTAAAAGCTTGGGGAAACATCACTACCCCTAATTCTCATCATTTAGCAAGATATTTATCCCTTAATCAAGAGGTACCTGTCATCTGTCAGATGTCTGCTGTCTTTAACTACAAAAATAAAAAAACTGAAATGTATTAACAGAAGTTGTCTCTCAGAATTTACCTTATAGCATGTGGGGTAGTTTTCAATTTCCTTATAAATACTTTTTTCCTTTTGAAGAGACAATGCAGCCTCATCTAATCTAAAAACCAAAGAAACAGGAGTATCAGCGCCAGAAATACAGCACAATGAACCCAAGGCTAATTACAAAGCATTTAACGAATACAATGGCAACTCTACTGGAATGAAAAGCAACCCAACTAAAAATCAGCAGTAGATCCTACTAACAGAGTAGGTAAATACAGTCAGCAATTCCTTTTGTGTACATGCTAAGAACATCTCTGGTACTCATTCAGAGAAACCTTAGTTTTTGTAACATTGTACAAGATGAAGGCTTTGTTACACACCCTAACACATTTCTGTATGTCCTAAGGTTACTATAAGGTATCAGCAGGTCTGATACCCATGAACTAGTATAGCTCTTAAAGGGCCTAAATGTTTTAGCAAAGCAAGAATGAGATGAACTGATGGTCAAGTTTGGTGCAAGCAATATACAATTAAACTTTTCCCACTGAGACAACCAGATACACTCTTCTTAAAGAAGTCCAGAATCAGACTGCTACAAACAGATTTCTTTCCTCAGGTTTGTCCTAATTCCTCTGTTTTATATCCCACATAAAGGATTTTCAAGTACTGTCTACATATTAGTGCTAGAAGAAAAACAAAAAAAATCCTGAAGGAGTTCTAAGAATTAATGAAAACAGGTGTATGTACTTTCTAGCTATTCAACAAACATGAAGGAAACAAAAGTCTTTCAGCTCACATTCTCCCATCCCAGGACACAAAACAGGTGGCTCCTGGATGAACATGGCAAATGCCAGAGAAACTGGATCTTAGTTTGAAGCACGTCTCAAATAAGAATTAATAGTACATAAACCAAACAACACCAAGACAAAANACACAAAAAAAACCAAAAAAAAAAAAAAAAAAAAAAAAAAACAAACCACCATCAAAATCACCTTTTAAGATTCAATTACATTAAAGGAATAAAAAGGGATAAAGCCATACCTGCGTCCTCTGACCAGAAGTCTTGATGCCTTCCCTAACATTTCTAATGCCTGCCGTAAACGTTCTTCATTCTAGAGAACAAAAAGGATTCATACATTCTTATTTCGTTTGCTCAGATTTAAGAACACTGGACCTTAATCTAAATGTGTCACCTGTAACTTAGAACAACGGGTAGTTATTACATTAGCAGTTCATACACTCAAGGGAATCATGACATGTATTAATGCTCCCAAGTTCCACAGCCCGCTCCTGTATGGATCTACGCAGCAGAGAAACGTCAATGCAAACTTGCTAATCTGGAAACACCTGACAACTGACAACAGAGGGGAACATCAAAGCCACTTGCAAAAAGGCAAATCATTGGCTCATGGAACAGGTAGAGCACCGAGCAAAATCTTCTCTGCCTTCATTATTTTGGGTTCCAGCTGACATGTTCTCTACCCTCTGGGCTGCCCAATAATAGGCAGAAAACTCTACAACCTACAAAATCCAGATTCTGTCAAGTCCTAAACTGAGAAAGAGGCAAAGCAAACTGACTCTTAACTTTTGTAGTTTTCTCTACAGCATGAGAAGCTTTCAGCTTCATTACTCAGCCACTGAAGTAAAAGGAAGGAAACATAATTTAGAACCTATCTTAGGCTTTTTTCTTGACCTTTATAGCTGAAAGAAAAAATCCCAGCAAAGAAAAAAACCCCACAAAAATCCCCCACTTACTTCAAACACCGATGCTGCTTGCTGATAGAGCTGCACAGCCTTCTCCGGACTGACATTTTCTATCAACCTGTAATAAACATCAATACTTTCTCTTCAGATAAAAGGAAAATATTTTTTACCTGAAAGCATCAGAAAGACATAAAAGAAAACCAAAGATACACCCATTCCCTGCATAGATTCTAGCCACCACTAACTCAGACTCACTTTCCAGCCCGTTCCAGTGCAATGGCTGCTGTGTCTGGTGTTCCATTCTCCAGGTACATCATACTGGCTTTCTCGATCAGCTGAACTGCTTCAGGGAGCCTCTGCATCTCCTTCAAGGCAACAGTCACAGGAACACTGTTGTCAGGAATTGAACTTATGTGCAAGGACACAAATCAAAGCAAATTGCAGTAACTTATTTATTAAGATTCTAACTTTTATTTACGAACTTGTAGGGCTAGTGAAAGTTGATCACCAACTCCATAAAATTCACTTTTAACTACTAAACTTTCATGCAAGTCATGAATTTCTAGTAGTTTAGAGCAAAAGCAGCACTACTCTTCTGTTACCCTCCAACATGAGACACTCTTCTTTCCTTCTTCAAAAGGAAAACTATTTTTTTCCCCAAATACAAATGTTGCTTTCCTAATCTACTGAAGGTATAGGTGGGGACTATGAGTCAACAAAAAAATTGATTTGAATATACATTTTCCTTACATATATTTGTAAAATGGTCCAGCACACAATATTCATCACTATAAAATAGAACTTTAAAATAAGAACTAGTAAATGAGAATACCTTTAGCATCATGCCAGCTTGCTCATAAGCTCTGCAGAGAAAAAAAAACGTAGTTTGGTTAGAGATAGTGTATTAACCCAAGCTGTAGTTATCCAGCAAAACTTAACATGCACTGACTATCTAACATCTTCACTGTTAATATTTAATATTTAGAGGATGTTTCAAGAGTTTTATTTAATGACACAGCACATGTGTAACATTATCTTCTACAAATTCAACCATACTCCCCAGTAAAAATCTATTCTAACCTGATCCCTGGGCAATATTTGGATTATTGTCATCAACTGCTTGCCTTGAAGTACTCTTTAATTAGAAATTTCTTTATAAGCTCAACAGTGTAGATTTTCAAAATTATTAGAAGTTCATCTAAGAAAAAACATTTGCTATCAAAAGGTGTTGAAGAATGCCAAAATAACTTCTTCAGGTGGCCAGTAGAGGTTTTCAGACTTTCCTAGCTCACACTTCCATTGAACTAATGTTGAAGCAGCAAAATTACTTGAATCAGAACACTTACTACACTGAAATCAAAATGACAATTCACGCTTGTACTGTATGTTAAAAAATCTATTTCAGATTACTTAGCACTTCTGTACTTACTTGGCAGCATGAAAGAGACTGGACATAAAATTGTCAAAGTCAAGGACAAAAGCCACAAAAATATAATGCAGGGAAAGTATTAACGTACAAAATCTTACACAACTACTAGTTTCAAAACAAGGAACCCCATAAAGGCAAACCGAACCTACTACACCTGCAGGCAAATTATCAAAAATAAATTATTTTAAGGACAGAATAAATGCAACATAGCAATGCACAGCTGCATATAAAGTTGTAAAAAGCACACTTATCTAAAATATGTTCCTGCTTATTAAATAGTACTACAAGTACTGTAATAATGCCAGAGGTTCACTTAGTTTATACTACGCATTTGTGGGTAATTAAAAAACAATTAAACTTCTGAAGCAGTAACTAGATATCTCAGGCACCTGTCAGCTGTTATAGGGAACAACTGCTTTTCTAAACAAGAGTTCTTTCGTTTTCCCACTCAGTGCACACAGGAATGGTCCTTTAAAAAGCATTCTGTTACAATGACAAAATGTGCAAATACATTAAATAACCTGCTACCAACCCCCATTACTCCAATCTAAGTAGCAACTAGTCAGCTTCTTGGAAAGAAATAATCTCAATCAATGAAAAGATACGCTTTATTGTTTTCATGTGCCTCAGCCTCCCGTAAACAGGCTTCCCTTGCCTGGTCAAACTGCTTGGCGTTCTTAAAAGCAACAGCTGCAAGAAAGCAAATGAAGAATTTTTATTTACAACTTGACATTGTCTTCTTTTTACCAGTGCTGCTCAAGAGTTTAGCTATCTAAAGATGCAAACAGGCTCTTTAAATGAGCTGTTACAGTTTACCAAGGTCTTCCCAAAAATCCCAAACTGTTCTCCTTGTTTTGTTAGTTATTTAGTTACCATTAAAACATTTACTGTCAACACCACTTCCATACCACCACAGTATCATACACAGCACACACTGTGTTTAGCTGGACTTTGAAACTCACTCATTCTGTATTTTCATTACAGAACTGCAGGAATGCATATTTATATAATTTTAATCATTAGAGGTTATGCAAAATCAGTACAGCAGGAACAGAAGTGTGCCACCAACAAAGCATGCCTATAACAACTTCCTCAGCACAACCACTTCAGGGCATAAATACATATTTCTATCCCATTTAACAGTAAAATATTAAAGTAGGATTTAAAAGAAATTTCAATTTATAAATGCTCCCATTGTTCTTCCAAGTTCGTATTTTTTTATTCAGTCTTAAGTGAATAAGCAGGAATGCATAGAGTAAGAAGCCAAAAGGCCATGACAAATTACTAATACGAGAAAGAAGAAAATGCTTAAGAACAAAAAGAAAACAACTAGTAAGGATTTTATATTCAGTGTGTCACTTGCAGTAGAAAAAGGCAGGAAAGAGACCTTACTATGCCTGAAAAAAACCCCAACTTGGCAGCATCTCACCTTACTGAGACAGTCTTTGACAGGACATATTTCATAAGATGATGATAATGCAAAATTTTAAAACCAGCTTGAACATCTGTTGCTTTGTAGATAAAGTCATAGGATTTGGGGGTGGACAAGTGAAAGAAGGAAAGAAAGCTCTATTTTTGTCACATATAGCAATATAAAAAATAGAAGTTGTAAGCTTGAAAAAAAAATTGGTTTTGAAAACCATTCTAGATCTCCAAGTACAACCTGAAATTTATTTTACAGTGCTACCAAGAGGATTTTCTTGTTGTTTCATCTTACGTTTAGTCTTCACAACAGTTTTACTTACACAGCAATGTAATAAAAATATGTAAAACGTTATCAGGAACCAAGCTTAATGAATACTTTGAAACCACAAAATACATATGGCCATATTTACAGCCACACATACCTGCCTTCCCATATTCGGTAGCTGCACTGTCATAATCTGGTTTCCACTTTAAGAATCCAGTTTTCAGGCTAAAATGCAAGAAGAAATAATTAGTAAAGATTTTATGTTGTACCTTCAAGGCACTTCAGATATATTTAAAACTTTAGAATACTCCTGGAACAGAGCAATTACCTATATGCCAATACTACAGTGGCATCACCACTGTAAAAACATATGCCAGCACCGTTAAGAATTGCATAAAGCACTTCAATTATCTCCCACAGTTACATGCCTCACCCTAACATGCTTCCACTATTCCCAGAGAGAGTCTTCCCAAGTCGATCTTCTCAGGAATAAGAAGTCAGCAGAGGAAAAATACTTCCTCCTACACCAACATCATATCTCCATATTTCTAATACCACAACACCTGACAATATTTTTTTCCCCCACACATCAGGAAGTTTCCAGCATTCCTCTGCAGGATTTTTTTCTACTGCTGAGAATTACCAAAGACTCTCCATTGGATACACAAATAAAAGAAATTACTTACCAACACAAAACCTCGTAAGTCAATAATACGTCTACAACAGATCACGACACTAAAAGATGCCACACGTAGGCATAGATACGTAGGGGAAAATGTACACTGGAAAATTAGGTGAGTCATTAGGCAATTTGGAATTCAATATGCTGACTTCCTCACTTCTAAAACAAATTTTAAAATTACCACAACTTTAGAGTTCACGTGCATATTTATTGTAGGCTAACACATCATATGCAATACATTCTTTACTGGGAAAAACAGTTGTATATGGAGCCTAAGTTGGTCTTGTTGTCTTCCTTGGATGAAGACCACAGTACATAACTCTAAGACAAGCCTTTTATACTGTGTTATTTTTATCACTGTCAGAGTCTCAAATGCATCAAGCTGAAATACGCAATGCACTCAATCCACACACAATTTGAGGTTTCAGGGCCTTTTATTTCAAATGCTCTCTAGATAAGCTTAAAATTAATTCTGCTGGAGGGCACTTTCAGTCAAGTAATTTGAGTACGATACCCTGTTTTTTTCTATTTGGAAGTCTACCCTCTATAACCAGTTATACTTTTGATCTGTGATTTCCAGAGGCTTGTCACTGTTCTTACTAAAACTATGGCATTCTTGGATTAGTCAACTCTATTATACCTATACTGTAGCCTGTGCCATTGACACTTAGAAGCAAAATGATTATATTCAGTGTTAAAATACACAGTAACAGATCATCATAGATGTTAAGCTCTCGAAGATAACTATCAGTAGAGGTCTTTGAAGCCACCTAGGAAGCAACAATCCCACATATCTCATGGGTAGGAAATAAACACACAGCACCTCAGCAAAGTCAAGCCCTTTTACCCAACACAGTCTCCATAGCTCTTTTCTACCACCTGTCTATATTCTTCAGACACTCCAAGGGAGGTTTAGGATGGACATTAGGAAGAAATTCTTCATGGAATGCATGATTAGATATTGGAATAGGCTGCTAAGGGAGGTGGTGGATATCATCCCTGAAGGCGTTTAAGAAAAGACTGGATGTGGCACTGAGTGCTCTGGTCCAGCTGACAGGGTGGTGTTGGGTCACAGGTTGGACACGATCATGTCAGAGGTCTTTTTCAACCTAACTGATTCTGTGACTTGTCTTCCCTCCCACTAATTTTAGCAGAAGGGCAGAAGTGGCTGCCCTCGCTTTGCTGTCAGGGTCGGAGCAATAGAGGCCACAAGGCCCTAAAGGAAACTGCTCCGGCTCCAGGCCTGTGAGCCGCACTGCCACATCGACCCCACTGTTTAGCTTTAGGGCCGCTTTACTCTCCTAGTTCGGGTCAAAAGGCCTTCTGTAGCATCCAGGCCCTGCAGGGAGGGTCCCCCCAGGCACAGAGACCGAGCAGTCTTGCCCCCCACTCTCCCCGCCTCGGCCTCTCCCGGCCCCGCCACCTCCCTCCCCTTCTCCTGATGTGCCGATGCCTGGCACACGGGATGTCTCCTCAGCCCCATGGCCGGCCCAGGAGGGGACTCGCCGCCTCTATGGGTCAGGAGCGCCGGGCGGGCCGGACAGAGCGGGTGCCGAGCTGCCAGCCGCTCGCCAGCTCCCCCCAGCCCGCACCCCCCGCCCGCTGCCCTCCGCTCACTATTTCTCCGCTTTCGCGATGTGCTCCAGTGCCTCGTTAATCTTCTGCGCCGCCATCTCGCCAGCGCGGCGGGCCGGACTCGGCCGCGCTCCTCCGCCTCCCTGCGCTGCCGCTACGGAAGGGCGCAGGGATCACGGGCACCGGGAGCAGCGGGAGGAGCGGCCCGGGCCCCGCCTGCTCCCCGCGCCTGCGCCGGGGCC
>VZTX01027615.1:12276-71650 GCA_013400915.1 Pardalotus punctatus
GATGGGTTTTGAATGTCTCCAGAGAGAGGGACTCAATGGCCTCCCTGTACAGCTTGTTCCAGTGCTCTGCCACCTTCAGTGTGAAGAAGTTCTTCCTCACACTGACGTGAAACTTTCTGCATTTCATTTTGTGGCTGTTGCTCCTCGTCCTGTCACTGGGCACCACTGAAAAGAGCCTGGCACCATTCTCTTGACACCCTTCTTTGAGATATTTCTGTGTATTGATGAGATCCCTTCTCAATCTTCTCCAGACTAAACAGGCCCAGCTCCCTCAGTATCTCCTAATAATCTTCATGGCCTTCTGCTGGACCCTCTCCAGTAGCTCCTTGTCTTTCTTGTACTGAGGAGCCCAGAACTGGACACAGCCCAGAACAGGAATGAGCAAGACCTGTGTTTCCCAGGGTTTTCAAAAGGAAGACAGTTTTTTTAGCGGTGCACAACTTGCAGGCCAAAGTCTGAGCAGCACTTCATGCCCTGCCTTCAGGAAGCCTCCAGAGGCAATTCTGCTGAGGCCTAATCTTCTGATTCTGTTGGTGAAAACGAGAGGGTATCTCCAGCCAGGCTGGCACAAAGGTGTTATGCAAAAGGTGTGAGTGGTGGCTGAGCACACCAGAGTTGCTGACACAGGCCAAACAATTACGCAGTATACCCAAATTACACACTCAGTAATTGAATCAAAATTGCTAAAGTCTCTATTATTGCTCCCATGTCCAGCTTCCTTGGCTCCTTAATTTTGTTAATCTGAAATATCCCCAAGTAACAGAAGAGGAGTCATTGAGCCCAGGAAGGTGTTTATTCTCCAAACTTGGACATCATTATTTTTTACCAATAATTTGAATAAGTGAGGTATTTATCAACACAGGAGAGAGAAAGCAAAACGAGAAGCTGGTTAAATTTGCAAAAATTCCAAGAGCCTAGAAGTCATTTAAATGATCCTTATGGGTCCCTTCCGACTGAATATTCTGTGATTCTGTGATTCTCTGAAAGTCCATAATATTTACAGGAATCAGAGCTTTACAAGTTTCTTCATCAAACTGGGAAAAGAAGCAATATTTACGTGATTTGTTTTACTCTAGGTGGTCATAAAACTCACAAGTCTGAATTGCTTTCCCTTCCTTTCCCTTTTCCCACATTCCCTTGATGACATGGACACTTAATTTTCCAACTTCAGTTCTTGCATTGCACTTGAGATGTTATCATCTATTACAGATGGTGGAAAATCCCCACTAAATCTTAAATACTACTATTCTGTGTCCTAGATCAAAGTAGAGAAAAAGGTAGAGAGGTTTTCTGCTTTCAAAAACAGATGAGTGGTCACAGGAGCACTGGGAGAAAATCGCTAGTTTTGCATAATACATACTCAAAAAAGGCTTTTGGCAAGCACTCAGTGGTAGCAGGTATAAAGCAGAGGAAGCTGTGATTGGAAAGATTCCTGTGTCATCACGTCTGTCTTTTCTTTCCCTTGTAATGTCAGCCAGGATAGATCTGGCCATATAACTATGAGCTTGCTGCAGTGCCTTTCAAATAAGCTTGTGTTGTCTGGGAAAATTAAATCCTAGACAGCAGCATTAAATGACAGAATAACCTCAGACTGTTGTTCTGAAGCACCAAATTAATGACTTATAGTTTATGTGTTTGTTTTTGCTAGGGCTTCTGGCCTGCTCTCTTCCCTGGGTTGTAAATATCTGTTCACTTTCCTGTGAAGCTGCACATGTGCATTGTCTGGTTACACTTTATACTGGAATGACCAGACGAAAGATTTCCAAGACTAGTATTAAATGAAATAGGATATTCTTGGGTAGCTTTTATTTTGTAGGCATGGAACCTCTAGAGATTTTACATCTGGGAAGGATCATATCACAGCATCTGGTGCTTGGCTGTGAATTAGAATTTGGTGTTGAAAAATGACCAGGTACAATGTGAAAAAAAAATTTACAGGGATAGCAGTTGGAGTGACTAAGATGTGAACTCTGCAAATAGCTGTACCAGTAGAAGTCATTGATCATTAGCCAGTCCTCATCTGCTGATCACTACACTTTGCAGAGACTTTCTGTCTCCTATCTAAGCATTTCTCCATGCGCACCGTTGCAACCAAAGGCATCAGGCTATGAGAAACAAGGTTCATAAGCTAATACAACTCATTTGTCTCTAATGGGTTAAAAAGCACCTGTGTGAGACTTCATGGGGCTAACCTCTGGCTAAAGGCTGGAGGCAAGCAGCTGGCAATAGCACCTTCCACCATTATGGCTGGGTTCCCCCGCAGCTCTGGCACCAGGACAGCCTGGGTGTCCTTCAGAGAGCTGTTGTTATTTATAAGAAACTATCAGTACAACCATAGCTAAAATTTGTTTTGTAATTAATTCTTCACTTTTATATAAATATGTTGTGTTCTTTCAGAAAGTCAGGGCTAACTGGAGCAAAATGTACTTTAAATCGACTGCCAAATCCTATCTGCTACTCCACTGTATCTGGAAGGTGAATTTAAGTTTTCCTAGATCTGGATTTCTCACCTCTGTCTGGTACCCTTTTATGGCAGCAGAACATGGAAAGTTCTGCCTTGTGATTTATTAGTGTCTGAAATTGGAATCGTAACTACAATACAGTTCTACCACCATACTTAGGAAATTATCTGGGAGGAAGGGAGAGGGATCTGCAAATTTCTTCTCCCAAGCAGACTGGGCCATCACTGATGGTCTAATGTACAATTGGGTCAGACAAATTTTGGGCCCATAATATGCACAAAAATGTGCTCTGTGATCACTCCAACCCAGTGCCAGCACCTCAGTGCTCTGGTACCTTTTGTTTCCCCGTCTTCAGCATTAAATCCATGTAACTCATTTGTCTTTCAGACATTACTGTCTTAATGGACATGTCAGAAAGCAAACAAATAAGTCTGAGGGTAGGAGAATTAACAAAAACTCTTTCTGTAGATTTGTGTCTTCCTACTGATTGTCTTTAATTAAATAGCAGAGGACTGCAGTGTGAGCATGCCTTTTATTAGATGTCAGAGAATAAAGAGAGAGGCATTATAAATATCCCAGTTGGGGAAAGGTGGTAATGTCTAATTGGCTTTCCTGATTCATTGGGCATGAGAGAGGAGTGTATTCTGGTAGGATGATCCAATGTGAATCACGCATAATGCTTTCCACACTATTTATTGAACATACATAATTTACATGCTCCTTTTGAAGGTTAAGTAAGGTGGCCTGTCCACAGGTAATGCCGGCTGATTTTGTCAGTGAGTATGTCAGTTAAGAAGGTGCATCATGATTATCAAGACCTTTTCAGTCCTACCTACTATCCCTTCCTTTCAACAAGAATCCATTTCTCTCAGTCACAACAACCACCAAATTGTAATTTATTTAAATTCAAATTAATTTTATACAATAGTTCATGTATGAGTCACAAATAAATGTACAGTATTTACAGATGTGAATAAAGCTCTTCTGGAGGAGAGTTGAGTCACCTATTCCTGTTGGGTTGTTGAGAGCCCAAGTCTGGATAAAAGCCTGTAATTTCCATCATACCACTTCCCACATGCTCTGATGGGAATGTGACCAACTCAATATTTTTGGCATTTGTCACCTAGAGTTGCTCCTTGATACTTCCTCGCTTTCTCAGCCACTGCATCAGCAAGTGATGATAATTTGCTTTCATATCTGATTGTTTTATCCACCATCAGTGCCTGACCCACCCTTAACAAATGCTTGTAGAGCTTGTTTTGATGGTCTCATAGTAGTTGTTACTAACTTTTTATATTCCAAAGGTGGCAAGTCCACAACCCTGACATGGCAACCGTTCCAATTTTAAAAAAATCTTCCTTCTGCTGGTTACTAGGTCTTGGAAAGATGACCTTTGGAACAAAAATTTCCCATTCTGAGACTAGGACCTCACTGCAAACCACTGCTGGAACCACCTTGACTCTTTCTGGGTCCCAGTTTGTTACTGTTTTTGGCTAGGCTCTTCATAGTTGGCTCTGTTCCCTCGGGCAATTTACCAAGCAGTCACACCTGCACAAAGAGAGGGTCAGAAATATATGGCACAGGCATGAATTGCTTAAGTCAATTGAAGTACCACACACATCATGCTTTACTTTAGGTGCTTTTTCTGTTGATGAATTTACTTGCTCAAGATAGAGCACATACATAATTCAGAAATGTGACACCTTTTCTGCTCCAGCTTTGCAACTCCAGAACCTCTGGAAACCTCTTCCATTTTTCTTCATTCTCCCTTCTTTCTGAATTGTTCTCTACAGAAAGCTCTCGCCTCAGACTCTTCTGGTAGAAAACCAGCTGTTCCTCCCTCAGAATCCACTCAATGTTGATGGCTTTTGATGGATCTTTCATTGCTTTGCAGCAGTCTATCCACAAGATGCTCAGTGCCTCATGGAATGACATGTAGTATTGCTCCCCAAATCAAGAGGCGTTCATAACTTGACATGAACATGTATCCTTCAGTTTTTCACTGAAATACTGTTTGAAATAGATCCCAGAACAGAGGCAGGAAGACATAACTGTTTTCATCAGCTTTTGAAAGCATGATTAGATTTTTCCACTTTTCTATAGGATTGCCAAATTTTTGTAATGACTGGTTCTTCCAGGTGCCAGCTTCTATTTTATATTCATAAACAGGGAGGTGAGATCACTAATAGCCAATAAAATCAATAAGGCTGTCCTTATTCAAGGATATCAATAAGCTTTTGGTCACTTTTTTTTGACAGCATAGTTTTGCAGACCTGAATCAAGATTTGCAGATAAGAGATAACTGTTTTTTGTTTTGTTTTAACTGCCTTAACCTTTTTCAACAGTTTTCATTAGTCTGCTTCAGAAGAGCATGTGTAGATCTTCTCGCCTGCTAGCTAGAACTAGGAATGCAATCCTGAACAGAAGCTGGTACACAGTGCTCTCTTCTTTTGAACTATGAATGAGACACAATACAGAGCATTCCAAGTTACTAGGTTTTGTTCCACATGGCAGCATGGAGTTAACTAAAACATCTGCTGCATTCCCCCAGTGTTTTATTCCTTTTTGTAAAATGTTTTCTGAGATTAATTGCTTTGGTCATGTATCTGAATGTCCTGCTTTGTGACACCATTGATTAGGTAACAATATCAAAGCCTATTTCCCCCTGTAGAGGAGTCAGTTCTCCCACTCTGAATTGTTATTTACATACACTATTATCTTGCTGCTGCAGTATGTGTCTACGACAGCCTAAACTATGCACTTTTGGTAAGTCTTTTCGAATGACCTGATTATCAGAACTGGTGTGGCAGCCATGTGGTGGTGCAGCTGAAGACCTCCCAAGGTACTGAACTGAGTTCCATGGGCAGCCCAGTGCCTGAGAAGTGAAGCTCTATTGTTCTCTGTGTGAACACCAAAAGTAAAGAAAATAAACCTCCCAGTTCATTTAGCACTGTTGAGGGTGATGATTCTTACTCACAAACATAGCATTGAGATAGTTTTTAAAATGTTAAAGTAGAGTTTGATAACAGGACTCCATTTAATTGAGTGGACTAAAGACTCTTTACCCCTACAGGGACTATATCTGTACATCAGGCCTTGGTCTCTAGATAAGGGTAGCAAAAATCTCCTTTAGAGTTTTGTTTGTGGACTGGAGAAAATCTCCTTTAATTCACCGTAGTGACTGAAGTTTCTATTCTCTAATTAAAAGAAACAAACATCTCTAGCCCCCCTGTGTGAATGTGTGCTATCCAAAGCTGTAAGAAAAGTTCAGTGGGCTGCTTCATACAGATACACTCTGATGTGAAGTTTGGGTTCACTGGTCATTACAAACCTTTGAAAATTTGTTTAGACGGGTTGAATGAGACAGTCACAAAGTGCATTCCTACTAGTCTTAACTGTAGCCTGTTGTCTGCATTTAAAGTTTTTTATTCATTTCCTTTCTGAAAAAAAATATAAAGTCCATAAAAGTCTAGGCAAGCATTAGGCATTTCATGCCATTCTCTCACCAGAGCTTAGATTTCTCTTCCAGTAGGCCAGTAGTAGCTAAAAATTACTGTATTGTAAACAGCTCTTTTGAGTTGATGACAAACATTTAAAAGAGAGTGAATGTCTTGGTTCATTCAGAATAGTTAGCTGTGTCTCATTCATTAATTTCTCTTAAAATATAGATAAAAATTTAGCAAACACATGTTTTCATTTTCTATAGTCCTTTCTAAGTCACATGCATTTTTCCATACTTACCTAAAGCTTTCACCTTAATCCTGTAAACCAGAATACTTCAAATTCATTCAGTTCAAATAATCTACCTTTTTTTTTGTGTGACTCATTTTGATAAAAACTCTGTTTTCTGCTTCAGAACAGACCTTTTATTACTGTAGTGTGTGTAGGACTGAACTCAGAGATGTTTTTCTCATGAAAACAAAATGTTTAGTATTTTGTGAAAGTAATTTTTAATATCCTATCCTTGGGCTATCCACAGATATGTAATTAAATGGTTTCTCATATGCTAAAATCATGTGAGCATAGTGAATTCTCTTAAATATAATTGCCCTTAATGTCATATCCTCTGAAAACACTAGTGGAAAATTTTCAATCTGGATGGATCAAAACCTTCTTAAAAATTAATATTCTTTATGTTTACTCTTAATGTGGGGAATTAATTTATTAAAATGGGGGTAGATCTCCACTTTTTATTTTGAAGAATGGTAGGATGAATCAACAACAGAGCCTTTTAAGCTGCAAAATGTATTTTCTTGTCTCTAAACCTGCTCAACAAAGAGCAATTACTGAACTTACAGATATGCTTCACCTGCCTAGATAATCAATAAAGACTTCAGATGAACCTTCAAAGGAGGAAAGGTAACAAGGTAGCATTTCCCTACAGTTTTGCATGCCAGGTCTTCCTTGTGATGGATGTGCTTCTTACACACCTTTCTGTCTTTCAGTATTGCAGGGCACGGTGTCATGGCCAACTTCTGTACATTTGCTTTCTACCTCCTAATTTTTTTACACTTTTCTCTCTTTCTTTTCCCCATAGTCTCATTCTGGGTTTGATTTTACGCTTTTGCCTGGTATCTTCTTTCTTCTCCTTTTTTCTTCTAAGTGCTGCTTCTAGCAAATGTGTCCCATGATAGTGCCATTAGACAATGGTACATATATTCTTACAGATGGAGTGGCTTGCAGGAGAGAAACAGAAGCACACATGGGTGCAAGGACCATGTAATCTTTTCCACATAGTTGGATAAGAGACTACCACAGAAGCAGGAGAGAAAACTGCGTTGAGTGCAGCTCCTCACTTCACCTGTGGCTTTTTGACTAAGATTACAAGGAGGATTCCACCTATTCCCATGTCATTTGGAGAATTGTCTGTATGATTCAAAATTATATGGAAAAAGTAATGAAAAGTTATAGAGTCACAGAATCGTTGAATTTAGAAGCCATCACTGGGGGTGGTTCAGAATACCTGCCCTACTCAAAGCATGATCAACTACGGCAGGCTGCTCATGGCCATATCCAGTCAGGTTTTGAATATCTCAGTACAGAAGGGCTACAGGAATGAATCATAAAAACATTCTGCCCTGCCAAGAAGGACTTGGAGGTGCTGGTGGATGAAAGACTGTACATGAGCTGGCAATGTGCACTTGCAGCCCAGGAACCCAATTGTCTCCTGGGCTGCATCCAAAGCAGTTTGGCCAGCAGGGCAAGGGAGGGGATTCTGTTCCTCTGCTCAGCTCTGGTGAGACCCCACCTGCAGTGCTGCATCAGCTCTGGGGGCCCTGACACAGGAGGGACATCAACCTGTCAGAGTAGACGCCCAGAGGAAGGCCACCAAGATGATTAGAGGGATGGAGCACCTCACCTGTGAGGAAAGGTTGAGAGAGTTGAGTTTGTTCAGCCTGGAGAAGAGAAGGGTTCAGAGTGACCTAATTGTGGCTTTCCAGTACCTGAAGGAAGCCTACAGGAAAGATGAGAGGGACTTTTTACAAAGGCATATAGTGATAGGATAAGGGAGGATGGATTCAAACTGAAAGATACTAGGTTTAGATTAGATATTAGGAAGAAGTTTTTCACTTTGAGGGTGGTGAGGCACTGGAACAGGTTGCCCAGAAAAGCTGTGGATGCCCCATCCCTGGAAGTGTTCAAGGACAGACTGGGTTGGGGCTTTAAGCAAACTGGTCCAGTGGAAAGTGTCCCTGCCCATGGCCAGGGGTTTGGAACTAGATGATCTTTAAGGTCTCTTCAACACCAACCATTCTATGATTCTGTGATAAAAATCATAAGCAAAACTTGTAACAACAATTAAATTATTGTTATTTAATGCCTAACACTGAAAAATGGTGTAACTATGACAGAGCAAGTGGCAATTTCTCACCTGTCACCTTTTGGAGCTGATACAGTATTTGGCAAGTGGAAGTCAACAGTCCATGTTGTGTAAATGGGAGAGGGCAGGAGCTTAGAATTCCCTTCTGGAGCTCAGTCTTGTCGATGTAGATCAGTAAATTGTCTCTCAAGATATAACGGCTGTTGTAATGAAACCTAGCAAACACAGGAGGGCTCTATGTGAACACATATTAAGAAATGCTTAGGCTGGTGCCAGACAGGAGTGGTGTGTTCTGGTGTTACATAACCTTAAGTTAATTTGCAATGCAGTTTAAAGAAGTAGAAGATTTTGCTATGAAATTACCATCTTGTTTTGGCTATGTATGGGTTTATATCTAAGCATTGTCTCCATGCTGGAGCATAAAGATATAAAAATAAATCCTACAAACTCCAGCTGAAGGGGACTGTTATGAAACAAATTAAATAAAATTCCTGATTTGACATTTCTGCTAAATATATTTGTGCTTTATGAAACAGATTTAGGTTTAGCTGTCAGAGATATATTTCAGTATATCACAAACTGGCTTCTGACAGGAAAAAATGGTCTCTTTCCTTGATTTTACATTACGAATCCTAATTTTTCCATATTGCTACCATGGAAACAAATGGAGAATAAAGGCAGTAAATGGAACAAAAAGCCACTATTGCATAATGGAGTTTGGTCATTCCTCCACAGAGACAAACAAGCTTTCACAACAGGGCTCTGCTGCAGCACAGCCATGTCACTGCAAGTCCTTTGAGGCAGGGACTGGGCTTGCCTGTGCCAGTGTGCAGCTCATGGCAGACTGCTTGTGACGAGGCCTCTGTCTGTTTTTGAGGAGTAGGGCTGTGCAACCATTCAGCACCAGCTGAATCACATGTGAATGTGTCTCACATCAGGCAGTGCCCTGAGAGAGGGTGGGTATCTCCTCTCTGGCGTCCTTTGCCCACCACCCCTTTCACAGGAAATTCTGGGAAAACAAAGAGAGGGTAAATAAAATCTGATAATAATGTGGCAGCCCCTGCAAGACAAAGGACCTCTCCAACTCCCATGAGAACAGTGTGGGTGATGATTACCAGTGGCAGCAATAAGAAGGAAGGGGAAGCCACAAATATATTACTGTCAAAAGAAAAACACTGTATGTGAAGAAGAAAGGCACTAAGTTGGATTTTTTCCTGCTCATATTGGAGCACCTTGCTGGAGATCCCATGGTAAGAGTATTTTTCTGTTAGGCAGTTCCTGAACCAAGTTGTAGCTCAGCTACCTTAGATGTGCACCATCTCATTTGTTGTTCAACAGAGACCTCCAGAGAGCAATGTAGATGTTAAAAATCAGATTATAAATCCAAGATGCTGGGAATAATGAAGGCGGCCTATTGATAATAACATCAAGATCAAACTGTCTGTAAGAATCCTCAAAAAGGACAAGTTCATTACCAAATCAGAAATCAAAGGTAAGGTTACTCCAGTAGGAAGAAGAATTTTACAAGACTTTTGGATTAATCCTTTAGGATTTAATAATCTCAGTTCAACGGTACACTAAAATTGCGCATGAGTGCCTCCAGTAAGCAATACCAGTTGTCAAGCCCATCACATTCCCATTATAATGCTAGTTGACTTTAATGATTAAATCTGTCATGTTAAGACCACCTCCAGCAGGCTGGTGGTTAAAGTTAGGTTTTATTATAACTGGGAGTTTTGCCTTTTTGTTTTCCAGAACTTTTCTTTTGCCAACAAGTATAAACCTACACTGACATAGCAAATGGTGTACTCATTTATAAACCCTTTGGGAAGGAAAGTACATTACAAAGGATTTCTGGAATGCAATTTTTAACTGAGATAATAATTTCATAATCTATTTTTCATTCTGAAAAAATTATTTTTATTTAGTAGGCATGGTTAATTGCCACTAGTAATCTTAAGTATTTTCTTTTTCTTCTCCCTTCAGTGATAAAAGAGTACAGAATATATTTCTAAAGGGACATGTAACAGTTCTAGGGATCAGTGCTACAAAGTACAGTTAATTAGCATGAAGAGATTAATTTCTTATGTTATAGACATGCTGTTCTTGACAAGCAGGTTATCATTTCTTTACAGCAAGCAGTGTTACTAGAATAATTCAAGGCACACTTACACGTGTACAAACAGAATAGCCAGGCAATGATTGATCTTCAATAACCGACCCAAGCTTTGAAATTGGAATTTCTGAAAAGCTCGTTGCTCACTGAATGTGTGGATTTGTCTCATTACAAAAACAGGTCACAACCTCAAAACTTCTGACCTAAATTTGGATGAAAATATCCTCCTACTTCAGCAAAGTTTGGATCAAGGTTCTGGGTCAAGTCTTAATTCAGATCATCATATGTTCTTTCATTAGGATGACCAGGAAGAATGTTGGCTCAATACCAGGTTTTCCCCCTCAGATGTTTGTTGCAAGGTCTGTTGAAGTATTCCAGATTGACTGCTGTACCTACATAATGGAAAAGACCATATATTTTCTTCATGTGACTGCCCAGGACGACAGTTAGACAGTTAGTGTTACTGCAGTGCAGCTGTGGGTTTGCTAAGCAAATCTGGCCCCCAGATTCATTTATATAGCAGATGCCCCAGTCACTGCTTCCATTTAGATGAACCACAAATATGCTGACATTCTAATCTCTCCACAGCATATTAATCTCAGTTTTGGGGGGAAAAAAGAGACAAACAGTGAAAACAGTGTAGGAAGGATTGCCTTCTCCCATTCCATCATTTGATGCTTGCTCTGTTCCTCCAGAGAGGAAGATAAAGGGAAGTAGTAACACATTTATGGTGTAACACAGACAGAAAATCTCTTTAACTAAATGTTTTTAAAAGATGTCACCCTATATTGTGAATTTTCTGCCGCTACTGGATTCTGCTCACTTCAGCTATCCTCTGGGGATGGGAATCAGAGAAGAATCTTTTATCACGTAATGGGAAAAATAATACAGGTTTATCAGAGGAAAGTCTAGGGAGGCAGCAGAAGCCATTACAAATCACAGAACTATTTTTGAGAAGGAACATTCTTAAGGAGAAAAAAAAAAGAAAGACTATACTAGTAAAGGCTTGATCAGACGATACACAGGCGCCACAGGTAGTCCAAGATATTAAAGACTTTTCTGCCTCTAGCGGATCAAGCAGACACATTTATACTGGTGCTACAACCTTCCATTAGGTCACTGTGATTCTCTGCCTTCACAGACAGCTTGGAAATCACACATCCATCTGAAAATTTTTCATCTACGATTACTACACATGCCTATTTCTTTCATGTAACAGCAGTAAAACAGTTATTCAATTACTCTCCCATTTTCCTTGTTTTGTGGGAGCAATTGACACTAGAGTTTGTTAAATCAGTTGCACTTGAGACCCAGTCAGTGAGATTTTTTTATTTTTAGCTGAAACCCCTCCCTTTATATGCTTTATAATAAAGCAAGCAGGAAAAAATCTCACAGTTTTTGCATTATATTTTCTCTTTGAGGCCTTTATCTTTTTTATGATTCTTTAATGTTACACTATAACTCAAAGACTAAAAGATTAGTTTTTTCTTACAAAATAAAATAAAGGGTTGTTTGCTTTGAAGTCTGTCATACTTGACAAATCTGAGGCTGAGGATAATCAGAAGCTAGGAAGGGTCACACCTGGTTAGACAATAGAACCATCTCTTTTAGCCTTCTGCTCTTCAAAAGTAGCCAAAATATCTAGAAAATTTTGTAGCAAGGCAATCATATATGATGCTTCCACTTGTATTGCATTGTAATCTTCTATCTTCTAAACACTTTTATTTTAGAGACTTTCTAAGCAGGATTTACTTTTTATATTTCATAAGCCTTGGTTGTTTTTTCTTCTATGAGTTTGTCCAGTCTTCCTTCACACCCATTTAAATTTTCAGCTGCTACAATATCTTCTGAAGAGGTGTTCCACAGCTCATCTACCTGGTGGAATAACAATTACCTTCTTTGATTTATTTTGAACCTGGAATTTTAGTAGCTTTATTTGGTTCCCCTGGAAGAGACATTGAAAAGCACTGAAGAGCATCTCCCTTTCTGTCTGTGACAGCTGGAATTTTGTGGACCTACTAGTTTCCTGTCAAAAAGGTCCTGAGAATGGGATAGGTGTCACACACTTATACTTGGCAATGCTTGAATGTATTATCATGAATCGGTGCCTGGTGGAATCAGTATACATGCTTGAAGCCAAATTCTAGCTGAAATAACCTATATGTTTCTCAGGAAAGATCCTGATGCAGAGATACTTAGCATAGATAATGAAAAGAGTTCACTCTTAGCAGCCTTTCAATCTTCAAAGACAACCTATATATACAGTTTATCCCTTGTAGCTGTGAACAGATTGAATCAAAGGGTTGTACATATGCTGATCTCTCCAGATGTGGAACGACTTTTGTGCCAAAATGGGGTTTATATACTCCTTAAATCTTCCTATACAAGTGTTAAATATACATATATTTTAAGAACTTGGTTTAAGTGGTGTGCTTGCATTTGGCTCACCTATTGCACAACTTTGAAATTCAACTGCTGTAGGTAGGTTTAAGTCACATTAAGGTTCCATATTGAGATTGTGGCTCATTCAGGTCTCTTACATGAATATCCCTCCTGTACACATTAGAAGCAGACATCAAGATCTTGTGTTCCTTGGATGTGCCTGGCTGTACACATGTATGCACTGTTGTGCCCTTCTGTGAGGAACTAGGTGCAAATGCATACAATGAACTATTTTCCTTACAGGCATCTGCCCCGTGTTAATCTGTTAAATTTCAGAGACTTTTGGAAGGTATAGATATTTGGCTTTAATTTGTGAAGACATTAACAGCTTTGCCATCTTTCAGAAGAACAGTAAAATAATATAAGAAAAATGAAAATTAAGAGGAAATAGTCTTTTAAACCTGTCTTTTATATGAGGAAAGTCACTTAAGGGCAACTGTGTTTCCCTGCTGTCTCACAACAATTTTCTCTTCTTGCCCCCTGTCACTTCTAGTCTATCAACACAGTAAGCCTGAATCTCTGCCTGGGTGCTGGTGCTCCATCCTGACTCTTCATTCAGCACTACGGTGAATGGCAGCTGACTGCCCTTACAATGCTGTGTTTGACAGGCAAATGCTGACCAGTGAAGAAGAAAATGCAAGCAACAAGAAAGACACTTTTCACAGAGCTATGCCACTAAGATCGAAAATTCTTCCAGAGGCCGCAGGCAAAGAAAATAGCTTTCTATCTATTAAAAAATGCATTCAGCAGCCTTCTTTGAAAAGGAAGTCAGCGTAGTAAGCAAAAAGGGAAATGAGATGTAGGATCAGAGTATGACAGACTGCCATATATATTCTTCTCTGGCCTTGAACATGCATCTGGAAGGATAATGTCAGAATTATTTTTTGTAAATAAAAACTGGGAATTCAGTTGGTGGAAATGAGATCAGCCTTCATTTTTAAACTAAGCAAACTTGATAGGAGGTTAAATTTGAATGTTAAAAAGATAAAACTTGAAGGCTTGTTAAGCTGATTAAAAAGCACTGCAAGCCAGTGTTGTTATCATTATGCTAGAAAAAGCCCATTCCCCTTGATTTACCAGGGTCTGTTCTTAGGGGCTTATATGAACAAGTAGAACAGAGTTCTGCCCCTCTTGTTTGCCTTTTGTAACTCATAATTTCAATATACAGATTGCACTTGCCTAGCCAAACAAAACCATTCAGCTATACCCCCAGCCCAGTGCATGCATTGGTTTGTATTTAGGGGAGCAGGTTTCTAATATCTTACTTCTGTGTAGATTCTGGTTCATCCCTCCAAGGTCTTTGTTGGAACATCTCTTTATTTTCCATTAACCTTACAAACAGCCTGTTTACAAACTTATGTCAGATAAATAAGACTGAACAAAGACTTCAACCAAGGAAACACTTCCTGGGTGACTTTAGACCAAAGTGGTAAAGATCGAGCTGTTTCAGCTTGCAGGAGTATTTGTGACCTGTGTGAAGTTCATAGCTTGTCTGAAGGTTATTCATCCTAAGGAACATATTCCATTAAAAAAAAAAAAAAAAAACAAAAAAAACCCCAAAACAAAATGAAAACCAAAAAACCATGACCTCCCTGGACACTTCTACTAAACAGCAGCCAAGAATTTAATGGGCCTGGGGACAAATTATCCTCTCATTCTGAATTTTTTCTAGTAATTCATACTAATGAGGCACATTGGTGGGACAGTAGTAAGACACTGTCCATTATTATAGTCTGCTCACTTTTTTCCAGCCTCCAGATTTTTAGCTTTCTGTGAATTTATGTGGTTTCAACCCCATGATACCTAGGAGCAGTTGGTAATTGATTTATTCTCACTATAGCCTTCTCACTTTCTAAATTTTACTGAGAGTGTTTACAAGGTTTGCCAGATTTCTCCTGGGAAGTCCACAGTAGGGAAGAACTTGGCTCTGGTGTCTTAACCGAACAAGTTTCTTACTCTGGAGTTCCTTTCAAACATTTTGTTCAATTAAAACTGGAGGGAGAAAGGAGAAAATGTGTGTACAAGTTAATGATTTGAAAATTAATTGCCTTCCTCAAGAAACAAGTTCTCAGCTCTGCAGAGCTTCTGCTGCTAAATCCACAGAAGTGCAGCAGTTCTCTGGTGCTGTTAAGCTGGAATTTTGCATCCTAATTAGGTTGCAAATCACCAGAATAGTATCATATGAACTGGGCTGGGATGGATGGCTGCTGGACTTAAGATACAAAAGGTTAAGATGGGAAAGGTGGAGCTGGTTGTAGAGGTGAATCTTCTGATGTCTTTGTAGGGGATAGCTGTGTGGTAAGCTTGTTGAAAACATGCAGGTATAAATCCAAAATACAGAATTGCATGCTACGGGTAAAAGATAATAAAAAAATTACTTTAAGGTGACTTGTACTAAGTTGCAGATAGTAAATACAAGATGCATTGGAGCTTGGTCTAGAATTGAAATTAGCAGTCATGAAGGCTGGAAAAGGGAACATAGTAACTAAATGCTGCTTTTGTTGCAGAATAAGATCACGAATACAAGCTGACACCTGTTTATTTTAGTGTCTTGAAAAAATTTGACCTTGGATATAGGACGACTCTTACCCTGTACCTTTCTCTCTATCTGTTTTCTGGCATCCTCACCCCTTCCAAAAAAAGACACAAAACAGGGCTGTGAAGAGCCTTTCTGCACAGGCTCATTACTCCAAGCCTCTGCTACCTGCAGCTTCAGTCATCAGTGTCTTGTTCTCAGCTGTACGTCCTTGAGGTGGGATGAGAGGTCTTGATGATGGATGAATTTCAGCACAGCAGAACAGGTGAAGGATGGCAAACACTGTGTAGATATGGCACAAGCTACCGCAATTCCACTTTTGGGTTTTGGTTTGTGTAACTGCTCTTATGTAGAATCTCTCCCTGTGGCTCCTGTATGCAGGGAGGAGGCCCTTGTTGGTAAATTGACACACATTTTCTTGACTGTGGAAAACAGGGTCCTCTGTTGGTGGAAAAATAAAAGTTCCCCTTTCTAGAGCTTTTGTCCAGCGAGTGATCTCTGACAGCCTTCCTGTATTTTATTAACACTGTAGATGGTATTCACTGAGCAGGATATATGTACTTGCTGAAATATTTTCTCCTGAAAGGTTTATTGTTCTCTGAGTTGTTTTTTTTTTCTGTTGGGTCACCAGAAGTTTATTCCTATATACTCTTTTATTAGCATACTAGGGCTTTTTAAAACTTTGTTTAGGTTTTTAGGGTTAAGGAGTTTTTAAAACCTCATGGTTTAACTGGAAGCTGGGAGGGCAATATTGTATGGAAGTTCTTGGAACTTGAAGGACAATGCTTTGAAATGCAAAAGGTGACCAGAATAAACAGAGAAAGAAATGAAGTTACTGAAGTGGCTATCAGTGTCAACATTTCAACTGACCAGGAAAAGGCATTTCTCAGAGAAGTACATTAAGAAAACACAAACCAAAGACAGGATTTTCACAGGTAACTATCGTCTTTTCTACTGCAGGTCTTAGCCATTATTTTATATTAGTTGTGCATTATTTTATTTTTTTTTAGTTCACAGAAGATATTTTGTCACTTCCACTGCATTCCAGTTGAAAACATCAGTGTCATGCTTTAACCGCAGACAGTGGGGAGAAGAATCAGAAAGAAAAGATAAATCCCATGGGCTAAGAACAGTTTAATAATTAAAACAAATAATAATAATTGTAAGGGGGGAGAGAGAGAGAGAGAGAGAGAGAGAGAGAGACAGACAGAGAGAGAGAGAGAGAGAGAGAGGAATAAAATCCAAGCAAAACAAGTGATGCATAATACAGCTGCACACCACCTGCTGACTGATACCCAGTCTGTCCCTGGGCATCGATCAGCAGCCCCCAGACAACTCCCTCAGTTTATACACTGAGCAGGACATTCTATAGTGTAGAATATTCCTTTGGCCAGTTTGGGACACCTGTCCTGGCCATGCTCTCCTCCCAGCTTCTTGTGCACCTGCTTCACTGGCAGAGCATGAGACACTGAAAAGACCTTGATTTAGGGTAAGCACTACTTAACAACAACCAGAACATCAGTGTGCTTTCAACACTATTCTCTTAGTAAATCCAAAACACAGCGCTATACCAACTACTAGGAAGAAAATTAACACTATCCCAGCTGAAAACAGTGCAGTCAGTTATTTAAAGTACCATTCTACCCTACAGTCATGTGATTCAAAAGCGTTTTAAGAAGTTGTATCTTTTGATGCGTTGGCTTGATATTTTTCCTAACTTGCTTGGACTCCATATGTAGTAAGGTCTGAACATATGCAATGTGTAGTGTTGAATGCAAAACTAGACCTATGATCAGTGGGTTTCCCTGTTCAAACAGTTGTTTTTTCCAGCACAGTGGTCAGTAGGTGGAAAAGAACATGAGTCAGAAACTGACAGCCGAGTCATACAGACATCCTGGTCGAACAGAAGTTCCCCATTTGACTGATAGGAAGACCAAAGCGCAGGAAGCTTCTATCACCAGGCTGCAGGTGTTTCAAGGGCAAAGACTGTATTTTTATGGGTCTGCTGTAGAAGTGGCTGCTACACTGAGTTTTCTAGGTGTTCCCATAACACAGAGAGTAACATTTAACATCAATGGTAAAGGCAGAGGCAGGAGCTGGACTCAAATCACCTGATTTGCAGTCCCAGAAATTCTTTGCTAGTTTATTATGCCATATCTCTTTAGATCAACTGAAAGTGCTGGTATTTTTCTTGGAAGATAGAGACTGACAAGCAATAGCTAGCAAGGAGAGCCAAGAGGTAAAATTCTGATATCTTATTTGTTGGCCAAACTCCCTTTAGACTGTTTCATTTTATTAATGCTCTTTCTTCCTTTTATTGTCTTTTTCAGTAGAGCGTTATAAATTCTGGCCATTTTTCTTTGAACTGATTCCTAATCCACATTTCTTGTTTAGGAAAATCAAGTGTATTTGAAGGTAAAGTTAGAGTTTTCCTAATATTTCCGTTGCTTTGTTGTTGTTACTGCTCTGATGTGGGAAGATCTGTTGGCCACAGACATAACTCCCTCTTTACACACAGCTGGTAAATGAAAACAATATCAGAACATCTCCATGACACACAAGGCTTTTATACAGTGATGTTTCAGACTTTACTGCAGTTTCCTTTGGAAATGCTTAAAACAACTACATCTGTTTCCTTTCATTGGGATTTTGTGTTCTTTAAGCCAAAAGGAGGGGATAAAACTCATTAATTCTGAACAATAATTGCAATGTCCTATGTAAATATTTTTTTGACTGCAGGGGTGTTGTTTTTTTTTTTCTTTCCACTAAAAATATAAAATAGTTTGTCTGTTCAATGTAATGAGAGTTCCTGGATACTTCTGCATTGCTATGTTATGCACAAATACTTGAACTAGATTTAAACAATCTGGCTCGGTTGTTGGTATCAAGCTAGCAGTGACTACACAGAAAGCAGTACAGAGCCATTCTCCTAACAGCGGGAGAGGGCACGACATGGGTTTAATTTACCATGTTTCTGAACTGCATTCGGCATCCTACAGTGCCTGCCAGCCTGTCATAACTAGACTGTTACCAGTCTGAGGACATCCTTCCTGAAAATGCAGTAGAAACCCTCCTCCTACAGCAGATGCTGTAGCTATGTCTCAAGCTAGGGCCAGAGAGTGCCTGGCAATCTTCTGTGGCACCACACAGAAAAGATTCTCAGTGTGGGCATAAGCCAAGTACAGCTTCTTGAAGGAAACCTACATTTTGCGAATAGTACAAGGGGTAAAAATTATTCGTGCAAGTTACAACATCTAATCGGAACAAAAAAAATCAGTGTTATCTCTCCCTTTATCTGAGGAACAGGTCTGTCTCTGAGTCCATTTGTGCTTTTCAGACCAGTGAGTTTCTAACAGATATGTACAGCTGTTGTCTAGTTCTCCCTGCTTAAGAAATTATTTGTTATTCATCTCTCTCTAAATCCCTATTAATCCAGGCCAAGATAAAGTGAAAATCAAAGTGCTCATAACATTTTGAGTACATGATAAATTAAAAAATGTTTATAAATAAAAGCATAAAAGAAAAGAAAACAAATTCATGAAGATGAGGCACCCTCTTAGACATCAAGTCTGCTCACAAAGAGCTTGTCACCTGCTCAAATGTTTGCCTGCTTGCCCTTGGTTCCAGAAAGGCAACATTTTCTCTCCTGACCAGAATGACACTAGCTATCTGGTCTGTGACATTTCTGCTGTGCTGGGTTGCTCTCTGCTCTCCTCTGTTACTGGAAATACTGCAGATATATTTGGTTAATTCTTCCTTGGGTTCACACTTCAGAAGTCCATTTCCTTCTCCGAGCTACTTGGAAAATTCACAAAAGAAAGTGTGATCCTATATCTTCATGTGTCCCCTCTGCAGCTTTCTACAATACCTGTTTTCTCATTTACAGGATACATGCTTTGGGATGGCTCACACTAGATGCACTCCAGCATGTTCTGTAATGTGCTGGAAGAAAAGGCACATGATCATGGTTACAAGAGGAGTACAACAGAGTCCTCAGGACTTCAGCTCTCTCAGCATTTCCCTACCTTAATTCCTGGTAGAGCTTAAGATGGCAGGGAAGTCTCTACTTCCACAGGATACACCTCTGAGTACACACAGAAGAGGAAATGGAATAGTATTGGGGCAGAGTTTAACAGCTTTGTACTCAGCCCTCAATAATCATGATACCTGGAGATTTAGCTCCTGTTCAGACTAACAATCCCTAATCATCCACTCTGTTATATGATAGCTGTTTCCTCCAATCTCAAGGGGAACTGGATCTCTTGGCAAAGGTACAAGGAAGAAATATTTGCACTCAAGTTCTGCAGCTCAGTCACCTCAAGGCATTTGGAGCCATCAACTTCAACCCAAGCTGACACTGCTACTGAAGGCTACAGAATTCAGTGTCTTTATCTCCTCTTTAACCTATCACTCAGCTTCACATACAGAAATAAGAGCTGTTGATTGAGAAATACTGTCCCAAACCACCCATTTGGTTTTGGAGTATGAAATGAGAGACTTTTAATATGGACGTAAAAGACAAAATGCACACGGTGATTGAAACACAGGTAAGGAGCGGACTTTCTTCACAGGAAAAAATAAAGTTTTTTTTCTGAGACATTGGGATTGGGAATAACATAACTGTCATGTGTGAAGAGGAAGTACATCTGTGCTTAAAATACTGCTGCAGATAACAGAGACGACATGACATAAAGATTTCCCAAAGCAATGAGATCCTGGGTAAGTTTCGGAGTAATTCCAATCTGTGATATTAGGCCTGGAGCTAAGTTATTTTACTGGATATGAACAGAAGTGAAAAATAAATATCCATTTATTGGTTAAATAGTCTGGATTTTTTATCTTAGCATCCTCATCCTTTATCATTTTATGTCCCTCCCTCTCTCACAGTTTAGCAGTGTGCACATCCCCTTTTCTACTACAGAGTCTGTGCAGATGCATCCCAGGGATGGTGTAAAACAATCACAGAAAACAGATATGCAATCATTGCTGTGTACCTGAAATGAAAACTGAACTTACTGGGAATGAATGACATCAACAGAAAGAGGCCATTTGGGCATTTACTTCTTTCTGGTATTAAAAGAGATTAAAAAGTGAAGAGCTAGATATGGCTTACTAAACTTAGAGAGGGGAGAAGGAAGGATATAACATTACAGCTGGTACCAGATGGTAAAAATAATTCCTTAAGATGGTCCATTTGCTTTCAATTTAACAGTTAATAAAATACTTTTGTTTGATTTTCCCCATTTAGATCTGTAGTAGTTTAGATCCACATATGTGAAGAAACTTCCTTTCTATTATCTTTCAGAAACAGTGCCTTTAAATATTTCTCTTCTCACTTTCCTAAGTTTGTATTTTTAGATCTTTTGAATTTTCTCCCTTCATCTCTATGACACTGAGACAGGGAGCTGTACTGTGCCAAGAAGTATATGAGTCAATGCCATTCACTCTTCCCATGAAGTTATTCAAGGTATGAGACATCTATGATTGATAACTTTGTCAAAGGATGGGCCCTCTCTTTATAAATCTAACATTAAGTCCTACCATAACTTCAAGGTTCAGGTGCAAAAATAAACAATGATTTAAGACTTGTAGGTTGCTATTTTTAAGCTTGAAGGTCCATTGCCAAGAGTCTTGTATTCAAAGATGACCTCCTTTAAGAATGCTTTAGAATGTTTCTCGGATATATTCATAAAACCTATTCGAGCACAAAGACATTGAAAAATTCACCAGTTCCAGTATTGATGTAGAAATCTACAATAATTTGGCTCTGATCATGTTGCAGTATATGGAGATCTTTATGAAGAGTTTTTTTATTTGCAGCACTGCACAGGGTCTCTCCTTTGGGAGCCCAGATTTCACATTGTTAAAGCCAGGACACCAAAACCTGTGGAATAAGGTTGCTACTGTGTTTGGAGACACAGCTGAAGAGCTTCTTTTCCTCAAGCTTTGCTGAATATAATGAGCATGAAAATACACTAGACAGGAGTCGGCAGCTTGTGCTCTGTAGCACCTGGAGAGAGCTTAGGTTGTAGAAAAGGACATGATCAGGATCCTAGAAATTCCAGCTGACTCTTGGAGGTATGAGAAGCTGTCAGGGTGAAAACGCTATAGTGACTGGGAATTTCAGTCACCCTACTGCAGACGAGGTCTATCACAGGAGGAGGCTGACTAAATTATAAATAATGAAAATAGTAGCTGTCCTAGGTTACAACAGAGATCTATTTAAGTATTCCATTACCACCAGCTGAGGGGCGTTAGCTGTTGTCTCCTGCTATGACTCACCCCTGATAACAGACAATGGGCCATCAAGAACCCACCACATGACTCATGGATTTACCTCATCCTACTGGGAGATGCTCCACCCAGGAGGGAGGAGCCAAGCATTCCCTCCTGGATATAATCTGGCCTTGGAACTGCCCAAGTTAGCCCTGTCTACTGGGTTCCCAGAGGATGAGAGCTATCACTGGACCTTCAGGAGGAGACCAGACCTTCCATAGGATCACCACTTCAACTGAACCACTTCATTTGGACTGCTGCCACCACCCTAACAGGGTGTCAGGCTGTATCTGACTTTGTCTGGTTTTTTTTCCTTGTATTATTACACTTATTTTTAATTTTCCTATTAAATTTTAATCCTAACTTGCAATCTCCCACTGGTTTGTTTTCAAGCTAGTATAGTAGCAATTTGGAAAAAAAAAGTATTAGAAAAAGTGAAGCTGCTCTTGTATTAGGCCTGATGAGTGAGCTGGTTTCATAAGGTGTTAATTCGGAAGCGTTCTGAAATGCAGACACTTGGCACTGAATCTCATAAAAATCAGTGAAAGATAAGGTAAAGCTAATCACCCAGAGTAACTCACGGGGAAAGTTAACACTTGAGAGAATGAAGGCAAGAAGGTTTAGGGGCACTATTTTGTAAGACCAGGTGTCTTCTACTAGTTAAGAATATTTGGTCAGTAAACAAAAAAACTAATGCAGCTAAAACAACAACAACAAAAGCCATCAGGTGTGATATTGCATTATTCAGAACTGGGGTAGGAAAGAGGAAAAATAGAAGAAATTATAAACATTGGCAAAATAAACATAAAGGAAAGCCAATACAAAGCATGCCATTTACCAAAGGTATTAAAAAACTAATAATAGAAACTTTTCAAACATCAGAAGTGGGACACATGCCAGAGAATTGGTGAGCCTGAAAAATGATCTAGGTGTAAAACCTAATGTCGATGCCAAGGCTTCACTGTTCACTAGAGAGAAGTTTATGGAGTTTCCCATACCAGGACCATCCTTTACAGAGAAAGAGGCTGAAGATTTATCTCAAACTGAAGTGTTGATACAAAGACTTTTGTGCCTAGACAAAAATGCAAACCACACAATAATTGTTAATGAGGACCATATGGTATTTACCTAAGGGGTTCAGAGGAGCTCACTGTGAAGGCTATGAACAAACTGTGGTGCATGATATATTGCTTAAATCAGCCCAAGCACAAGAGAAATACAAGGTGATAAATACAATGGAAAATCTAAAAAGAACAGAGCTAGTGCACGTATGGAAAAATACGATGTATCTAGGAAAGACTTGAAGAGGAGAATAAAGACTTCTAGAGGAAAAGTATCATCTTATAAATCTATTTCAGTTCTTTGATCCAGTCACTGAATTTGTAAGTAATAACTATTCAATTGATACAGTGGCTTTTATCAGCAAACATTTGACATCTCTTAACAGAGATACTTAAAGGAACTAAGAAGTCATAAAAATGGTCACATAGATTATTAATTTTTTAGAAAATAAAGGGTAAGAATAAATGGTTGGCTTCTTAAATTGAAAGAGGCTACCAGTAAGGGCTATATAAAGAGCTATACTAACTCATGCAGTTCATTAAATGAACTGAAGAGTGAGGTGATGAAGTTAGTAAATTATACAGAGTTATTCAGGCTAGCTAAAACTAAAGAAGACAGTAGAGAGTTATAGCAGTGTCTCATGATACTAAGTGACTTGTTTCAGAGAAAATAAATAGGAAACAATTAACTGTAAGAATTTATTGGCAACTAATTAAGTTATGAGACAAGCAGTTCAAAGCAAACAAAAGGAAATACATTTTCTGCAAATAATTAAAATGGGGAACTCATTGCCACAGGATGCTCTGGAGCCCAAAATTACTTTTTATAAAGTAATTAAGACAGATTCATAAAGAAACAGCTGATACAGCATGGCTAAACATGGCAATGTACATACAGCCTGTGGCTTAAGGAGCCCCTAAACAAATTAGTACTGGAAGTTGGGAGGCAGAGCAATGGGAAGGTAATTCTGTAATTGCACTACTCCTTATATGCTTCCCCTAAGCATCCACTTCCACCTGAATTATGGATAAACGAATAAAGAGTTTTGAACACTGATTCCTAAGAATTGGGAATATCCTATTCAATTTCTTTATTTTTTTAAATCTTGCCCATCTGTCTATATTTGTCTCATTTGTAGGTTTGGGACAAGGACACCTATGTTTAGAGAGCTGTAAGTGCAATTAGGCCCAACAGCATTTAAATTCTAACTCTGAGGTTCCAGGTGTTACTATAATGTGAATGTTGAGCTATCTTTCACAGGAAAGACTTGGTATATTACAAAAACAAACAAACCAAATCCTCTGTTGAAGAAAGTTGAATTGCAATGTCAAGCACTTCAGAGTTCAGAAAAACATAATTTAAAGTTCTCCAAGCAAGACTTAACCTTTGCAATCTGAGCCTGGCAAAGCTATATGCGAATGGAAATTACTACAAAGAGGAAAAGCAATCCAGTTTAGGTGCCATGTTTAACTTGATCTCTTTATGTATTCATTTACGATTTTATACACGCATTCCATTCCATACACACAAAAAGTCACAAAATCTAGTGCTGTAACTGGGCCCTTCATTTTACAGTTTCAGCATGAGTAATGGAAGAACACTACATGAAAGAAAAGTGGGATGAGGAATCTGTGAATCAGAACTGTAAAATAAAAGGGAAGAAGGTAAAGCTTGAGGGAATATTACTTGCAGAAGTGATATATTTTCTACTGGTTAGAAAAGAATTTGTGTCATTAGTGAGACAAAATTAGTTTGTCTCATCAAACTCACCAACTCCCATCAAAGATGGGAGTTCACTTGGGACAGCTGGCTTGGATACATATGTTCCAGCACTGAACAGGATACTGTATTGAATAAGTTGTTGTAGGATTTCCTTCATGATTAAATGCAAACATAATATGAAAAAAGTGTGTTTATTTCTTGTAAGAGGAAAAAGGAAAAAAAAAAGGCAAGCATTTAAATATGTGTATGCACATATTTTGGATGTGAAGAATGAAGGCTGGAAAGTTTAGTTCCTGAACAAATGAAGAGGAGTTTCCTTGCTGGTGATTTGCCAGAGAAAGAAGAGTCCAGAGCAGCATTATTTCAGAGAAGCAAAATAAAAAAATTGAGTGGTATGGAAAGAACACATAGCGCAGGCACTCTGTTTCCCTCTGGTGTCTATCTTCCTTCTTTGCAAACTTCTTACTTTAAAACTTCAATCTCTTTGCAACAGGGCTGTCTAGTGACTGAATGCTACTTTTTGGGTGCTGTTCACCTTATTCATACTGCCACTGTCCTCACCCCACCTCTGTACTGATGGCATGACCTGCTAAGGGTATATAAATTAGGACCATCTGAAGTGGAGACCACTGCCTGAAAATCTTTATTCTTGAAGCTTGTTTTATCTGTGGAGTCAAAATACTGAACAAATTTTGGTATAAGAGGTGGGCTATGCATACACCCTGGGTATCCACCCATGGTGGCCAGAAAAGTCCTGTGGGATGTGGTCAGCTCCATTTGACTCAATGGCTGTTTCCATTTGTGTCCTATTCAGTGGTGAGTTGCGGGACACTGTGCCGGGATGTTTCTTACTTTCCCGTTGGGAGGCACCATCTTATTATTGACTAACACCAGAGAAGGTACCAAGGACCATGAGCAATCTTCTCCCAGCCTCAGCATCAATCTTATAAAAAGGGCATCTGCAGTTATTCCAGTGAGGCTAGAAGATGAGGCCCACCAGTTGTTGTGCTTTTGGATATAAGATGTTCACTTGCTGAGGTGAGAAGGGCGTGGCTTTTTGCTGTGTTGCAGTGTTGGCCTGTGCAGTGAATTTATAGCATCTAAGACAGGCTGATTCCAGTCTCCTTACCAGAGGATGCCACTAAAGCTAACAGTAAATTACATCTTCAGGGTAACATGGCTTTTCTTTGTGATTATGCTTCATGCTGCTTCTAGATACCTTTACTGTCACTTGCTGCACGCAATGAAAGATTTTCAATCTCTCCATTCATGAACTGACAGGAAGGGGGAGTGTTGCATCATTGCAAGTCCCTTCCTATGTGTACAGATCTGCCGTTGACCTGTAAAAGCGTAAATGAGTGAAGGTTTCCTGCTTGTTCCTAAGTAGCCTGTCAGTAAATCCCCAGGTGGCTCATGAAAGCAGACAAACATATTATGCTGCCTAACAACTGATTTTTGACCCTCAGACCATGCAGAGCAGGCTCCAGGCAGGCAAGGCCAGATGAATTCGTTCAGGGACTGTCACCTGCTTCCAGGCTCCATACACCCCTGGGTCCCTCTCATGTAACTAGTTATATCTTTATCATATAGGAATATAGGCCAGAGGCGTGGGACACTGAATGAGACCAGGTCTCTAAGTGAAGGTACATCCTTCGAAGTGCCGAGCTCTCACAGCTCCCATTAACTCCCACTGTCCCAAACCAGTGAATTACTAAGTACCTCTTTTGATCTGGATCATTGTTTGCTTCACCATTGGAGTCTTTCCAGACATCTTGCTACCCATACTTAAAATCTTAGGAAGGAAACATATGGTGAAGACAAATTCCTGTCACACCCACAGGCTTTCTGAATTACGGTGTAGGTTGTTCAGGATCATTTCTCAGTCAAAAATGTATCTTGGCTGCTCACTGAAATGTACAGAAGTTAGATAGCACCAACCAGCCTATTCCACAGGCACCTTGTGAGAATGAAACCTTGGAAATTTATATTGCAATCTCCTGGTTTCTCACAGTAGTGAGAAATAACATAATAGTCATACACATGACTGAAAGAGGTCTGACCTCAAGGAATTTTCTCTCTTATCCTTCAAGATGTGACTGGGACTGTAGCAATCTTTGTGGAGTGACCAAAAATCTCTATGAGGATCAAGTTCCCAGAGACTGAAGTATGAATTAAGTGCTTACATTTCTTACATGCTTAATACACGGTGTGGAGAGCTCATCACTGAACATCAAGAGGATGCAGTATTATACAACTCCCAAGGAAATTATTGTCTCTTGGTTGGGATGTGAATATTCTGTTGAACACAAAATTCCAGCAGGCCCATGTATAATTCTCAAGTATTATCTTCAAGTACCTCATCCTGAAGTGCATATACACCTGTATCATGGGGAAGAAAAGGTGTCTAACAGTTATAAACCCCATGCTTGCTTTGAAAACAAAGTCAACATGTTAGCTTTTAAACACATGACCAGCAATCTGAGCAAAGCATAACCTCATAAAGGTCAGAAACCTGTGTGCAAGTTTGTAGACTAACCAAAGACATCTACAAATCACAAGCAGCTTACGCAAAGCTGTTGTCTTGATATTTCTTTGTGCCATTCCTCATTATTTTTAGAAATAGCTAACAGATATTGTTCTGCATTTTATTTTGCAATTGTTTTTACATGTACTCTAATTAGTACAAGGTCAAAAGGAAGGCTTTTGAAAGGAGATATGAGGTCTTTGTTGTCACCAGATGACAGCACGTTGAAAAGTTACCAAAATGCTATGGCAGAATAAAAGGAGGATTTCGGGTTTTGTTTTGCTCCTTAACATGAATTGCTGAGCATTCAGGATTTCTTTGGATCAGGGCTCAGTCATCACTTTCAGAGTAGAGAAATTACTCTTTGACAGGAAAGGACAAACTAGATTCTTGTTTTCCTACAATTGTATCAATATTTACAGTGGTCTGAACTATCCCCATTGTAGTTTAAACCCACAGGAAGAGGCTCTGGAGAAAAAAATCCTTGCGTGAAAATACCCTTACACAGCTTCTAAGGGGTTTAAGGTGTTCTTGTTCTTTTCATTAAGGGGCAGGCTTCCTCTCTGGGGGCTGTGCCACAGGGCTTGACCCCAGATCCTAAACTGGGAAGAAGTCCTTTAAGCTGTCCGTCAGCTTTCCACCCAACATGGTTGCAGCATAATTCCCCTGAAGACTAGCTAAGGGAGACTGGGATACCTCCTTATCCTTGAGGGTCAGAGGGGAACGTAGGGGAGTGTCAAAGGGGAACAGCAGGTTGTTCCTCTGTGGCTTTCTTGTAAGTCCCCTTTAAATACTGAAAGGCTGTTATTAGGTTTGCCTGGAGCCTTCTCCAGGCTGAACAATTCCAGATCTCTCAGCCTGTCTTCACAGGAGAGGTGTTTCAGCCCTTTGGTCATCTTTGTGTCCCTCCTCTGAACCCACTCCAAGAACTCTGTCTTCTTCTTTCCTTAGGGGTCCCAGACCAAGACACAGCATTCCTGGTGGGGTCTGACCAGAGCAGAGGGACAGGATCCCCTCCCTCGTCCTGCTGCCCACACTGCTTTGGATGCAGCGCAGGTTGTGTTTGGCTTTTTGGGCTGTGAGTGCACATGGGCTGGATCGTGTCAAGCTTTTCATCAGTCAACACCCCCAAGTCCTGGTCAAAGCAATCCAATGCACCCTCAGAAAGTTTGCTGAGAAAACTAGGGGAAGTGGCTGATACACCTGAAGGCTCTGCTGCCATTCAGTGGGACCTTGATAGGCTGGAGAGCTGGGCAGAGAGAAACTGAATGAGGTTCTACAAGGGCAAGTGCCGAGAACCTGGGGAGGAATAACCCCAAGTACCAGCACAGGTTGTAGGCTGTCCTACTAGAGAGCAGCTCCGCAGAGAAGCACCTGGGAATCTTGACCATGAGCTGGCAGTGCCCTTGCAGCCAGGAGGGCCAGTAGTGTCCTGGGGTGCCCTAGTGAGGTCACCTCTGGAGTGCTGTGTCCAGTTCTGGGCTCCTCAGTACAAGAAAGACAAGGAGCTACTGCAGAGGGTCCAGCAGAAGGCCATGAAGATTATTCAGAGTCTGAAGTATCTCTCTTATGAGGAGAGACTGTGGGAGCTGGGCCTGTTCAGTCTAGAGAAGAGAAGGAGAGGAGATCTCATTAATGCATATAAATATCTCTAAGGTGGGCATCAAGAGGGAGGTTCCAGACTCTTTTCAGTGGTGCCCAGAGACAGGACAAGGAGCAATGGCCATAAACTAGAAGTTTCACCTCAATATGCGTAAGTGTGGTTGCACCTAAAATGACTTTTGGTCCTTGTCCTGTGCTGATTCCCAGCTGTAGCTGGGCAGTGTATGGAAGCCTTTGTGACAGGCACTTTTTGAGTTCAGGCCAAAACACTGCCAGACCTGTGCAGAGAGAACCAGACAATTACGGGTTTGCTCCTGGTTTGCCTGTGCTCCTTTACCTGTAGAAAATTAATTTCCTTCTTTAGGTCTACTAACCAGCATTCAAGGCAAGATCACCCCCCTGACTTCTCCCTGCACTCTTCCACCTCCCATATACAAGACACAGTTGGATCCCCAGAAGGAATAGCACTCGCTTTCATATACAGTGTGTATAACATGTGCTGGAAAACAGTGGGGAGTATTTCAGCAGCGTGTGGTTTCATCTCTAGGCTCTACTGTGTCATGTCCATTGTGGCAGTGACATTGCAGTCTGACTTCTCATGCTTTGCTCCCAGGAAGCTTCAAGACATGTTAGTGGGACACTGTGGGGAAGGCTCTATGTTGGCAGCCCAGTCTGTGCATCAAGGCCAAGCATGGCTGTAGGCCCTCCGTTCCCCTAGTGCCTGTGAGCACTAAAGCAAACAAGAAACTTCAGGGGAAAACCCCAACTTTTTCTTTTTTTTTTAATGGCACGACTAACTAACAAATTTGGGTCCAGCTTCTTAAGAGCACATTTCTTCTTTTTGGCAGTCCCATGTACATCTACTGGGGCAAGAGTAGCTTTGTAATGTCTGCTACTTAAAAGAACAGCAATTACAAAAAGAACTAGCCACCAACATCAGTGTCTTTACTTTTATCTTCAAACAACAGATGGTGTTAATCTGGAGCTTTGCATTCCTAAAAGTGCTGGAATCATGCAACTACTTGCTTCTAGCAGGATCCTGAAACACAGTGTATTGCTGGGGAAAACAGTCAAAATGAGTGATCAGAGCAAAATATGCCTGCTGTCAAACAGACTTCACGTAAAATTCTTATCTTTCCACAAGACAAGATGTCACCCAGATGACATTTGTGGGTCCTATTCTGTTTTCAGTCACAATGGCTAAATCAGGAGTAGTTTGTGTGAGTCTCCCAAATCTGGAGTAGCTTCTAGTGACTGATATGCTTTATGACAGGATAAGACTTGTAAGATCACAGTTGTGTTCACACGCCAAGTCTGCCCTGGAATAAATATGCAGCCCTCTGCAAGTAGGTCACATTTCAGCAGAGTTACTTCAGATTTATTTCACTGTTACCAAGATCAGAATCAGTGACTGCCTGGGATGAAAAGTTAAGGTGACACTGAGGCAATTTCTTTTGTGGGGAAAGCTAAAATAAATAACACAAAAAGCCCCCACATTATTAGCCAGTGTGTTTGAAAGAATCCTGCCGTTGTGTTTTATCTTTTCTTAACTGCAAGCCAGAACATTTAAGATTTAATTATTTAGAGAAAGGGGGAGGGGACGTGTGCCTTTTGAAGAAAGTTCCACAGGTTTCCAAACACTTCAACATTTCATCCTGGCAATCAGCCAGATGCCAAACAAAATGCGGCTTTCCACCAGGGATCTGACAAGTGGCCTTTCCAAAGTTTACACACTAAAGTGAGAGCTGATGTTCTGCTGCTTATTTTTCTGCCTTTTAAGTTATTCCTTCATTGAAGCCAGACTGCAGACATCTTTCCATGTAACAAAAGATAAGATCTTTCCCTGAATATTTGGGGATTTTAGTATGCTTTTATATTACCCATATCTACTCAGGGGATTGTTATTCACACGTTCAAATGAAGAAATGTTTGGCTGGCAAGGATGAAAACCACATATATATGCAGGCAAAAGATAAGCTATTTGAAGCTTCTCTGATAACACAGAGCCAGATACTACTGAGGTAGAACACAGGGAAAAATTCCAGCTTTCCCTCGAGGTTCTTCCCTTGTCTCTGGCTGTGGAGAAGGCTGGCACCCCAGCCTCACTTATCCCCTGGCTTATTCTCTGCATCATCTCCACCCAGCTCCATCTGCCTGGGACTCTCCACCTGCCACCACACCAAAGAGGCGCCTTCAGGGAGAAATAAATGCAGTCTGTGGTTGCACTGCACTTCCCTTTATCACGTCTTTCTCTCTGTTGTCTCAGGGTTTTCAAATGTCTCCTCGGAATTTTAAATGCTCCTGAAAATCCTCTAAATTTACAAAATATCAGGGGAGACCAAGTGCAGGGTAAAAATGGAAGTATGATAGCTCTAGGTGGTACATCTCACTTCCCTTTCTTCCTTCAGGTATGGTGTCCCTCAAAGTACACAGCAAGGTCCAGGTGAAGAGATAAGAGAAACTAAAAATTCTTCTACAGAAACAATTTTTTTGAAGAAGCAACAACTACAACTGATCCAATGGAATTTCTCATTACTGATAGCTAGGTTAATGAGGCTCTTGTCTGAGCCAGTTTAACTCACTTCTGGGAGCAGATTCTCACACTTCACAAGGGAAAACTTAGGGTGTGCCCTTGCCCTCATTTATATCCCTTTTGACCATCATGAAGCCAAAGGAGAGGTGTGTATTACAAAATTAAGTATGTAGCCAAAATTATCAGCATTTAAGAGGGAGATTCTGACAAAGACAGGGCTAAATCCTGAGCAGAAGTTTAGCTTACTGTCAGCAAGCAGCAGCAGTTGTGTTCATGTTCCAATATTACACTTCACCATCGCTTTTGAGCAGTTTCTGAAAGCTTCCAAGGTGACTAAGATTTGGCCCATACCATCTGTTTGTTCACCATTCCTCAGGGAAGACAGGCACGAGCAGTGAAGTTTGTTGGGTTGTGGTTTTTTTGAGGGGTTACTTTAAATTGTGGTTATGTATGTTGATATAGATCTATACCACAGAAGACAAGGCTAAGAAAGTCACTTTGCAGCAGGCAGGCAGACAGTGCTAAGACTGTGCAGGACCTCAGTTCCTGGCAGAGTTTGTTCCACTGGCTGAAAGCAGCACACATAACCCTTAGTTTTATAGAAAAGTGTCCTCTTCAGCCAAATGGGCAAGGTTGTAGCCCATGGCACTTCTCTTATATATAAAAATGTGTGTGTATATATATGATAGAGGTCTAGACATCAGACAGGAGTCCTTGAAAATTATGTCCGTGTTGAAGTTGTTTTACTATGTCAGAATGCTGTAAAGTGACCTTTCCAATTAAACAAATAAAAATCAAAATATATGAGTAAGTATGCCAATGAACAAATTTACTATATGCTATGAGTATTTCATGCAGAGACAGACCACAGAACAAAGTTCTCTGTCCTTTGTACAGGGGAAATGAAAATATGGTACGGTCATGCTGAACTGTTCATCCTCGGTCATAACCTCATGTTTTGACCATTTGTCCTAATCCAGCCCTTTGTTTTCCAAAAATCAGAGGAGGGTACCAATGAATCTATCTGCAGATTTAAGAAAGGGCAAGTACACTTCAGCATCACATTTTTGTTTAAGACCTTAGTTTCCATCCATTCATGACAATAGCAAAACAACCATGGGTTTCAGTGGTGCAGTTCAAGCCCATTGCAAAATAAGCATAAAATTATTTACAATTGTTAGCAACATTCCATGATACTTAGAGCAGGCAGAGAAATGCCTGAACTCCTCTGTTAGCAGTAAATAAGCCAATACGGTCTTGTCATCTCTCCTCCCACTCCACACCCTTAAGAACACCAAAAAAAAAAAGGAGAGGCAGAAGAAATATAATAAAAGTAACTCAACAAAGCAGGCAATTCCTTAGGAATTTTGCTGTATTCAAAATGCCTTTGAAATTATCCAGCAACTAAACCACAGGCTCCTTCATCCTTTTGGTCTCACAAAACAACAACATAGAGTTTTCTGTGCTCAGATACAGTAATTACAGACAACATGCACGAAGAAAAGCAAAAGAACAATTTCAATTGCCAGAGCCAAATATGCAATTATGCATCTATAAAGGTAATTACAAACCAAAAGATCAGTCATGGGTCTGGTTTCTTCAAATTACTGTTTTGCCCTGAAGAAAAACAATTATCACATAAGTAATCCTAATAATTTTTACATTTGTTTTGCATATCAGCATCAAATCTGAATGAATACTTTTTTTTTTTTTTTGAGGTGTGTATTCTGAGCCAAACATTGTGTCTCTGACTAACTTCTAATTCAGGAAAGCCTTGGTCCAAAAAGCCACTGGTGGCAATGGAAGGACTCCACAGGGCTTTCCACTGCTGATTCAGATGTTTCTTTACTCTTTTTATCTACTTTTCAGTCACTAGTCTCTCTTGCCAAAAGCCATTGTAAATATAAAGAGCACAAAGCTGAGAGACTCCAGAGACAGGTAAATATCAAAAGTTGACATATTGTACTGTTGCTTTTCAGCTTTACTGTTGATATATAAAAAAATTCTTTTCTTGTTGGTATTCGTGGTTAAGCACCTGGTCAATAGTTTTTTATACAGGAATAAAATATCCTGAGTATCTCCTGAATCCTTGACCCAAATCATACCTGTTGGTGTAGAGAAACACAAACACATCCCTAATGCGTAAGTATTTAAGCAAAATATCTCAAAGAAAACTAACTTACTGCCATCTACAGACCTTGATGAAGAATCTCATTAAAGAAATTAAAAACACTAATTAAATGCCTTTATGTCAATAGGGTATTTGGAGTACATTCAGCCTTTGGAAGCACTGACCATACATTCAACACCTCTCTGAGGTTTCTCTGATGTTTTGTGCAGGGGAGAAAGAACCCCAAATTAAAGCAGACCTGGCTGCTTTCAGGAGCATTAGCCCTCAGGAATCAGATCCCAGCTGAAAACTCAGAAACAGAAATTAGTGTTATAACATTAGTGGGAGTAATCTTGATGAAACCTTGAAAGGTGGCCTCATTTCAGGGGCAATGAGGGGAGATTGGGTCAGACTTTTCTGCATTTTTCCTTATAGACAAGCAAATCCCCATTGTGAACCCAACTCACGCAGTCTGTCAAGGTTGCGCTGTTGAGCCAATGAAGGAGCAGGCCAGGATCATGCTTGATGCCTTGTTTGGGCCTAGCTCAGCATCCACATCTAGATCTAAGCCAAGGGAACTAAAGCCAGCAGGGATATTTTGGCACCTTTTCCTGGCAGTCACAGTGATATTGCATATCTATTATGTATTTTCTTTTTTTACATACTTTACATATTTAGTCAGCTTTGTTGGCTGATGTGTGATTTTTTGGCTTGTTTCACTATGGCTTGGCTGTACCTTTGATCACTTGGCTTGCCCAAGTCTAGTATCACTTGATTTGTAAAGCTGCTGCAGTTTCTTAATTGGACAGTTATAGACTGGAATCCATTTATGAAAGTTTCGGGTTAGCATTTCATGCCGCATATTAACTATTTTTTTTCATTCATTCATTCATTCATTCATTCATTCATTCATTCATTCATCTTACTGAATACAGAGCAGGACATATAAATAAATTTAGGAAGAAGGCTGAGAAGGAAGACTATGATCAGCAAAAGTCATGAACCCTCCTTGGAACAACAGTGCCATTAGCAACTCAGCACAGGGTTTTGTAAGGTGTTCTGTGACATGCATTATCTTGTCTTATGATATATATTTTCCTTTCCTCTATCATTATTAAGCTCTCTTTCCAAAGGACATGCTGATAATCTCTTTCCATACCTTAGGTGTAGGCAACAGCTTTCACCTGAGAGAAAGCTCTCGACAGGTCAAGCAATGCAAAGGACTTTGTGTGACATCTGCATGTCACCCTGTCTGTAGCAAAGAGAAGCTGCACCCCGCAGCCCCCTGGTTCCCACCACAGTGCTCAGTAGCCTACAAGGCACAGCAGTATCCAGAACACCTGAGATGGACAGCATGCAATCACAGAGGCCGGTAAAGTTCCTGGCCTGGGGAATGTGCAGACTAGAAAGGATCACTTCTTATTTCTACCTCCTTCCTCTCTCCTCTCTCCAAACCCTTCTGTTTGACACCCCCCTATTTCTGTCTCCATATTCCCATTACCCATGACAGGCTTCCCGATCTTTCCTTCTTCAGCTGTGCTTCTTCTCCCCTACTTGGTCATTTCCACCTCCCTTCCTGCCTGCCTGCCTGGTCTTAGTTCCCTCAGACAGATGGAGGAGGGGAGAGGAGGAGTGTGAAGGCACTTGCGAAGATTTTCAAGCCACAACATGAGCTTGCCAGCTCTCTCATGAGCTTACCAGAGGTGCTCCTTGTGCTCAACAGCAAATTCAGATGAAACACAATGGTGCACAACAGGTCAAGTAAGGAGAAGAGTCCTCTTCTCACTAAGAATCACATAAATGTATCACAAAAATGCTTGAAAGGGCCAGTGCTTTCTCCTGCTCTGCTGTGTGCACTGTGGTGAAATCTTTCCCGACTAAAAAAGTGCAGGAGCAGCACCACAAGTGTGAACGCCTCCTCCCTCACTGCCCCCGAAGTGTTTCAAAGCCTCATCAGGACTGTTGTCGTGCTGTCAAAGACAAGCACAAGCCATGGGCACATTCCACAGGCCAGGCTGCCTCTCACAATTTCCTCCGTGTGGATTTGGGGACTGAGCAGAGGCTACTTTAACTTGACACTGTTCTTTCAGCCCCAAGCCAGCAGACGATTCTTGAGGCAGCTGCAGGGAATAGCTGGTGTGTGAGCGGTCACCGGCAAAGCCCTGGCTGCTTCTAAGTCACTGAGTCAGGGAGGGCTTTCTGCAGCAGCAATTGGGCTGTGGGGCATTGCAGGACTAGTCTCTGTCCCAGGAAAAGGACTGCATGGCTTTTTCTTTCAAATGGCAAGTGAGATGTGGTCACAGGCAGAATAAAACCAAGAGAAAAAGCTTGACAAATAGCCTAGTGGCTTGTGGGAGAGCTGATTATACAGAAGCTGCTCTTCTGCCTCGTGCACTTGGGCAAGACTACCATAAGAGAAGCCCCACTGCCTTTCTTCCACTGGTGCTAGGGCTTGATCCTGCCTACCCTGGAGAAACAGCAGGCAACTTGTAGCAGAAACTCATCAGCTGCTCCCACAGCAGTATGGCTTTGCTCTAGTCTCGATTCAAGACCCAGCAGGAAAAGCCACTCTGTAGCTCACAGTGGGCAAATATTTTCATTACTGGGGCCAGATGCTGGTTTAGGATATGGCCAGAATTACATGATGACATCCCTTTCTGCTCTTGGAGTTTCATGGTGGTTTAACACACGTGGGCACTCCAGAAGATGTTTAGGATATGTAGGGTATAGCAGGAACTAGTTGCCTTCCACTCCCTCCCTGGGGTCACACTGCATCTTCCCACAGACTGCACTCACCCCAATCTTCACTGTCTTACAGGCACTTCCCATATTCAATGTGTGATTGCAAAAGACCTTTCCCCTCCAGTCTTACACAACTCCTCTTGAGGTGAACCAGGGGCAAAATTAGAAGAGGGAGCTTGAGGGCACATTATCATTTGTGCCACAGCCAAGGAATGAGCCCTGTTCAATAAGCAAGCACACAGGAGGAGGCAGTGTGTTGCTGTGCATTTTCTTCTTTGCACTCTGCAACTCAGTAGAGATTTGGAGGTGGGAATGGGACTGCAAGGTGTAAGATGATTTACAAATGGAATGTGATAGTCCTGGTTCCTGTGTTAATATGTAATGTTATTTCTCCAAGATGTGTGGTCATAACTGGGAGTTATTGAGAGGAGCTTGGGGCTTAGAAGATTAAATTTGGATTTGCAGCCTTTTATTTTTGGAGCATTTTTTTAAAAAATGACCCTTCCATTCTGCCAGTAGCCTTTTTGCCTGCTGTGCTGATCAAAGCCCTCGGCTGTGCCATAATCAGAATGACAATAACAGATCTGTTTGAAACCATCCAAGTGTCATCTTGTACAGAACAGCAGCACTGAAAGATGTTTGCATAAGGATGAAATAACTGACTAAGAATGGTTACATTACTCTTCGACCACAGGTTGCATTTGTTGCTTTGCATGGAAAAACTCGGCCCAGAAAAAGAGGTATTGGGCCAACTGTGCCTCCACTCAAAAACTGTCAACTGGAAAAACATAGCAGTTCATGTTCAAGACCACCAGCATTTCTCTGATGGTTGCTGAGTTAGATAAGCAGTGTAATGCAAGGAGAAGGACTATCCAGATCAGTTCTAATTTTCAATAAATTAAATAATGCTTTTGTATATCTCTCTGTCAATATAAGGACAGGGAAAGTGGCCTCAGAAAAACAATGATTTTTAGTATGGAACATTAAAACCACCTTCTTAAGTATATTTGGGGGAATACATTCTATAAAAGAAACTGACAGAATTCTGCAGGAAGGTTTGGCATGAAAAAGAGAGCAGCGAAAGAGCAGTGCTATAATTGAAATTAATTTGGATGCATGATTACTATCATATGAACAAATATGGGGAAAATTCTGGCCTCAGGAGGGAATAACGTGGAGGAAACTGCCTACCTTATTTTAAGGTAACAATAGCTATTAATTTTAAGTAGCAGAGATGTTCTTAACACATGTGTGAACTTAGCACATGAGAGAACAGTCAACAAATGTTCTCTGAGACTGCACTTGGCCCCAGCATTTCTTGTAGCAATTCAAGATACTAAAAAAATAAACCCATTTACTGTCCCTTCCAGAGTATAAAAGAATTGAGCATTGTTTAATAATACTGAGCAGACCAACAGCAAAATTTCACAACACAGAGAACCGACACCATCAGGATAAAATACTGTGACTTCTTTAAACATCATTACATTCCCATGAACTACACAAGACACTTTCCAGGGTGCTGGTCACTGGCAAAGCTATAATGAAAAAGATGAATAGAGCCTATAGTTTGGATGTCCTTTGAGCTCAAGAATTATATGAAATGGGAATGGAGAAGGAAAAAATTGACACGGTGCGTCCACAAAACATGAGTTCATTCTAGGGAAGATCATACTCTGCCTGAATGTCCTCTAATTGCTCACAGCTACATAGCTACCCAGCCCACTGGCAAAATGGGTAGTGATGGCAGTGATAATAATTAACCAGCTGATTCATAGACACTTAAGGGATCAAAAATGGGCCTAAATCAGCCAGCTGGCTCAACTTGGTAGTGGAAATTGCATCTGTGGAAAAATCTATATACTGTCTTGTCATGGTTCAACCCCAGCTAACAACAAAGGGCCATGCAGCTGCTGGCTCACACACCCACCTCCCAGGGGGGAGCAGGATTGACAAAAAAGTAAAACTCATGGGTTGAGAGAACAGTTTAATAATTAAATAAAAACAAAACAAAAAAACCTAATAATACTACTAATAATAGTAAGAACAATAATAATAATAACTGTAAGGAAAGAGAGAGAGAGAGAGAGGATAAAACCCAAGAAAGACAAGTGATTCTCAATACAGTTGCTCGCTGCCCACTGATCAATACCCAGTCCATGCCCAAGCAGTGACTGGTGGCTCCCTGCCAACTCTACCCAGTTTATATACTCATCATGGCATTCTCTGGTATGAAACATCACTTTGGCTAGTTAGGCCAGCTGTTCTGACCATGCTGCCCCTTAAATTCCCATGCTCCTGCTCACTTGCAGAGCATGATACACTGAAAAGTCCTTGATTTAGGGTAAGAATTAGTTAGCAACATCTAAAACATCAGTGTGTTACCAACATTCTTCTCATACTGAATCCAAAACACAGCACTGTACCAACCTCTGAGAAGAAAATTAACTTGATCACAGCCAAACCCAGGACATCTATGACAAATTATTAAAAAGTAGAGGTACTTTGACTATATTCATGTAATTGTGTAGGTACCACAGGATATTAGAAATGCCACTTTACTAACAGCATTTACTTATATTTGGTCTGCATAGTATTCATATAGTTATCATGTAGCCTGTTCATAGCAGGCTAACATATACCCAGTTATACCTGGGGAATGTGGTCAAAGCTCCATGAATTCCAATGGTTCTGAGACCAGGAGCTGAGTGTTCAAATTGAAGGAAACACAAAATGAAACAGGTTCAGAAAAACTCCCCTGTAAGACACAAGATCCCAACAAAATGGTACCAAGTCTCATTGAAATGGAAATGCTGGTGTGTTACTGAGTTCCACTCCTATGAAGCTACAGGCCTTGAAACCAGCAACCTCCTCTTAAAAGTCTTTATTTTCAGAACAGGCTTAATGCAGAAGTTCAAGATAACAGGATATAGCTAATCAGAGATGCACAGCTTGCCTATTGTAAAAATTCTTCATTTTCTGTCAAATGATAAGAGCAAACATGTTTTGTTGGCAATGCTGCTGCAAATGTAGTCTTTTTCATTATAGCTCTGCCATTGCCAATGTAAGAGCTAAATATATTAACAGCTTAGCTCACAGCTAGTCTAAAATAACCAAAGCAAGACAAATTACTAAAGCATTTAATTTTTAGTTAAATAAAATATACAGAGTTTATATACACAGGAGGACACAAGTGGAATAAGCAGGATCAGACAACATCTAGGTATTACTTGTAACATATGAAATTTAAATGAGGTAAAGTTACTCACCTTTGCTTGGAACAAGGAATGTTTGAAATGTAAGAACATCCTACAACAAAGACCAGCTCCCCTAGTGAGAAATGAGATTTTTGGGAAAACACATCACCCAGCTTAAAACCAGCATTTGATATTCAGTTCAGCCTGCCCTGATTTCAGCATGAGACTGGACTATCTGCTAGCTCTTTCCATGGCTCCCTCCAAGGCACGATTGAGGAACAGAGGTTCGTTTAGTCTAGGTAGCTCTAGCCCTGCCATTCTGTCAGCTCCTCCTGTTTGCTGGATCAATGGCAGCCTCCAGTTATTACCCAGTGGCCTCAGTCCAAGGCTGGACTTTCCAGAGGCTGAAACATAAAAGAGCAGAAGTCTGTTGCTGGTGATGAGCCAGAACACTTGGTTTCCAAATCAAGATAAAACTGCAATCATGCTTCTTTTTTTTTTTTTTTTCCCCTCCTGTATGAAGGGTCCTGGTTTTTTTGATCTGTCCAGTGTAGATCTCATCAGTAAAGGGCTTTTACACACATGTTTTCATACACTGCTGCCATTGTCCTTTGTTCCAGGGCTAAGTGTTGGCAGAATAAGCACAGTCATCATAAAATGTATTATTATGTGCAGACACACTATTGAATAAAATCAGTCTTGATCAGAACAAAACTGTCTGAACACAGCTCGGTGCTCTTTCATTCTGGGATTAATTAAGACTGAAGAAAACACTGCTGAATCCTCTTCTGGAACACCAAATCCAAGCATTTTTTGAAGGCACATCATGAACATTTGCTCCTACATGTTATTTCTGTGTTTCCTAGCCGAAACTCATTAGCAGTTCAGTAGTGAAGGGATTACTTATTAGCTGGTACCAATACGGAGCTGAAAACCACCTAAGAGTGCCAAAGGAGGCTTTTGTCTATATTGTGCACCCCAGATACAGGACAAAAGTGCAAAGATAGCAAAGGCTTGAAAGTCTTGACCTAAGTGTTGTTCTTTCAGTCAAAATATTTTTTGTGAAAAACCTCAAAAATACTTGGGGTCAGCTTTTACAGAGAATAAATGAACATCTGAGGTTTTCATGCAGCAAGGGCAGGTCCACAAGTGAGCAGCAGAAAGCCTTCCCCAGGCTTGGCACTGCAGCAAGAACACATGCAGATCAGATACCCTTATTGCCAAAAGTCCTTTGCCTGTGCTCCGATGCAATAATTACATGAGATATTGCATGTGCACTTACACCTTTCTCAAAAGAAAAACCCAACAGACAAACTGATGACAACTGCCCACAATGATCCATCAGTAGTGGAGGAGCTCATGTTCAGTCTGTTTCCAGACACTGTTAAAACAATACTTTTCCAAGTGTTTTGTCAGTGTCCTGACACAGTACATTTGTAAAATGCTATAAAAACTCACATGGCCATATTTCACTGAAGAGAGATTAGATACCCTTCACCAAACTTTTTAGTATTCAGCGCAAAAGAAAGTACCTGACCTACTTAAAGCCACAAATCCGTCTAGATGCTTATATGACCCACTTTTGTCAACTTCAAGCCCCTTGATCAAAATGTCATGACAGATAAAAATAGAAAATTAAGAGACCGTATCTACACATACCATTGTTTTCATTATCAGTGCACACAGTGTCTTGAAATTCCTTAGTATGGATTTGCGTGCATCTTTTAAATAAAAAATGTCAGCAAATGCAATATTCTTTCTAAGATCTTAAAATGGGCAAAAGATGAAGAAATGCTGAAATAGCTTAACTTCAGCTAAACAGTTTCCTTCAGCCTTCTGGGATTGCTTATTTTTGTCACCTAGGAAGTCAGATTGTACATTAAGAGTGATGCAGGGGGAAAGTAATGCAGAGGAGCACAAGGTGAAAGGTTAGGATTCAATTCCCATCTCAAGAAAAACCTCTCTGCTTTTGTGTAATCTCACTTGACCCAATGCTGGGGGAGACCTCTTGAGCCATGGAGTCCAGATCACAGAATCCATAGTAAAAAGCATGATATATGCATGCATTTCTAGTGTAGCTGTTGTACAGTGAGGATCGTATGATGGGGCAAGACTTGAACCACTGCATCAGACAGGACCTGTTGCTGCACATGCACAATCACTTTGGCTTCAGGAGATGAGTCTCAGCAATGGTGTTGTTTGTCAGTGCTTCATGCAATTGTGCTGAGCCACAGCTCTCTCTGCTGCCCTGCATCAGATGAACTTCCTCAGCTGGTGAGTACAGAAACATTATAGAAAGAAACCCTGAGCAAGAGTTTCATTTAAGGTAACAGCTGCTTCCCTTTTTTTTTACCTCTGAGCTCCACCTACCCACAGTGTAATTTCAAGGATTTCTGGGTTAAAAGCTCAGTTAATTATGACTGCTTGGTAGAGAGGCCTTCCCTCTTCATCAGAAGGTGAATGCCCAAGAGCTCCTTCTTCAGGAGAGATTCTTTTCCCTTTCATAGTGAGCAGGCAGATGTTGATTGATCTTTACCCTGGCAGCTGGTAGGTGGAGCAGACCCCTCCCAGACACAGGAGTAGGTCGGGGTAGCCAGCCCTCCAGCTGTGCAGTTGGGCTAAGGTTCGTGGTCACTGGACAGACTTGCAGTGAAACTTCTTTGGTGCAATATAGCAAAAAGACCATACATAAACCTGTCTGGCTCCAAGGAACAGCACAGCTGACTTTGCACCAGTCCACAGTCCTTTTAATCTAGATGAGAGTGCTGCCCTAGCATGACCTACAAGCTGAAGAATTAGTTAATTTTCCCCTCTGATTAATAGTTCATGTAAAATTAGTAGGAAGGAAAAAAGATGTGCTAGTTAACCACCACATCTTTCTTGGCGGGAGGATGTATATGTTGAAGGCAGAGATAATATTACCTCCCCTGGGCATTAGATGCTTGGTGGTTTGGAGCACATGCCTTTGATAATCAACATCAGTATCTCTTTCATGTTGATGAACACAAAATAGGGCCTCTTCAAAGAGACTAACTCAGAAAAGAAACTGTTAAACAGGCCTGGCTGGGTTGAGCAATGCTGGAAATTAAGTACCCTGGAGGGGCAGGATTAGAAGTGAGGTCAGCACTCTCAGACAGGGCAAGGGAGTGCATTAATAGCCCTCTGTACTGCCTCTGAAGTTCAGATGGTTGTCACTGAATCTCCATGCAGCCCTCTCATTCTCCCCCTCCATATGCTGCTCTGTTAATTAGCGTTCTGCCTTCTTGTCATAAAATACATGAATTAGCTGGTGGCCAGGAGCTTACTGGCCTAAGCTTTTGAACTGCTATGGAGTTTCAATTACACAGCCTCACTGAGAATTTTTTTTATTTTTAATCCTGACTTTTTCATAATGTTAATCCACTAGTAGATACTTGTCCTTTATCTAAGACACCAAGGCATTCAGCAAATGCACATGAAAGAATGAGGCTTTGTTCCTTTGCCATCCAGACTCCTGTTTATGTATGCTTCAAAAAAAGGAATTATTCCTTTCTAATGACTCAGAGTTTTCTTTGCCTTAACCCTTCTAGAGACAAATGACTAGCTGTACACTGATGACATAATTTCTCTCCTGGATGGTAACTAATACAAAATTAACCATTCAGTGGTAGCACCTTTAGAAAAGCACATCTGTTTTTATGCTGGGGCTTTGAAAGATTCTTAATAAAACTGGGCTTTCGGTAGCAATGTGCTTGGCTATTGAAGGTGCCTTGCAATGTTCTATTATTTTTCTGGACTGTCAAAGAGGCTCAAGAAGTGCTGCAGAGCAAGAGTAGGGAGTCAGAGCTGTGCTTATGAGGGTTTTTCTCAGGATAACTGAAAGCCATGGCCAGCTCCCCAAGTGAGGCTGGTCTGTCCCTCCATCGCTGGGCCCTTTGGAAACACAGAGCCCTTGGAGGCACGTGCAGGGAATACTGCACCCTGAGAGAACACCCTGTGCCAGGGCAGGCTGGCCTGGGCACGGAAGGGAGCAATGCTGATACGTTTATGCCACTTGCTGCTTCGAGTCATGGGAAGCAGGGGATCTTGGCGAGATACTTCATTGTAAACATTCATAGATACCTCATAGAGGTTTTGTTTAGGTGCAGTCTTGAGGTACAGTCTTTCTTTGAGTCCAGACTCCTTGACATAACCATTTTCATCTATGGCTCTTTCTAACAAGGGGTTACTTTCTGCCCAGTGTAAACAGGTATAAACCAATTAATTACTACCTGCTCTAGCCAGGAAGTGTTGTCAAGCACTTTTCTAGCTAGCCCAGTGTTTCAGCACAGATGAAGCTGGTAGAGTTTGGATTCTGGAGTTGGTCACATCTGAAAGGGTCCATCATTTTGTGCAGATGTCTGGGCATGTACTTCTTGTACTGAATGCCAGCTCACTTCTGAAGTTGATAAAGAAAAATGGAAACACTGGAAAGCAAATCTTCCACCTTCCAATGCTTAAACTGCTCTGGCTTAAATTGCTTTGCACATTCTCTCCCCAATTTACTCAAATGTATAATTTCTTTCCATTTCCACTTCTTTCCAGGAGTAGATTTTTACGTTTTGCTGCCTAGATTGCTTCAACAGCCAACCCTAAAAACTTTGCTACAGAGGACCTTAAGACCTGATGCAGACATTTTTCCAAGTAACAGGGAGTTAAGCTCTTGAGAGGCTCACAAATTCAGTGTTGTTTCTACTGAACTAGAGAGCAGAGCCTGGTAAGCAGGGTCCTCCCAAGGCTATACAAAGATGCCAGATGCATAAATGGCTTGAATGCTTTTCCTGTGTGCCCAGCCAGCAGAAGTGCCAAGGGAAACAGGAGAGATTAAAACTTTATCTCATACAACAGACTGTGGCACTGCCTCCCCACAGCTTCTGCTGGAGCTTTGGGATAGAAGTTACGTTGGGGAGGGGTCTGGCTGGTGACCCAGCATACGCCAAACACATCCAGGCCTGTTCCTATATCAGCTCCACCCAAAAGTGCAGGGAGCATTACTGGCACTCTGGTACAGCAGTAATCTCCATAGAAAGCCAGTGAACCAGGGCATAACAGACAACATTTGCATTAGGACTCCTCTCTCCCAGCTCAAAGATCACTGCATTGGCCATGTTCACAATTTAAACTACTCCTTGCTTCATTGTGCATATGCAGGTCTTCAAAGGGATCTTCTCTCCAAAACTCTCCCCAAGAATTTTAAAGCAATTAAATTTCACAGTATCTTTTTGAGGAAAATACTGCTGAGTGTGGAGTCTTGGAGTTTTTTAAGTAAAAGACACTGACGCATGATGAAATTAGGAGTCTCAGAAAGCCAGAGTGGAACTAGAAGTAGACCAGTCCCAGATTTCCCGTGTGTGCCATCACATGTTCATATCTTCATGTTCATATCTTCATGATGCATCTCAGGAGATCCAACAGGACAACCTTGAATGTTAATCTAAACTGCGAAGTGCAGATGAAGTTTGTTACCCTAGTTATCCAGTCCTATTTCTGATTCACTGAACCCTTGGTCTCAGTCAACTGGCATCCAGTTCACTGGTATCTGTACAGGTCCATGAAGCTGGTAAAACTTTATAGCTGAAGGATGTTCTTATTTTTTAAAAGGGGCAAAAAAGATATATGTGATAAAGTCAAAGATCAGCAAAAATCCTTGGATATTTCTCTACTACTTCTATAGAATGGATACAGAACATTCTAATGCGGTTTTTAAATAGGACTTAGGGCTTTGTTTTTGCCATGTTCAAGAATTTGTATGTATTTTTTCTAAATAGCTGCAAATCAGTGAATTCTATTCAAAATGTACTTTTACTATTGTTTGTTTAGTTGAGAAACATTTTGCTGAAAAGCCAGAAGAATAAGTGTGATGGTCTGCTCAACAATCTCTTTTACCTCTTACTCTGCAGAGAAAAAACATTGGGACACTGCTGTCTGTTTCAATTTTTGATCCTGCTTCAGTCAGGGATATCAAATGATAGAGGTAACAAACTGGATATATACACTTGGGACAGTAATATGTGTTCAACAATACCAATGATAACAATGCGATTAAAAGGAAGTTTGATTTATAAAAAGTAGGCTGATTAAATCCAAAATTTGCAGACATAGACAGGTATTTAGTTACTACCATTATTCCATGTAAAGATGGGGTAATGGCTTTATTTTTTTTCTTTCAAAGAGGCAAATACATAGAATTCAAAGCTGCATTCTTCTTCATGGTGCACTTGTTACTACAAACAATAATTGTAAAAGGGTCTGTGTTGACAGTGACAGGCCTGAATAAACACTCCACTGGCACACAAATTTCCATTAGCACAAGTTTACATGCCTTGTCATGCTTCTCCAGCCATCATTTGTCACTATGCTTTGCACAAGATCAGCAAACACTATTCTCCCACAAACTTTCCCCCATTACTTTCTTAGGAGGAGAGGAAGGGGAAAAAAAAAAAGAAAAAGGGTGAGGGGTTAGAAAGGCAACCTAACCACTTCTTCAGCAGAGCATTGAAGATTTGCATTGAAGGGCAACTTCAAGCCTTCTCTCCACAGACCAAGAGCACTGCCCTGCTGCTCAGCAGTCCCTGAGGCAGCTCTCCTGGCATAAGGCTGTGCTTCTTGACAGCACAATGGAGCCAGAGCCACAGAGCGAAGCACAGTCTGGCTCAGGGGCTGTTTCAGTAGTACTTAACTGGCCACAGCATTTTGGTGCTACCAGCAGATCTGCAAGCCAAGCAGTTGTCAGAAATCATCTATTTTCAGCTTTCACTGACCTAAAGGTATGTAGAAGTTCTTTGCTCCTGCTGGGCTACTGAGTGATTATACATGTTGGTCACAGAGACAGGGTGATTCAAAGGCTGGGCATGTCGGGCAACTGCAGGTATGCACAAACGATGAGTATACAGAAACACAAAAAAACCCTCACAAAATATATAAGGATTTTGGCATAAAACCCACATCTAAAGAAAAGCAGTCCACTCAGGAGCATGTTAATAAACATGCAGCAGAGACTGACCCTCACACAAAGTAAACCTTGAGCTCAGGCTGTGGGCTTGTGATCAACATCTGATGAGAAGTCAGAGGACACTTTGTCATTGCTCCCCCCAGCAGAAACACCACCCTCAACTCAGTCTGGTTCCAGTTTAGAAGCGGTGACATTTGGTGAGTCAAAGTGACCTCAGCTTCATTGAAACCCCCTGACTGCTATTAAACAGCCAGAGGGATTTAAGGGAATAGCAGAAACCAGATGGAAAAGCACCAGGTCTGGGGACAGTGAAGCTACAGATCCAAAGGTCATTAGTGCTCCATAGGGAGTGCCTGCGCCACATGCATTCTAGTCCAGCCCTCAGGCTAAATGGTGGCTGCAGAGCTCGGCAGCCTGGGGAGAAAACCCCCTTTCCTTCCCTTCCCTTCCCTTCCCATCCGGCCGTAGCCCCAGCCCTCCCCTGGCTGCATCTGCTGTGACGGGCGTTTAAGCGATAAAAGCACCTGGAAGTCAGGCTGCGTATGTTTGTTTTTATGAGGCGGGGCAAGGGGTCAGGCAGCAAAACAGACACGGAACAGCAGATGACGAGCTGGTTTTGTGCCTCCCTGGCAGTGAGAGCTGCCACCTCCCTGCAGGACCCAGGCAGCTGCACAGCCCCGGGTCCCAACCCCTCCGGGCTACCCACAGGGCATCCATCAGGGCCAGGGAGGGGGCAGAGCAGCAGTGGTCCCCCCAGTAGTATGGCTTTTTAGAAAGGATGGGAAAATAAGATCGTTCAGTTTCTTTTGCTACTCTCTTCACAGGCAGGAGAGTAGGGCAGATTCAGGCACGCTTCAGAGGAACATCGTTCCAGTGAACCACACATGCTCCCCCTGCTAAACGTCTATTAAGCAAGACCAAAAACCAGACACTGAAGAGATGGGTTTCACACTGGACTGCCCCAAGCGCTGGGGGAACAAGCCCTGGCCCCCCCAACACCTGCTGTCACTCTGCCACCGCCAGCTCCCAGTATCTGCTCAGGCCAGCACGGGGGTACCACAGATGGATTTGTCCATACCAACAGCCTACACTCTTTCCCCATGATGTCACCTAACTACACGACTGGCTGCTCAAACAGCATCGAAACCCCCACTTCCATACTTTAGGGACAGGTACTTTCCTGCTGCCTTTCCTCCTCTACCACTAATCATCCTCTCTGCCAAAGCATACATCCAAGTGTGTAGAAATGGTGAAACAGCTGGAGTACTGCAAAGACCTAGAGCCAGGCAGCCTAGCCCCCAAGGGCAAACTGACCCTGGCAAGGGGATGCTAGAAAATCCCAAGATAAATCTGTGAAAGTAGCCTTCAAGCAGGGTTTGGTGCCCAGCCTCAGTTCGTCCTTAGATGTTACTGTCTCTTTGAGCAGGATGAGTATCGACACAGGGGGTGGGGGACCTTTGTCATGCACTAGGAATGTTAACATCCTCCAGATTTAAACGGCACCATCTGAAGAGCAGTTCATATTCTGAACTTAATTTTTCATGTGTACATCATGAGGTCCTAATAAAAATGTTGAAAACTGTCTTTGTTGTCCTCTGGTCCCTACAGGACTCACTTCTGCTTTGGCATTTCTCATGATTGTCATCTGCAGACAACAAGGTTGTTGTTAAAATTATGGTACCAGCTTTACAAAATGAAAAGGCTTTTTTTTTTAAAAAAAGAGAATGGGGGGAAAAAGAAGAAGAGATGAAATAAAACAAAACCAGAAAGAAGATGGGGAGGGGGGAGGGGGAAGTGGGGGAAGAGAAATGTGCCAGGAAGCAATATAAAAAAAGCAGGGACTTTTGATGTTTTCTTTTCCCGCCTCCTTCATTCTTGGCTGAATTATAGGGCGTAGCATAGTATTTTCAGAGCATCTTTTACAAACTTTATTTAGGTCAGTGATTCACATTTCCCGAGCAAGGTTAACCAAAGGGAGGGGTGTTTCTCCCCTTGCCCCCAGCTGTTCCCCAAATTTCAGAGAAATTTTATCACATTATTAAAAATAATTGTCAGAAAGGAACCTTTCCTCATCTCCTCCAATGGCCATGTTTTCCCTAACAATGTACAGCATGGTTCATTACTTACTCATTTTAGAGAGTAATTTAAAAATACTTAAAGCAACCTGAAGCCTCAGACTTTGATAAGGCATAGGCACATGGTTAAGATTGAGAACTTCATGGTCCCTGCCCACCTGAGCTCGTCACTTCCAAACACACAGGCTTAGTCTGAAAAAGCAAAAGGTTATGTATGTAAGTCAACTGACTTTCTTTCCAGGACAGAGTTGAGCACACCCTGGGAAAAGCTGGAGCTGAAATCAGATGCACAGAGAAGATATCAGATTTCATCTCGGACTTCTAGACCTACACTGACCGCACCTGAACCTCCAGACTCCAGCAAACCCCTGAGCAGCACAGGCTGCAAGCAGATGCTGTGCTTGGAGATGTCTTGGTGATCACCAGGACCATCAAAGTGCCAGAGTGATGACCCCTCATCAGCTGGCAGAATTTATTTCCTATTTATTTCCTATTATTCCTCTACTTCCTACACAATACCCTCTTGCTGCACAGTACTTGCAGCTTGACTCGCAGCCCATGACCCCTGCAGGTGGGAGAGTATCTCCAAGAATTCATGCAAGGCTGTATGAGCGGCTTGCAGTCACTTCATCAGTTCAGTCCTGTTTCTGCACAACTTCTCATCTTTTCTGGCTGTGCATCGGAGGGAACAGCAGCAGCCACATCAGGGCTCCAGGAGAGTGAACAAATGTACAACGGCTGGGGGGGTGTGCCAGATACTCTGTTAAAGCAACAAGAAGTGCCTAAGGCATGACAGGCAAAGCGGCACTGTCAATAAGAGAAAAGGTTTGAAAAACCCATTGTCCATCAAGGAGTATCTGAATTTTTTTTAAAAAAAAGTCAGCATAGGAAAACTTTGCCCTTCCTGCTTCCTTTTCTTTGTGTCAAAGAGAAGCTTCTACTGTTTCCTATTCTCTTCTACTCTCTACACAAAACTGTAAAGTCAGATTTCTTTGAAAGGAACAGAAAGGAGAGCCTCTGGTTTCTTTCCAAAAAGCAATTTATTTTAGCTTTGGAAAAGGTCAGGAAGCATAAATTGCAATGGATACTCTTCCTGTGTAGCCAAACATATTTCCAAGCAGAACCATGATGTTAAAAGGAAACAAACAAGTAAATATAAGGAGGCTGAAGAAAACCCCAACCTTCAAACATTTTTTTCATTTAGAAGAGTATCATCCTGACTCTTAAATGTGGGGGGTGGAGGGGGTGTCAAAAGTGGTAGCTGTGACTTAGATAAGCATAGAGGCTCCATTTTGAAGGATATTTACACATCACAAGAAACATCCCAGCACTGAATTAAACTCCGCCAGCTTGGCTTTGTCTTGATTCTCTATCGCAATCCCTTATGCAACTACAGAAATTTTGTATCGGCCAGAAAATTCATAACTCTACTGGAAAATGTCAAATGCACACAGTAATATATACAGTCTGTTATCTACAGTAATTGAGGTTTATTTAGGTCCTTCAACACAACCTCCATGCTCCTAACAGCATGTTTAGCTGTTTGGATGCTTTTATTCCCACATGGCTCCCTTCTAGTTAATTGTAGCTCCCTTTCACCAAGTGATGGAAGAAAAAGCAAAGGATTACCTGGGGAACACTACTTAACTTGTAAACCAAGGCTGTCATACTTTTGTGGGCTTAATCCTCTAGGTATTTAGTGGATATATTCTCCGGCCTACAAAAATTAATGAGATACAGATCCTCCAAGGGGAAAAACTACTGGATAGATTTATATTATTTCCTATTGATATTCCTAGTGCTAAGGAAGCCTACCAAGAAGTGGGAACAGTATGGCTGTGTCTCCAGAGGGCCCTGTCTATTTACTTGTGCTTAATACTGAGCTGCATTTTCACTTGAGTCAGCACACATTCTTAGGAGCCCTGCCTGGACATCCATGGAGGATGTCTGCTGCCTGCCTGAACATGGTCTGTGGCCAAGGAGGCCAGAGCCCTCTGATCCAAGAACCAGGAAATGCAAACAGACTCCGGTTTGTGCTTGCACAGCACCCAACATGGGGCATCACAGACTATCAGCTTTCCATCCTACTGCTGTACCAAAGCAATAACAACTGTCTTGCTGAGTTCCCAGCTAATAAAGAAAAACTCTTCTCTCACTGCCATGGCCACTGACAGTTTATGTTAATCAAAGTGACACCAACATAAAGTGCCGGGCTGCCAGACCAGAAAGCATTTTACCCTCAGCTGTCACTGACATGTTTGTGTGCACAGTTCAGTTTACCATTAGGAAGGGCAAATAATGACCCATCTCCAATTTAAAGCTGGGTCCCTTAAGTAATAAATTGAAAGTCAATGTTTAAACAAAGAGACAACTACAAATTCAGCGTGACACTCTCCAGAAAAAGGGTCATCAGGCAGCAGAGGCCAGACAAACTTCATCTGCCCCCTAGGAGTTTTCTGTACTTGAATGACCACCAAAAATACCGTTCATTTTTACTCACCCCCCACTCCTAACCATACAAGAGGCTAAGAAGTCAAGCCAATTGGATGTAGATGTGTGATGGGTTCTCCATGCCTTTTTTTCCTTTGCAAACCATCCCACAGACTTGCAGCCTGGGACTGTAGCAGCCCAGCAAGCAATCTACAACAAAGGATGCATTTTGCACAGCAAGGCCCAGTGGAGGGAAACGACTGTGGCACTGCGACAATCTGAGGGCTAGGAAGGGACCTAAGGTACACCAGTGAAGCCCTTCCAGCACCGATTCACAGAAATTAGCATGGCCTGTGGCATCACAGACCACGACCTGCTCTTCCACCATTATTTGGGAATGAGGGATGTGAAGTACTCCTTAAGGATTCGTAAAACCATCTCCCTGCCTCTCCCCTGCGTAATCTTGGGGCATAATGGTAAAGAATTCAATAGGATTTCATCAGGTAAGATGATGTGGCCATGTGGCTATTCCTACTGATCTGAAGATAAACTATCAGTATCAGAGCTGCTAAGTGCATGGATACATATATAATCTTTCAGTTTAAAAGACTATTTACTATTTTCTCCACCCCTTTAGGCCTTCTGTCAACACTGATAACTCCCACCTAGAATATGAAGGCATAAAAAGTGCTTCCACTTAACAGTAATAAAATTTATTTTTAAGAACTTGTAAAACCCAAACAGCTCTTTCATCACGCTCTTCCAGCAAAAGCCAGTAATGTTTTCTGGTAGACAAGAAGGAACAGTTGTACCCTATGGAAAAAGACATTTGAAAGATAGACTTACTTCCCCTAAAGAGCATTCAAAAGGAGACAATGGTTGCATAAAAAAATTAAAAAACGGGAAAAAAAACTTAATCATATATATTCTCCAAGGGTTGTGGTTCTGCTTCAAAAATGCAGAAGAGGATGGGAATTCACTGAGTGTCAGCATAATACAGTCACAGCGATGGAATAAGTGCCTGGTACGAAACCAAAAGTCTTATTTTAGGATATGTCCAGATGCTTCTTGCTGTCCTGACATGTAGTTCTTAGAGCTTTTCCTTTTCTCCTCTGTACTTAGAGTAGGAACCTACACAGTCAGCTGCCTGAGTGAATGAAAAATTAGCCTTCGTTCCAGAGCACACAGTTGTATGCAAATATTCTTATTAAAATCCCAGCCTCAAATTTAACCTCTCAGCAGTCCTGCAGGCCAATATGTTCAGTCTGCTCTAAACTGTAAATCCTAATGAGAAAATGCTCCCACAAGCTGTGCCTGACCCTGAAGTAGAAGAGCTCGGTTAACCACATGAACCTTGAATTTGAAAATTAAGAATCCTGCCTGCCAGATGTCACTCCTTCTGACAAAGCTCATCCTCAAAGAGTGTCAAGCATATGCAGCGCCAGTGGGTGAGTGCTGCGGGGACAGGTGGCCTGGTTGGTATTTCACTTTTTTTAAAATTTAATATTTGCCAGCTTGTTTTTTTAAATCTCTAGGCACTTCCAGAGCAATAGATGTACAGATTGAATGATTGTACAGGTTAAGTGATAGGATGATTGCACCTACAGCTCTTTGTTGTTTCTTTTTATTCAACCTGCCTCACTTTACTGCAACTCCAAAGAAGTCCATGCACAGGAACAGGTCAGCAAGGGACTGATTCCCCTGATTCAATGAGGAATTAAAGGACATTTAGTTGCCAGCTTGTTTTGGCTATACACCTGCAGAAGAAAGGCACAAGCTTAAGTGCCTTGCATAACTCAGTCACACAGTGCTGTGAAAAACATTATGGGAACTCGAATTCAAAAGTAAAAATTAAGGTTTTGATTTTCAAAGCCTAACCAGTGATGTGTTTGATGAGAAAACGAGAGCTGCCATGCCTAAATGAGCACATCTGGTCAAATTTATTTTTAACAGGACAAAGACTCTTTTCTCTGAGGCCAAGATACTAGGACTTTAATCTTTTTCCATATTTCTCATGCTTATCACATACGGGCTTATCGTAAAGATGTCTTTATCACTTCTTCCTTTTGATTAAAGACTATGAGTAATGCTAGCCAATATCAATAACAATGCCCTAAAAATAAAATTATCATCAAACCAGAACCTTGCAGGGAACAGTGTTAGTCTCACTAGTCCCTCATGTATAGATCATACAGTGTACTCAGAGGAAAACAAACAAAAAACCCCAAAAAAAAAACAAAAACAAAACAAAACTAAAAAACATTGAAGAGCAAGGAGCAAGTCTCCAACTATATTACGTTTGGAGAGTGTCATTCATCTTACAGATAGTGAAATCCTGGGTGATCTTTATTTCACTTTAATCACATGATTAAATTGCTCAGGTATTAGGCAGGCAGGTTGGGGAGGAGAGAGGGGGAAGAGCGAGAGGGGGGAAAAGGAAAAATTGGCTCAAAACTTCATTCTAAACAGAAACCAAATGTTAGTCATTTTGAAGTACCATATTTTTTTTTAAGGTTTGAGTCAAAAGAAACAGTGAAAGTAACTAGTCTTACCACACATTCAGTGACCATCAAACTAAAAATCAGTCCCATATATATACCTACAAACATAAAAATACACATTGGTCAAAAATATGGCCAAGATGTACCATCCACATGAAAGGTGAGACTACAACTAAACAAACATAAAAATTCCCATAAAAGGCATTGATTGCCAACCACGTTATTACAGACAATTGGTATGTAAATGGAACAAAATGATAATAAAGACATTTAATCATCCTAAAGGAAACAATTGTGGGAAATCATTTTAATAGTGCTTAGAAGGATTAAAAAATTCCAGTTCCATGTCATTCTACAAAAGACTAGTGTTTTCCCATAAATTATAGGAGATTTCAAGGGAAAACAGGTTAATGGTAAAAGAATCAAAGACATATGTAAGTTTTCTGATTTAAAGTGACATCACTCATTATAAAGTATGTGGTCTTAATTATCTTCTTCCTAAGACCATTAAAGGTACATATTGAAGGAACTTTCCCACACGTACCAGAAAGAGCTTCTGCACTCAAAAATCTTGTAAATTTGTGATCAACAGCAGCAAAAATATTTGTAAATGGCTGAATTTTCATTAAGAGAATGAAACTTAGGAAACAGTCCAAAGATGACATTGCTGTCCTTCACTGCCCCAATCAACTGCTGAAGAAAAGCCAGATTATAATGATAATATAATGTTTTAATAAAAACATCCCAGCTCATGGGAACCTTCACACCAAGACCTTGTCTCAGCTACTTCAAGGTGTGGCTCTGCATTATTCATTTTGCATGAGAGTTCACCTTCTAACTTAACCTAACATCTGAGTTTCATACCTTAATAATGCTCTTCAAGCAGGTAAAAACCCATAAAAGGATTTTTTTCAATATATTGGTTTGTCAGTGTTTGATGTACGTCACAACTAGCAATTAATTTGCGTATGTACATGTTTATATCCTGGAATTGATTGTGATGTTCTTCTACAGAGATTTTAAGGGAAAATAAAGATAAAAAGCACTAATAAAGTTAACCAAATGCTAAGAATTATTCTGGTTTTGAACATGTTTGAGCAAGATAGAATGAGGCATTTGACCTGCTTTTGATCATTCACTTTCACAAAATATTTCAACCAGGCATCTGAGCTGCATGCACTGTTGATTTTTTTGTGCAGTGACAAATGAAAACATGTGCAGAGCTAAAGCACAATCAGTTATGTGGAGGTTAATAACATGTCCTGAACTGGAATTCCTTCAACAGATCTGGATTTAAGCCTTCTGTGCATGTGTTTGCTTTGGGCGTATTTGAAGTTGGAGTTCATTTATGAATAAAGTTGCTGGAAGATCTGCAAATCTGCTCAACCCCTGCTATTTTATTTTTTTTTAATCCAATAATGACACCAGGATCTGTATATCTGGTCTCATTAATTGAACAGAATCACTGGAAAAACAAAGATAATAGTAAAAAATATAAATAAACCCTGATTGTTCCTGACTACAAGCCATGCAGATACCATAATTTGCCTTTTCTTTGGTGGAGTAGTGATGTTTCAGTTCTGAATCAGCAGCATGGTAACCTTCCAGGAAAACAAATGTTATTTTCTGTTTTGAGATCTCTTATAACTGGGGTATATGATCTAAATCCAGATTTTTAAAGGCAAATGCTCATTTTCAGTGCCCCCTTATCTGACTGAGCGGCTCATTTTTCCTGCAAAGGTACTGCTGTCCCAGAGCAGTTCCCACACTGTGCCAGGTGTCCAGAGCTTTACACTGTACTCTGTAAACCATGCCTCCTGCCCAAAAATCTCAGCTGTGAATTGAAGCAAGAAGGCAGCCCTTAAGCAAAGGGGAGATATTGAAACAAAATGTACAGCATGGGATGGAAAATCTCTGATATTCCTACAATTAAAGACCTATATGCTGCATCCTGGAAAAAGGTGCTTTTAAAAATACTATTGGAACCTCTGTCAAAAAAATTAATAATCCCTGTGTGTGACTGACAGCGACGTATAATGTGTAGTTCTTTTTTTCACCTCTTGATTTACTCCTTAAAACACTTTCTGCCCAACACACAGAAAACTGAACAAATAAAGTTTATAATCTCCTTGCAAGTGTCCATAAGACTATGCATTAGCACCAGCCTAAAGGTTTATTATAAACTTACAGATTTCTATTTCTCAATTAGTATTTTCACAGTTAGATTTCACATGGGCAGCAGAAATGAGCACAACCAGAAAATTTCTCTATCTAGAGCACACAATGTGGCTTCTGCTTCAGATCCAGCCCAGACCATCCACAGAGACCCAGGGTTAGTTCAGGGAGGACCCTTGTGCTTTTACAACCTTGCTGCCATGAAAGATGGGGCATTTCTCCCTTAGTAAAGAAGAGTTGTTTGATTTATAGCCCGTGAAAATATATTCTTGTTAAAGAAGATGTATTTGCAGCTCCAGACAGAAAGGAGTTGTTTGGAACAAGGGGTCAGCTTGTTTCAAGAAAGACGCATGAAGATCTCACAGATCAGAGCCACCCCCTGTGTCTTGATGATGTCTCGGAAGTGACTGACAGACTTCCTGGAGTGGTCCCATATTCATCTGGCCACGAGATTTCCACCCTTTCTTCTCAGATGGGGATTTAGCACCAGGAGATGGACCTTTGTTACTTGTGGCTGAAGGATTGCTGTTCTCCTCAGATGCCTCAGGATGCTGACTAGGAACAAGATGTGTCGTGCTTTCAGCAGATGCATCTTTGCCTCCCCTCTAAATGTGGCTGTTGGGGAGTCTGTCACCCAGGTGCTCCATGTCTGTGTCCCAGCTGTGCTCCTTGCTGAGGATGGGCAGTGCCTGCTGCAGAGCCCAGTTTTCTGGCAGAAGGAAGAGAGGGGCTTGGGCATGCGAAGGGGACCTAGCGAGTGACCCTTGTGAATTAATGAAATTAAGAGGGAGGCAGGCAGCTACCAGGACCCAGAGGTAGATCCTTAGGACTTGGATATTCCACACTGATGGGGGAAAGGCTCTTGGCAGTGAGAGCCTTCCTACCATAAGAAACCAAAAAGTAACCCAAACCCATCACGTATACCTCACCTCTGTGTGCATGAATCTTGGCAAACCCCCCATGATCTGCTGCAGGAACCCTGCATGGGTTGGTTACCCTTTCTGTGCCCCAGTTCAGCCTTCTGCTAAACCAGGGTAAAATTACATGCTTATCAATTGCCACAGGAAAGCTGTATCCTAGGAAAATATCAAGATGGACTTAACTAGGCTTATAAATTATTTTGATATTCCCAGATGAAAGTTCTCAGCAAGTATAAAGTTTTATTATTATTTCAGCTGCTCACTTCCATGGTGTAATTGCCAAAAAAAAAAAAAAAATACTTTAGAAAAGCCTCAGATTAAGCATAATACTTTTCTTGTTAATGACTAGCAAAACATCATACTTGTAACATATGGGACACAAGTGCTTGATTTCTGTTTAGATCACCAGCATTTTGGAACCAAAGCAAGTTTCACTCCATCTCTTACTCAAACCTGACATAATTTTCTTTTGGAAAATTTGTGTTGGGGAAAGTCCGGCTGTGCTTCTTTGCAACTTACATGATTTCAAATATAATTTATATAGAGACTAACCTAAGGTCAATTGTTATTACCATCTTGAAGAAGTGACTGTAAACTGGGAATAGGATTTGCTTTAATCATTTCTTTTGCTCTACATAGCAAAATAGAAATAGTTCATAGTGAAAAATGTATCTTCTAGTATAAGCATTCAATGTCAAAAGAAATTGCAAGTTAAAAAATTATAGCTTTCAGCTGTTGCTCAGTAAGCAGTCAGTGTTTCTTCTCTTCTGGAAAACTGATACTCCCTCTTCAGGGGAATTTAAACAGACAAAATCAGAATGGGAGAGTACAAGGGACTTAGTAAGACTGAAGCCTGTCTCGTGATTCTCTCTGTAGGAGATGTTTAACATTGTGTTCACTACCCGCAACAGCCACATGCATGTTGTGCCTGAAGTGGCCATTGTTCAACTCTGCTGGAACACACCATGGGGAAGTTTGGTGAAAGGGCTTGATTCTATGTGTATAGAATGGGCTTCTTCCAACACCACAGCTCAAATGCAAGGTAAACCAAGCAGGATCAAACAATCTTTAACACAAAGCTGGAGGAGAAAGTTCAGGACAGGTTTTGCCATTCTGCCTGCAGAATATCCATGAGCTGCAATTAGAAACAAAAGTTTTCTGCAAGAATTTACCAGTAGTTTTCAAAACCACGTCACATAGAAAATCCAGAACTACAGAAACACCAGGGTCAATCCTCAAATTCATTATGCCCATAACTGCATGGATTAAAGAAAATAAGTCTATAGATAGTGTAGCAAATTTTCCTGCATATATTCTTAAGACGTGATGTGCAAGCACCTGAAAGGAACCAAAAAAGTGAAGGTTGCCATGCCATTTTCTGTTTTGGGCAGGAGAACGGAATTGCAAACACCAAGGCCTTTCTCTGCCTTGAAATGGAGGAGGTGTTTAGTGTGATGACTCTTCAGTCCCTCCTCTGCTTGGCAACACTATTGCTTTCCCAGTTTGATAAAGCCATGGAAGGGGCAAATTCCAATCCCAGTCACACTCAGTTCACACTCTTCCCTCTTTCCAGCCACAAGGCTGGAAGGAAGATATGCAGTGTACCTAGCTGGGTCTGAGAACAGCTCGTCATTGCATACCAGGACCCATGCCCCGAGCAGGGGTTAGTCAGAATCTGGACTTGAGACTGAAAAACATGCAAAATTCCTCCAGTCTCTGCCACTGTGTGGCAGGACATTCCCTCCCCCCCTCCCTTCATGAATGTAACAGATAACTGGTGCCTAAAGAGAGAGCCCAAGGGCTCACAGGCCCAGCAGCAGTCACCTCTGGGGCCAGGGGCGCTCAAACCTCAGCAAGGAATCAACATCTTAGTCTGGAGAGCTGATGTGGGAAGAGATAAAAGAAAAATACTGACTTAAGAATCACAGTTTTTACACTATAAAAGATACACAAATTCCCACTGAGGGAGAAGCCTCTTACACCCTGAAAGCATTTGAACTTCTCCCCGGAGCTTGGACGCAAGTTTTGTGGTTACTTCTCTGGAGATTGAGGGAAAGGACTTGGATGAGTGCCCCACCAGCAATTGGATGGTAAGATACATTGAATCCTAAGTTTATACTATTTCTTCACTAGCTGGAAGTACCTGATCATGCACTGTATGTTCATCTACTAGTAGTCTTTATTAGTGTGTAGTATTGGTCTACTTTAAGTCAGGTCTGTCAGTTTTCCCATCTATTAATAAATGATTTACTTTAGAATAGACAGGATCAGTCATTATTTACAGAACTTAGGAACAACAGTGGGTTTTGGGGTGCTGGCCATCTCCATAAGGTTACTGTTTGCTGCCAGAGGCCTGGGCAGGGAGCAGGGTTCACCTGAACTCCCACATCCATTTGTGGCACACTGCCACCTCAGCTTGCGTCACCCTGGCACCTCTGTGACAGCCTGGCTGCAAGAAGCTGCTCCAGTCAGGCAGCTTTGTTTGTAACGCAGCCACTCAGCAGCAAGCAGCCTGCTCAGATGTCCGTGTGCAGGTATTGCATGCTGAAAGCACCCACTGTCTGAGGCTCCTGAAGGGGTCAAAAGCTCAGAAATTTGCTTTTGAAAACCAGCAGTTTTCTACACAGGAAGTTTCTCAGCTTTAGCTGCAGATAGCATGGTTTAGGAATCCCCACTTCGCCCCCATGGAGATTCTCCCAAACCAGATGTAGCTCTCTTGATCCCCTTTCCCTTTCCCCTTCCTGTTGCAGCAGGATGGAGTTACGAATCGGAGGCACAGAAGGTGAAGATCATATTGTAAGTGACAGCCATCATATTTTATTTCAATACAAGCAAAAGACCAAGGGAGAGCAATCTGGACCAGAACAATCTCTTGTGAACAAGAGAACAATCTGGACTAGTTTCCATCCTAAATGGTCCAGGGTTTTTTCACAGTCTGGATCAACCCAAAAGCAGTATGTGAGCTCACTTATGCACACTTCTGCCAAAAATGGGAGAACGACTATAGCAATAAGGTGAATATTGTGATGAAAAGGTTTATGATAATAGAATGAACTTGGATTTAAAAGTGGCAAATACGAGCATATGCTTATGTACATAACTTTTAAGCGAGAGCTGTATTATTCAGTAGTAACAGTCTTCAGATAAGCTTTCAGTTT
>VZTX01027621.1:0-136110 GCA_013400915.1 Pardalotus punctatus
CGCGGCCGGTCCCTCCTCCCGCCGCCGCCCCCGCTCCGCGCGGGGGGTGCGGATCCCCGGGGCTGCGGGAGCGGGGATGGCTCCCCCGCGAACCGGGGCCGCTCGGTGGATGGGGGCTCCCGCAGCCACCGCCCCACCGCCGCCGGTGCAGCCTCGCTGCCCGCAGAGGAGGGACCAGCGGAGCGCTGCCCGTCACCGTCGCGTCGGTGCTCAGCTGTGCCCGCGCCCGCCGAGGGACGATGCCGGGCTACCCTGGGGATTCCGGAGGGTCCGTGCCACAACAGCTACCTCAGCACAGCGTTTTGCTCCATTTTACACAGCCGCCCCCCCAGCACATAAGAGCGAAAAGGCTGCACGGGGTGATGGGACGCCTCGGAGGACAGGTCTGGGACCTGGGGATCCCAAAGGCCCCCTCGGAGGCTTTGGCGCATGCTGAGCTGGTGGCCTTTCATTCACGACTAAGTGCACGACTTCCTGAGCACTGCCCACCACTTCACCCCTTCCATAATGGACACTCTTTATCGAGCAGCATTAGATTTGCCCAGCGCTGGCTCTTGCAGCTGAGGCTGATTTCTCCAGCAGTAATGGACACAAACTTTGCTCTAATGTGCACTTTCCCCTCCTGCTTCCTCTCGGCTGGGCTCTCCTGGGGTGATTCCTGGTCTGTCCTGCTTCTACCCTGCTGTCCCTGGCTGCCAGCCAAGGCAGACCCAAGGCAGGGGCACCAGAGCCCTCTGCACTTGCATGGGCTGGGGCCACGAGTCCCTTCATTGGGTCCCATGAGCCTTCCCTTGAACGGTTCTTTCAGCAAGTGGACCTTTTGAGCTGGCCCCAGGCCTCTCTTATGCGATGGCTCCCTCCCAGCCTGCCATGGAGCACAGGAGAGGCCATCCCAATCTCATACGCCTGTAGTGGGCTGCGAGCAAGCCCCAGGCAGCTCAGGCCCCTCCTGGCACTCAGACAGAGGCTGCTGCCTCCCCAGAGCCCCGTTATCCTCCTGTTTGGCACAGGCAAGCTTCTCAGCAGAGCAGGAATAAACAAAGGGTGGGCATGGTGAGCTCGCCAGCTGAGGGCTGAATCACTCCAGCTCTCTACTCCCGCTCCTGCCCACTCCTCGGCTCCCACAGGTGCACACCCCAGCTCGGCTGGGAGAGTGGGTACCCATCAGGTGTGTAGCCCTGCGTGGGCTTGGGCACAGGATCCTTGTGGCAAGAAACACAGTGGGGTGACAACATGTGTGTGCATGCATAAGCTCTCCTCCTGCCAGCCAGGAAACTCAGCCTGGCCCCTCTTAGTGGTCCTCAGACCTTTACTCCTTGCAGATCGATGCCTCTTATTGTTATGGCTATGGCAGCAATGCCATCGACGTTAATAGCACTTCACAAACACAGACAAAGCCGGCAATCTGAATGCGGCCAGAAAAAAACAAACAGAGGACAAAAGACAGGCTAAGAGCTCTGAATGCCGTTTCTAATGCTTCCCTCCCACGGTTAAAGCCCCACTAAAGTGCAGGGCACCGTGTATTCAATAATAACACTCAGGAATAATTCCTGGCATTATTGGTGTGTGAGGGGGGAAATTTCACCTCAGCCCTTCCACAAAGACACGGCAAGTACGCCACGCACGGAGCACTGGTGGCATGTGAGAGTGATGCTATGCACTGCCTGGAAGCAGGGGGCCTTCCAAGACCGTCTTTCCCACCTCAGCTCTGACGGCCGTCCCCACCCTGGGAGTGAGGCGAATGGCAGAGGATGGGGGACTGGGTGTGCAGGAGCAGGGATGAGCTTTTGGGCTAGGATGGCATCTGTGCACACCTCTGCTTTAGAATAGTCCAGTGCAAACCCCGCTTTTTGTATACTCTTAGCATGTGATTCCCATCCCTGGAAGTGTCCGAGGCCAGCTTAGATGGGACCCTTAGCAACCTGGTCTAGCTGGAAGGTATCCCTGCTCGTGGCCGGAGGTTGGAACTAGAGGATCTTGAGATCTCTTCCAACACAAACCATTCTATGGCCCCATGATTTCAAACCTGGGTGAAGGGACCTGGGGTGGCAGGAGAGGCGAGGGCAGAGCAGGTGCCCCAGGCATGACAGCGGGGCACAGCCCTGGTTTGCTCTGACAGCTACTCTGTGCATTTTGGCCAGCAGTGGGGAGAGGCAATGGGAAGGATGGAGAGTGCAGTGAGAAAAAATGTCACCTAAAAGCTGCTCCCTCAGCTGGAGCACCAAGCCCTTTCCACAGTGCCAGAGTGTAAGAGGAGCCAGTACAACCAACCTGCCCAAGGAACAGCACTGCCATTTGGGTTTTACCTCTACATCTCATTCCACCTCATGGGCAACACTCCCTCACCCCAACAGCCTCAAGGACACTTCGCACGAAGGCAGATCCTGGCAGCAAGGAAACCTGCTGATCTCTGCTAGATGAACAGCACTGGCCCCTGCTCAGAAGCCCCAAAGGCTCCCATGTTTCTGCATCTACTGACCCGTCATGACCGGTGAGCTTACTGTTAATGTCCCTGAGGTGCTGTAGCGTGGGTGACAGAGTGCTGGGGACAGCCAGAAGTACACAACCAAACCTCACTGCAAGTACCATCCCCTCCTGTCCTCACTGACAGCCTGTAGCTATGTGCAGCTGCCAGCTTTGCAGCAAACATGCCTTTTTTCCCTCTCCCATCACCTTTACTGGCCTCCCCCATGCTGTAGAGACCAACTCCAGCTGTTGTGGGTCAACCCCTCAACTGGGTCAACCTCCTTTTTGCAGCATGGAGTGACCCAAAGCGCCCCAGCCCTCCAGGTGTCACTATCCTGTGCTGACCTCTGTGCAGCCCCTGGATGCCGCAGAGCAGCTCGGCTCACACGCCCTCGTTGAACATGTTCCTCTTTAAAACCTGCAGGGAATGGCAAGAACATGTGGGTGTCCATCTGCGGGGGCTCGTCCCTCAGACAGATGCTCCAGCTCTTTGCCACTGCCATCCTCAGATGACAACGGGCTGTGGCAGATGGTTCCCTTCTGTTGGCATGGGGCAGGAGTTTATCCCTGCTCTCAGCTCTCTCCTGGAGAGCCAGCACCTGCACACTGCACGAGGGACCTGGGCAGTGGGGAGCGGACCTGCCCCTCAATGGAGTGACCTGGGATATGTTCGTCTCCCTTGGTTTCAGTGCACATGTCCAGGAATCCCACAAAAGGTCCAAAAAGGGCCGAGCTGGCAGGAGGGATGTGGATTTTAATTATTCCCATTATTATTATCATTCCTTTTCTTTCAGATTTTCACACTTTTGTTGTAACAAGCTGAGCTGAGAAAATACATGCAAATGCCAGGCAGAGATAAGATGTACCACACCTTGAAGTACTGCCAGCACTGGCTCTGGGAACGCCAGATCGGCTGTCTGCCCCTCCAGCCTCCTCCCTTTGGCAGCACGCACAGGGGGAGGGTCTGTGCCCACTCTGCCCCTGCACATCCAGAGAGGAGAGTACCTCACATGTCCCCTGGGCTCGACCAGCACCCAGCTCCTTGATCCTGCTCAGTCCTAGCCAGTTCCTGGAGAAGGCACCATAAACTCCTGGCTGCTTGGGACAGGGAGGGAAAGGCCACCCTGATGTCTCCTGAGTGCCTTGCATGACACATGGACACAGACCTCCCCTGCCCTCCTCAGCACTCCTGGGAGCAGGACCTGTTCCCAAGGAGCCCTTGTTCCTGAGGATGGCTGCTCCACCAGGCCCCTGCGGATGCAGACAGGGAGAAACGTGCTCCCAGATCACGTTCTCCCTTGGAGGTGGTGACATTTCAGGGTGTGTGGGGGGAGTGGGACGAAGAGGCAAGGCAGGATATTCCTGCTCCCCCATCCCCACGGCCATCTGGATGTGTGCTGATGCCTCCTCACAGCAGGCTGAGTCAGTCCAGTGGCTTCTCATTATCAGCTGGAGGGAATCCAAATTCTGCATTGTATGGCTGCTCCTCAGTGAAACTGAGGATCCTTATCAAGTATTATCATAACACTTTCTCTCTGTGCTGTCTTGTACTGCTCCCTGCTCTGGTCAGCTGATTGATTTGGAGCAGAATGATCCAAAAATTCTTTGATCACTAGCCATTCACTTGGGACAGCGGTGGCAGGAGCCACACAACATCACCGTGGACATGGGCTGGGGTTGTGAGGCCACGGAGGGGATTCCTCCACTGTCCCCACCACAGCCTCACTTGCTGGAGGCTTGCAGGCACGTGGCTGGACCCATCTCCAGCTCTCTCTGTCCAGCTGAAAGCAAGATGAGAGGTAGGAGGTGCCATCCTCATGCCTTGCACATCTCAAATCATGACATGACCTCCATGAAGCTCTGGAGAACAGGGATGAAGAGGAGAAAAAAGCCTTTCTGTAGCCTCCCTCAAGGAGGTGCTGCTGAAGATTGGGATAAGCAGCCGGTACACAGGGTCTGTCCCAGCTCAGATCACCCAGGTCTCTGCCAGGGCGCTGTCATCCCCCTGACCCATTTGAATTCTGGGTGTGGAAATTAGGCCTTTCTATGCAACATTCTGGAACGGAGAGAGGCCACATGTCCTCATGTCAGCCTGAGTCAAGCACTGATAGCTTGACTGCTCTGTCAAGCAGCCCAAACACGCGGCATGAAGGGCTGAGGGAAAAGGCTCCATTAAGTTCTTAAGCTCATTGACACATATATAGAAGGTATTAATAATATCAAGCACCTCAGTGCCTATTGTAGCCCACGTTCAGGAGATGAAAGATAATTTCTGGGACAAGGAAGTTATGACAGTGACAGCTTTTTAACAGCTTGGTGTAAGAATAGGAGCTGCACAACAGGACAAAGAGCAATGATTAAAGAATTTGGCACAAAGGAGAGAGGGCTTGAAGAGAGCTGTGAGTATGGAGGACAGGAGAGTCCTGTCAATTGGCACACTGAAAAAGCAAAGGCTGTGCTGGGCATGGAGGATGGGAAGGTGGTGTGGGAGCCATCCTGCTGGGGTTGACTCACAAATGCTTGCCCACTAACAGAAAGGGGTCAGGGTGCCTGGAGGGGATGAAATGTGCTCCTCACCTTAACATTTAAAAGAAGTTTGGCCCCTGTCTGGTGTGGCAGGCAGAGATGGGCATGGCCCTGCTGGGGCTGCAGCCACACTGGCAAGTGATGTGGGGAGCAGGGGAGGGAGCCGAGCTGCACTGCTGGGCACAGACCAGGGAGCAAACACATCACTCAAGGGCACAGGGGGTCTGGCATAGGGCAGGGCAAGGAGGGAGCTCTGCTCCCTGAAGGCCAGAGGTGGAGAAGCGGAAGAAGCAAACCCAGCACAGGACACTCCCAGGGTGTAATTATTACTAATATCCTCAGTGTTCCTTTGCACACATACGTGCTCCCCTAATGTACACTGCACATGTAAACAGCCTCCTAGTGACATTTGCATGCCCAATTACATATGCATATAATTGATTTACATGCACAGTTGGAGGGCGTTTAAAACACTGGAGCCTGCTTTGCACTTTCCCACAGCCACCTCCCCAAACTCAAGCTGGAGGAAAAGCACCTCATGCTGGGGCCAAACTCTCTCCCAGCCCTGCAGGGCTGGTCCCATTTGGTGTCCCTCCCCTGCGGCGGTGTGCCACGTGCTGAGTGGGATGGGCTCTCACCCGTGCCCTTTCCTGCATCTCCATCATCTGCAGCGACCCCAAACCCGACCCCAAACCCAGCCATAGCATTTGCTGTTTGCTCAGCTCCTGTTATAAGTGACTGGCACCTTTCCAAAAAGGATTAAAAGCAGGGAGTGAGAAACATAAAAGCTCATGTAATTATGTGCAAAAAAGCCCCTTAATAATTTATAGAGGGAGAGGGTAAATATCTTCGTGTGTTATTCAAGTGTAGCTCATTGTCCCGTCTGGCTAATACCCAGCGTACACGCATCACAGGCTTTATCCGGGAGGCTGTTTTGCCTTTAATACCTTTCATAAATTATTGAATTTATAAAGAGGAAAGCAGGTGTCATGTCACTCCTATAAACAGCTCGTTAGTTAAAGCTAACAAAGTTGGGGAGCAACACTTTCCTCCTGGCTTGTCTGCCTCCCACCTCGCTGTCTGTGCTGTCACCTGTGATTCAGCACAGACCCCAAGCTGGGGCAGGGAAGTGGCATTTGCCTAAAAAAACTCTGGCAGCAGATAGATGGCTTGTGGCACCCCTACTCTCTGTCTTTCTGAGCCCTGCTTGTGCCCTTGTTGGGGGGGAGAGGATGGAGGTATGCAGAGGATTCTTTTTTCCATCCCCTGCTTGCCTGCTGCAGCATCACCACCTCCATGTCACCCACGGTCTTCTGGGTGCAGCAAGGGACCATCAGCTCCTGGGGTACCTGAGGATGATCTGGGCACTCTGCTCCTGGCAGGAGGGCTACGGCAGGGTGAACTCCGAGGGCAGGACAGGGCAGGAGGCAGAGATCTCCATGGCAGGAGGGCTGAGCACAGACCTGTCTCTGCCAGGGGCATCCTCTCACCCCAACACCCATGTCTGTCCCGTTTCCAGCAGCCCGGGGCCAGGATGAGCAGCCCAACGGCTCCTCCCCAACACAGGGGATGTGTTTCCAGGCTGGCTGGGGGAAGCACAGCATCTCCCTGGTTTCTGCTGAGTGAGGCAGGGTGTTAGAAGGCCGCCTCTAAAAACAGCAGAGGTGTGACTGAGTCAGCAGCACGTGCCTGCGCGAGGGAGTCAGCCCAAGCTCAGGAAAACCAGTGTGCGAGCACGACCACGCAGCCCCCGCCGGGCAGCCGGGCCCCCCCAGGCTGTGCCCCCCACCCCTGCGCTGCGGGACGGAGCTGCTCGGGGAGCAGCTGCTTCGGAGGCTCTGCTTTTGCTTTCACACCCAGGAGAGAGTCACCGAACCCCCACACGCAGCCTCTCCAAATAGAATATATATGCATTAAAGAACAGCCGTGGAAAGGGGAGCCATCAAAAGTATTTTAGACAGATTTGAGCGAGTGCCAAACCTGGGTGAATAAGCTGAACGCAAAGGACCCACGCGGAAAATGCTGCCGGCAGTGCCGGCATCACGACGGGCACAGCACGGAGACGGGGATGCACGGAGCAACCCAAGCTGTGACTGCCAGCAGTGAAGCACGTCCAAGCCACATGATGAATGCTGGCCCCCGAAAACACCCAGCAGGGCCTTGCGAGGATGAGGAGAGGGAACTCAAACTATTGATAATCAATTAACTCCTTCAATTACAGCAGCCTAATGAGGTAGTGCCAAGTCAGTTCTAATGAACATCAGTTTAATAGAGGCAGTTCCTCAGGCGCTGGTTTTTGACTCAATCTTTACAAGGTAGGGAACACTGCAAAAGCATCAAGCAATTAATGTCACTAAATGAACATCTGCTCCCGGCTCTCCGCAGACCCCACAGCTCAGGGGCTGTTGTAACACGGGGTGTCCCTGACCCCCGGAGAGGTCCTGCCTGTGCCCAGCTGGTCCACAGCACTGGGACGGGCTGGGAGGCTGCTCTGCTGGCAGCATGGAGCTCATTTATCTCAGCACGGAGCGCACGGTTCCTGGGGATGCTGCCGGATGCGTTAGTTGCTGTAAGATGAAGCGGATGTCACCGGGCCCAGCTCTCCCCTAGAGGCAGCTATTTTTTAGTTTTTTTTGGTGAGGACAGCGTAAGTGACAAAACAAATGTCACTGCCCGCTGGCCTCAGTGCCTCCCTGGAAACCTGCCGGGTCCCATGTAGCAGAGGGGGAGAAGGGGGGAGCGGAGGAGGGATGCAAAGCACCATCTCTAACACGTGTGCCTGTCACAGGGGCTGTGCCAGCACCCCGCTGCACCCCTGTGCCACGGCTGCGAGCAGGGCCTGGGGATGCCCCTGCTCAGCAGGACACTGCCGAGCAGGAGCTGGGGTGGGGATCCCCAGGAAAGCCGGGATCCCGGAGGTGCCACCCCTTTGGAATCACGGTGCTGCACCGACCGTGTTGGGGAGGGATTTACATACTAAGGAGCCTTCAGTGGAGTAAAGACAACCTGACATCTATTTTGGGTCTCAAAGCCAAAGGCTGTATTTCAAATCCGCTAATCAGGTGAGAATACGGCAAACCCGTGCAGAGCGGAGCTGGGAAGGAGGGGGAGTCTCCGGCTTCCAGCAGCATTCCTCACTCCTCAGCAAGGGCCCCATGGAAACGGCTCCTGGCATCCCATCAGCACCCACTGAACCCGGCTTCCAGGGGAAGGGACCCCTCGCCCGTGTCGGGGCTGAACCCCAAACTCCTGCTTCTTGGGGTCTGTGCAGAGGGGCACTTCCAGCACTTAAACCTCCATGGGCAGGGGCTTGCCAGGACCCCGCCTTTACCCACGGCTGTCCAGAGCTGCACTGAGCTGCTGGAGGGGCAGACAAAGCCCGGCCCCACTCCTCACAGACGGAGCACACAGAGGGCACAGGCCAGCTCCCTGAGCCCAGGTGTGTGGTGCAGGGGCTGCCTGTGCCTCCGGATGCCGTGGCAGAGGGAGGTGGATGTGAACTGCCTGTGCTGCCTGCTGGGACCACACAGGGGCTTGGCCACGGCCTCCCTGCACTGCTGATGGGCTTGGGAGCAGGCTGGGGGCACGGTGAATGGCTGGACAGGCTCAAACGATGGGAGAGGCAGAGGTCAGGTAATGCACCCACGTGGATGTGTCTGTGAAAGCTTTTGGGTCTGAGCACCGTTCCCAGGGGTGCAATGTGTGAGTAAATGACCTTTGATCCATCTTGGGGAAGGTAAAGGGAGAAGATATTCCTGCTCTCTCTGCCATTCTTGCACAGATCTGGGCCGCACTTGGAAGAAGGACCCAGGAGACCCAGAAGACCCAGGATCACCGGTGCTGGCCAGGATAAGCCAGAAGGGAAGTGCAAGGCAGATGATTGGAGGGAGAAGGAGAGACATGACTAAAGATACATATAGAAGGTAACAGCCCTGCATGCCTGGCAGACCCATGCCAAAACCTAAATCTGGGCATCTCCAGTTCCCATGAGCAACTTATCTGAGACCAGTGTAACCAGCAACTTCGCCCAGCTCTTACTGGTCCAACAGCACTGACTGCAGGTGCCAGCCTTGGCACTATGGGACCCTGTGCCCAAAAGGATCTACACTGATCCCCCTAACCCTGTCCAGCCTCTGGGTGAGCAGGGGGTACTTGTCCCCTCCAGTCCTCCCACTGCCCATTCACCCTGCGGTGTGGAGGGGACACAGGGCACTGGCCGTGGTTGGCCTCCCCCAGGCCACTTTGTCACAATGCATAAGGGCCAGAAAAGGTGCTGAGAGTGTCTTGGGAGGGAAAGCTGGGGTGATGGGTGCAGGTTGCTGCACTGAGGATGCTCACAGAGCTGCTTTAATGAAACAGCCATGCAGCTCCAGGCACTGGAGATTGTTCTCATCTCTTTTTTTTGTTTGGTCGACTTATTCAAAGACTATTAGTGGATTAACTAAAATTCTTATGATGCTGGAGCAGCATCTTCACAGAGGTTTATGCAGGTGGAAGGGGTAGCTTTCACGAGCAGCTTGCATGTAACCCCAGAGCAAATCTGCAGCTGGGTGGGCTTGCCAGGGGAACAAGAGGAGGCTCAGAGTCCTGGCAGCAGCCACTCTCTTCTCCACGCTGGCAGTGCTGTAGAGGAACTGTGTGGAGGGCAGCAGCAGCAGGGGCTGGCAAGCCCTGTGGTCCCTCCTGCTCTCTCATGTTTCCCTTGCAGGTTCTGGGCTCCATTTCAGAGGGAGGGCTTGGGGACACAGGGGTCTGAACCCAGGGAGGGGGGATGTCTCTCCACACCTTCTGTTGCTGCGTCCTCCTTCCCATGGGTAACGCCCACTGAGGGTGTTGCTCTTACAAACTCTGTTTCCTTGTCCAGAAGGTCCCATGGCCATGCCCTGATATCCCCACAGCCCACAGACAAACAACCTCTCAGCATCCCTTGTTTTCCCAGGCTGCATTGGCGTGTGTGGCAGAGTCTTCCCCCTTCCCACCCCCTCCTCATCAACTGGCAAAGCCCCAGCGGTTTCCCCCAGAGAGCGTGCGGTGAGACACAGCATGAAACAACTGCACATAATTAGAGGATTGAATGGGGTATGGGAGCAGAGCAGGGAGCTTGCGACATCCATAAATAGCTCGTCTTGCCGAGCTGCTTAACTCCTTGCTTGTTCTTGCCAAAGTGCAGACCCCAAAGGGATGGTGCCTGTGCATGAATAGGGGTGGAAAGTTCAGAAGCGTATTTTTAAACCGTTCAAGCTGTACTCGAGCTGAGTGATACGTTATTGTCTCTGTGTGTCACTTGAAATGTCTTATGAATGCAAGGAATAAAAAAAAAGCACCATTTTGCCTCTCTACACTCCCACCCCCCTGCTTCTACCCAAATAACATCAGGCTAGAGCTGACAGGCGAAAGGAAAGCACCACAGGCTAAGGCTGCTTAAAAGCAGCCTGAAAAGCTCTTCTCTAGAAGGAAGAGCCCCAGCTTGCAGGGCCGGAGGGCAGTGGGACCAGCAGCAGGCACAGGCACCTGCAGACAGCAGCATGCCAGAGCCTGCCAGGACAATACTGGGGTCCCCAAGGAGTCCCCAGCAAGGGCAGCAGGGCTGTGTGCCTAGCAGCAGCGGTTTAGGTAGGATATCAGGAACAGGTTCTTCACCCAGAGGGTGGCTAGGCCCTGAACAGCCTCCCCAGGGAAGTGGTCACAGCACCAAGCCTGACAGAGCTCAGGAAGTGTTTGGACAACACTCGTGAGCACATGGTGTGACTCTTGAGGATGGTCCTGTGCAGGGCCAGGAGTTGGACTCAATGATCCTTGTGGATCCCTTCCAACTCGGCATATCCAGGGTCAACCAGTCTTGACTATTGTCCCATAAGAAAAAGGGACTTAGCCCTGCTACCCCACCCTGCATCAGGGTAGGATGGCATCACCTCAGTTCTGCCTGCCCTGAGCTCTGGGGCCTCTCTGGGTGGCTGGCACTTGGTGACAGCCCTCAGTCCCTGGGGCTGGCAGCCAGCCTCAAGCTGTGGTTGGAGACAGCGATCCCAAAGAGCCTGACAAACAGCTGGAGCCATGGTGAGATACAGCGGGACAGAGGGAAAACAAACCAGAAACTCACTGGGAAATCACTTTTCTCCTAAATGGGGCAGATGTAATTAAGCAGCACGGGCTTTATGAATGATACCAGCTCTGCCTTGAAACACATCATTACCTCTCTCCGTTAGAACAGTGTTTTTGAATGCATATTTCCTCTTCCAGTGCCAGAGGAGAAGGCTCTGTGGCTGGGATGTGTTGCTAATCACCTCTTATTTTACCTAGTGTCAGGGAAGTGCCGAGCTCTGGCTTTCCTCTGCACACACCTCTGCTCCAAGTCACTGCTGGGTGCTTTCCCCTTCCTCTCCTCTCTGCCACCACCACTCCCGGAGAGGAGGACGGCACTGACCCTGCATCCTCCAGCCCCAGAGGGCTTGAGCCTCCCTGTGCACAACCTGCCTGGGATCCTGGTGCCAGAGGTCACCCCAAACCCTTCTAACCAAGCTATGTGAGCCCCTCACCATACTGTTTTCCTTGTTTTACAGAACCCGGGGCTCAAGGAGATTAGGTATTTCACTGACTGATGACCCAAGTTGGTTTCCCCCATCTGGCACCCTCTGCACCCAGCAGGGTATGGATGTTCTCTCAGTTTGGTACAATTTAGGCCTTTCTGTTCCCAGACAACTCCACCAGCCTATGCCACGTCTGCCATGAGTGCTCACAGCAATGGATTAGAGAGACCCGAGCAAGAACGAAGGGCTTTTGTACTAGAAATTGAAAGTTGATGGAGTGTGTCATAGGAAAATGACAACAACCTACTGTACCTCGAAAGACAATTATTTTCCCCTCATTGGAAGTGATTGAATTTCTCCATCAGTGACACTACCAACGTTGTCGACACCAACAGCTCTCTTACGGAAAGGCTCTTTCCCATCTGAACACCTGAATTTCCTTACACTTGCCCTCTCCTCCCTTACCTGCTCTGCTTCCTGTGCTTTGGCAGGATGTGCTCAGCTCACAGCCAGTACAGAGACCACCTCAGCTAGGTGTGCTCTCCCTCCCCCATCCCCTTGCTTCCCTCAGCTCTGCTCCTCTGGACTAATTCTCAATATTCTGTGATTCTGTGAATATGCCAGGACTGGAAATCACAAAATTTAATCATGTTGCTTCACTGTGACCAGCCATGGTAGCAGGACCTGCATCACAGTGCTGGGGCCATGCTCAGTGTCTGATGTAGGTACTCACACTGGCAAAGAGAATGAGCTGGGAAACACAGTGACCTTTCTAGAGATGGGGAAAAGGGTCAGGCAGCACCTCCAACTGCTGTGGGATTTGAGCACTGGATAGCACCGTGGAGAGCCTGCTCTCCCTGATGACCTGGAGCACCACGACATGGACACTTGTGCCGGATGCTGGCCTGGGGACACCCTGCAGCCACATCTCACCCCAGGGTGAAAGGTACAGCCAGAAGTCCCTTCTCTGAGTGATTTTGGCCCAGAATCTGGAGTAGCACAAGCCCCAAGGGCATTGGGGTAGGTTCCTGTGTGTGCTTGGGGCACAGCTGTGCTTTCCACGGGCTCCTTCCTATTCCCAAGGTGCTTCCCCCGCAACTCAGCCTGAGTTACTCCCTGCTGGCAGAAGGCCAGTCTGATTTATTAAGACACATGAACTAATGAACGAGCCACAGTGAAGCACTGAGAGCCTGGTACATCCCACTGCATCCATCTGCACAGGGAGCTGTGCAAGGCTCTTCACAAGCCTTGTGCTTCCCAGCAAAGACCAAACCCTGAAAACCTGGGGAGCACAGGAGGATGCCACAACCCCACACACCTTTTGGGGGGACAGTGGTGACAGCCAGGACCATGTTCATGCTGTGCAGGGTGAAAATCCCACTGGGAAGGATCGGGAGGGTGATGGCACGTCGGGATGAGTGGCGAGGCTGGCGCAGGCAGGACGTCACCCCGCCCCGCTCCGTGGGTGCCACGCGAGCTGGGACTGAGGAATGCGCACGCTCCGGTGGCTTTCAGAGCCCCATATGTTGTGTGGGCTGAGAGCACATATGTTAGATATACACACATCTACGTGTGCCTGCGTATATATATACACAGACATATATGAGAGAGACTATTATAGATACAGATTTACATATATAGTCAACACCAGCAATTACTGCGGGATTTTTAAGACCACAGAATCAGCCCCAGATAGCAGAAAATGCCTATCTTTATCCCTGCCCTCTGAGCCTGTGCCTTTGGCTGGGCTGGCGAATGCCACGTGCCAGAGTCCCAGCTGGGGAAGGTGCTGGGGGAAACAGGGCTGCCCATCTCCCACACCTGCACTCTGCACAGTGCCCCAGGAAGGAGCAAAGCATCCTCCCTGGCCATGCTCAAATCCTACAGCCCAGCAGGGATCCAGGGGGATACATCTGCCCAAACACAGCCTGCATCCATGGACAAGCTGGATGAACTGCTGTATTGCTAATGGAGAGAAAAGGCCTCTCAGGGGCAGGATTAATCTCATTCTAAGGTGGCTGCCTGAGAAAGGTCAGATGAATTTTGCCTGGACGTGCCTTTTTTCTCTACTGACTATAAATGTCATCCAGCCAGTGGGCTCCAAGGCAGGTACCTACAGAGAGGCCACATGCAGATGGGTGACTGGAATTCAAGTCCATAGCTGCTGCCCTGGATCAACCCTGGTGCTACACGCATCCACAGGTGGCATAGGGATACAAACCCACCCCCCTGCTCAGGATTTGAGACCATGAGATTTCTTTCAGCCACACAGCTCAGCTGGTAAAAAGTTCAGCTTGGTAAGTGAAACTTTTCCATTCATCGTCTGCCATAGCCCCAAGCAGCATCATCCAGCTGTAAAGTACTTCGGAGTTGACTCAATGTCACATTTTAGTGCTGGATGCATCAGAATTCAGGATGCTTCAGAAAGGTTATGTAAACCATTACATCAAATCCTGGGAGAGTTATTAAGGTGAGCTGCAGAGCATGGGAGAATGGGTGATTATCTCACAGCAGTGCTGTGGAACCACATCAGCAGTGGCCAGCAGAGGGATGTAACTCATTCTCCTTACAAGCCCAGTTTTGTTTCTCCCTAATGTGTCTTAAAAAAAAAAAGAAAAAAAATCTGTACACCAAAGAATTCTCTATTCTGGAATATAATTATTTAAGAGAGTCTCTAATTAAGCAGCTAAGACACTGGGGAGATAAGTAGGTTTGAAAGAGGGAAGTTTCTAACCATTGGACAAGTTTCTATTCCCCCTCCCCTTTTTGAAATGTCATTTTTCAAATTCAGTGTGGTCTATTAACTCCAAATTTATGTTATTCATCTGAACTTGTGCCTTTGAGGACTTGGGGGAGGCCTGCATGGTTAATTTCGGAGTTATTTGCTATGGACTCTTGAACCTCTCAGAAGTGCGTGGGCTCCCCAGGGAGGTTCTCCAGTCGGCAGAACTTGTCCTCAAGGACATGAAAGCATCTGCAGGGGCCTGCAATTTTTCAGAGTTTGGAATGGACCCAGTCAGATTGAAAGACATTTAGAAATCTTCAGGATCAGCAAATGTATTTTGTAAAGCCCAGAGCTGACCTGCTTGGGTTAAATAACAGTAAGAATTTTGTGGGGGCAACACAACTGGGAATTGCAGGCCCAAAGCAGCCAGTTGAAGGAACATTAAGTCAGGAGTCATCATGCTGAAAATCTTTGGCGCTGGTGGGATAGAGCAGCCAAGACATGCTAATTATAACAACATCCCTGATGGACATCCTGCAGCATCCTGCCCAGAGTGCTCCCACATGGCAATGCTGCCTCCTCCCAAGAAAAACCACAGAAACCACAGGGAGACAACCAGAGCTGTTTTGTAGAACTCCTAATCCCATGGGATTTATCCCACATGATTTACACACCCCATCTCCATGCCAGCAGCCTGCATCCACCTCCGGGTGAGCCACTGGGATGTTGCTGCTTTGTGCCCCATCCCCAGGGTGAAATGAGGAGCAGGACTGATCCCTAGCACACAGCCCCAGACCAGAAGCTTCTATACTGGAGTCTGCACGCAGGCTTGGGGCTGGGGCGTGTGCTGGCAGTCACGGCAGTCCTGGCAGCATCTCCTGCGCAGGATACGTGGGCTCTGCCTCCCCAGCCCCTCAGGCAGAGGAAAATGAGGCATCGATGAGTAACTGGGTGAATTCCTAGGCCAAACAGGCAGCAGGAGGAGCGCCGGGGGTGCCATAGTAAGGTTCAGCCCTACGGCTGTGCTACTGTCACCCCCTCTGGTAGGTTACTACTGCAGCACATGCCATCAGCATTCCAACACTTCCCTTTCTCTGTGTGCTCAGCGGTGCATAGCTGGTGTCAAACACGGGCCTGTGACTCACAGTGGCTCTGGCAGCACATGGTCACTGTCCAGGCTGAGCAATGTGTGACAGTCCTGCAGAGCTGTGCCTTTCAATGCCACTGTACTACTCCTCCAATCCTGAAAATGCTGCTGTTGAATAACCCCTGGACACAGGCTGGGCCCAGCTGTGCCCATGGTGAACTCCTGGAGGATGGCTGCAGTCCCAGTCATGTCGTGAGAAGGTGCTGTTATTAATAGCTCACCCGAACCCTTGAAGAGGCTGTGGAGGGACATCTTGTCCCCGAAGGTGGCAGGAGACCTGTGCCCATGGGACACATCAATGAGCATCTAGGCTGGGATCAGCCTCAACCTGCTCTATGCACAAAAGGAGCCCTGACTCTTGGACTACCAGCTGGCACCTTTCACTCATGTTAACATTCATTTAAGAAAAATTACAAATACCCCCAACATGGGCTAATTAGCTAATGACATTATTTTGGCCTGATGTGCCATATAATTAAACAACTAATAAACGGCAAGAGTCCTGTGTTGCTGAGGCTCCTGAGTCAATACTGCGCTATTACCACAGTGTAATTGAGTTTACTGAGAACCTCAGCACAGACATCCCAGAGCCCATGCAGGAATGGTATTGAAACAGCCACCAGAGACCCACCTGCTGGATAAAGGAGAAAGACAAATCTTTTAATCTACAATACAGCCTGGAGTCACACACAGAGAAGACAAGTTTGTGCTTCACACTGTGGTAAATGCATTTGCTAGAGGAAGGTACATGCTTCCCAAGAGGGGCTACATGTGCAAGAGCTGCTCTGGCAGCACAAGAGGCTTCCAGGGCTCCAGAGAGGGTGGGAGTGGGATGAAATGTGGCCCGTCCTCACTTCTGTGGAAGTCTATTTCTATTTACATTTCTCCATCAAAAAGGTGCCTTTTTGGAGGCATTTCTGATGACAGAACCAAAGGGTGTATTTGGGCTACTAATAGGTCTCAGAGGTGGCTCAAAGCTTCCTCCTGCAGCCCTGACCTTTGGAGACCAAGTATCTCAACCTAATACACTGCTGGAGGGCTGAGAATAGGCCAGGAGCTGGATTTGGGGCTGCAAAACCCCCTTTGATTTATTTTAGCGCTAGTAGGAGAGAAGGAGAGGAGTAGGTTGGCAACTAAGCTCTCACTTGAGTCATGAAGCATCTACAGATGTCTCAGTATTATTTGCTGTCCCTGGGGTGGGGAGGGTGATTTGGAGGTGCTCAGAGGTGATTTTGCTATATGGACATGTTGTCAGGCAATGAACACACGACCTTTGTGCGCACACACGCACACAAACACACAGGTCCAGGCTCCTCTCCTGCGCGCTCCACTCCCCGCAGCCCTGCTGCCGAGCTTGTGTCCCCAGATGCACCCATGCTCCAGCACGCCCTCCTCTCTCTCTCCTCACCACCCTTCCCTGGAAATGCCAGGCAAGAGCTCCTTCTGCTCCCGACCACTCCCAGGCACAGCCTGGAAGCTTCACCAGGGCACGGCAGCATCTGTCATCCCAAGGCAGAGGCGCAAGGCTCTCGCCCCGTGCCGCTGTCAGGTCCCTGCATGCAGCAGCAGGCAGGGCCGAGTCCTGCTGGCAGGCTGAGGGCTCACTGGCCCTGTGGTGGGATCTCCTGGTGAGAGTGCAACAGCAGGACAGGTCACTGCAAGGGATGGACATGGGGCTGCATAGCCAGGAGCCACGGCAGGACTGGGGGACCTGCACTCTTCACACGGAGTGGGACAGTGGCTGCTGCTCAGTAGGTCCAGCTCATATCCAGCACATATCCAGCACCTGCATTCCACACTGGAAACAGCTAAATGGGGCCAAGACAGAAATGCAGCATGAGCCTGGGCAGGCAGTCCCATCCCAGGGGTTGCACCACGGTCAGTGCAGCCTCAGATCTTCCGGAGAGTTTCTGGGAGTGTGAGCAGGACTGACAGGCTGCAGCTGGTGGGCTGGGTGGGCTGAGCAGAGCCCTGGCTCTGCTGCCACCCGCATCCCACCATGGACCTGCTCTGATAGCTCATCCTCATCCCACAGAGCTCGTCAAGAAAGGGAGGCTGGAGACAGAGATGAGAGAGCCCAGAGGGACCACTCTCAGCCTATACTCCCAGCTCTCACTTAGCACAAACTAGACCATCCCCCAGGAGCTCTGCAGCAAACCCACAGGGGTTCCTCACTTCACCCGCTGTTGGTATTTAAGGCAGACAACCTCGGGAGTGAGGTTGGAAGCAGACCAAGCCTTGATCCTGGAGCATGAGGAGCTCCCCAGGACAGTGGCTGGTGGATGCTGAGCAACAGGGCTACATCAAAAGATGGGCAAAACCTGTGCTTGCAGGAGGGCAGGGAACAGGTGCCTGCCAGTGCCATGGCTGCGGGCGGCTGCGCAAGAGGTGCCCAGGAGCAGAGGCCGGTGGAGCCGCCAGTAACTCCGGGGAAGAGGTGGGTGTGCAAAGGCTCAGCAACGGCAGAGCTGCAGCTGACAGTGAGAGGCAGCTCCTGTCGTGAGCGTGAGCCAGGCTCTGCCAACACAAACACCCAGACTGCTGAAAACAAGATGTGCGGCCGCGCGTCTTGGCTGTCAATCAGCAGCACGCAGGGAGCATGCTGCGGCCGTTCCGGCTGCAACGGGGGAGGGCTCGTGCTTTCCCTGAAATGCCTCCCTGGTGGTTGTGGGCAGCCCCACCAGGGTCTGACCAGGATGGATGGCTGTGGCCAGGTGGCAGGTGTGGCCTCCATCCCCTTGGCTGGTCAGGGAAATGCTCTAAGCTCCCTGGCTGTAGCTCAGCTGCTGTCCTCCCATGCCCACAGCTCAGGGTGGGACCGAGGAGGAACATCACACATCTGCCGCTGCCTTGGAGAGGTGCTTGTGTGGAGAGTGATTCCTGCAATCAAGAATTACTCACAGAGCACTCGAAAGCCATGCCGAGGGCGGGCAGGGTGTACCCGCACAGACACGAGCCCATCACTGTGTGGACACTGCCTGCCACTCTCTTCCAGTGACTGCGGCCATGGGACAGCCTTGTCCCAGTCCTGGCAGAGCAAAGAGTCTCAGAGCTGCCATGGCTGCTTCCTCACACACTGGAGCAACAGCAGGTGAATGGAGACTTCACCCAGCACTGGGGTGGACACGTGGTGTGACCCCAGGGACCCACTGTGCCAAACACCAGGAGTTTAGCTCACAGTCGGAGAAGACACCCAGATTCCAACCTTCTGGGATGTCTCCTGGGGAAAACAGGGGGAGAAGAGCAGGTGGTTTGCACACCAGTGCTGGCTGGAAGTCACCATGGGAATTGCACCCATCACAGGGCAGCCTCCAGAGCCCTGAGGCAGCACCAACCCCTGCAAAATGGCTTGCCCATGGCTGAGCTCCAGTTCCTTCCCTCCGAGCCATGCCACTCTGCTTTGCTGTGAATGCAAAGTTTAAGCAGCCCCTGTTGTCTTTCCTTTTATCTTTCATTTCTATGCTGACATTTTGAAGGAAATTTGCTCTCCTCCTTGAAGTACGGAAATCCGTGTCCAAGAGCACTCGGGCCCAAAAAGCTGGGAAGATAAACATATTTGGACGTGTGATTTCACAGTGGCTACGTTGATAGCTTTCAGAGGTCGGGTCCTGTCCATCAATTACCCGCAATGTGCATCCAGACGTGATACGGGAGAACAAAAACCGACTCATTAGAGGGGAAGAGAGGTGAGTGAACACCAAGACTAGTTAAAGAGAGCGGCTCATATTTCAAGGAGTAGAGGGAGAGACTTTTCTCCTGCTCTCTTCCCCCACTCCAACAGAAGGCTACAACATCTGGGAGATACAGCACAGCCAGCACAAGCCCACCACTGCCCCACAGAGCATTGTCTTGTGGCATCAGCATGACCCAGAAGGCACTGGCAGAGCTGATTTCTGGGCACGAGACATGGCACAAAGCAGAATTTGCAGAAGAGGCTTTGAAGTGGAAACATTTAGAATGGGATTTTTAAAGATATTCAAGCCCCTCTCTCTCTTCCCTCTGGCCTGCAGGTACTTAGGAACGCTTTTCACACAAAGAATTATTTGTCTAATATATCACGTTAGAATGCAAGTTGACATATCCAGGACAGACTTTTGTACAAAGCAGAGTTTTAAAAGCAGAATTTTAGCAGTCCCAGGTGGGACCGGGGCATATAAAGCATGCGGTAGAACGAGCAATGATTTCTGTTTAGCCCAGGCAAAGATTTTTGTTTGAATTCTCTATCCCTAGGAAAGACAATTATCACTGGCACCTCTAAGCCCAGTGCAGCCCGCTGGGGAGGAACTGGATGCTAATTCCAACACTTTACAGACAGGAGCAACAGGCAGGGAGTGATGGAAGCTGGCTCTGGTCCTCCAGGCCACTTGACTCTCCTTTGGCTTCCAAGATTTAAGTACTAACTTGACAGTGGGATTAAACAAAAAGAATAATCACAGCCTCAGCCTCATCACTTTTCCCTGGGGATGTGATGGGTGATGCAGGACAGACCACCCTGTGCAAAAGGGCCCCAAAGATTGTGGGTGGGACTCCCCAGGCAGGGGATGGACTCCAACCCCATCCCCCTCTGCCCTGACATGGTGGGGCACCATCCCCTCCCTGCTTTGGCATCCCAAACCTGGGGCCAACATGGCCTCAACAGACCCTCTTTGCCAGGTCTCTCCTCCTGCCATGCTCCCTCTTTCTCCTCTCCCACAAGTGTTTTTCAGGGTGTATTTCCTTTCTAGTATGCTAATCCCTCTCCTGAGTATAAACTGCTGCAGTCTTTAGAGGGACAGGGAAATATTTCTGTTCTGCATACTCCACAGATCCTCCTCTGCATGGAAATGGACACTATCATTATTGGGATTTCTCTTTTTAACATCTCAGCTAAAGAAACTCTTTCTCCTATTGAGCCTTTTTGAAGCAGAAATGAGGGGGAAGAGTTGTAAACCAGCCAGGCTCCTGCAGCAAATCTCTCTTTCCTGCCACTCCATAGGGACTCTCTACTGCTTCCAAGGTGGAATTCCCTGCTGGAGGTGGCATGTGACATGCCCAAAGGCCCTGTGAGAGTGGACAGTGTGGACAGAGGACATGAATGTGCCCAGGATGCTGTGGCAGAGCAGGGGTACTCAGCTCCAGGAGCAGGGGGTCTCCACAGCCCTGCCATGCTCCCAGCTCCACGGCAGAGGCTCAGATGCTGGGATTTTGCTTGCAGACCCTCAGTGCAAGGGGGTCCTGATTGAATGGCACCTGGGCTTTCGGTGGTCAGTCCTGGTGGAGATGATGTGAGGGGACACAGCACTGCCCGTCCAGGTAAAGGGGAAGACAACCCCTCTATGTATATATATAAAAATAAATATATATGCGCACGCACATACACACACACACACACACATATGTGTGTTCTACATATAAACAAATAAATATATGCACACACACACACATATATGTGTGTGTGTATGCATATGTTTATTTGTTTATATGTAGAACTGAGCACTCAGACCAAAACAAGCCCACAAGAGCCCTCCCCTCATGCCAGCAGCCCCCAGAGTGGGGGCAAAGGCTGCCCTGCTTTAAAAACCGTGGCACTGACCCAGATTAAAACTAATTCATCAGCAAATGGATTAATTGGTTGAGGAGGAATTTAAATGAAGCTATCACACACATCCAGGCTCAAGTGCCCCAGGGTCAGGCAGTGCCGAATGGTTTTGCCCATTCTGGACCTGCATGGATTATCCTGGCCACTGTGGGGATGGATTTACTGAAGAACACCCAGATCCCCACCTGGCACAGAGTGTTTTGCAAGGATGGCAGTGCCTGCAGATAGGCAGGTGGCTGGTTTAAAGTTTTGAGCTTCTCAGGTAGAGGATCATATTACTCTGGAAATGGAGGATCAAATTATTCCATTATTCCCCAGGGAGGGGATTAAATTACCCTGGAATTAGAGGATTAAATTACTCACCAAGGGAGAGGATTGAATTACTTTGTGAGTTGTGGGATTAAAACACTCTGCAGGTGGCAAGCTCAAAATAGACCTTCACACAGAAGGTAGGATTAAATTATTCTATGGCTGGTCAGGGAAAAAAACCCCAAACCACCATACTCTAGAGGAAGCCATATTAAATTATTTCTGGAGATTAAATTGCTCCACAGGCTTGCTGGATCCCAGTGCTGTGGAGCAGACCATCTGCTTGGGAAGGTGTGTGGATACCCAAGCATGAACAGCCATATGATGGGGTCCCGCTGGTGGTACCCGAGTGCCGCCTGGCACCGCGGCACCCGGCGCCTGACAGTTTTGACTATATTTATTTGCACGTCAAGGTTGGGAGCCTGGCAGGGCTGGGCTCTGCTCCCCCGCACCATCCGGGAAATCCAGGGGGATCCCAGGTCACCTGGGAGCATGAGGCAGACCTGAGGAATTGAGCCAAATCTTAATTTGGTTTCTTAAGGGAGGTTTATCTTATTTTCTCTTTTGCATTGAGGACTCTCTTGAGCAACAATATTGCTGTGTATGTGGGGCAGCAGATCAAAGCCCTCCTTGCTACCAACCAGGACCATCTCTCCTCTCCAAATTCTCTGCTTCCACCCATCACCTCCTCTCCCCTCTCCTCCGTGGGCTTAGCTCTCCACCTGGCATCTCCCACAGGAGCCGGTCAGCAGTGGCTGGAGTGTGCCAGTGCTGTCAGCCCTGACTCACTTTGCTGTGTCTCCTTCCCTGGTGCCTGTCACTGCCTGTTCCTGGTGACGGTGACAAATTGGCATTTGAAACTTGTATTGGTATTTTTTATGCTGATTTCTTTCTGAGGCTCCACTGCTGAGATTTCGAGAGAGAGAAAGAGAATGAGCATTTTAGGATAATCTTAAAAGCAGAAAAATTATTACATGTCAAACACCGAATAGGGAGTTTAAAAGGCTCCCAGGTGGGCTGCAGAATTAAATGTTTGGAGGCTTTTTTCCCCCCAGTGAGGTAAGAAATGGCAATGTCACCATAGCAACTGCAGGGCACATTCTGGGCAGCAGCTCAGGCATCGTCAGAAGCAGGGGCTGCCCCAGCCCCTCTGCACAGCCTGTGGGGTGCCCACCCTGTGGGGTGTGAGCAGCTGGGGTGGCCCCGACCCTCACACGTCTGAGCCACGCAGCCAAAGTGTCTTCAGAGCCTCCAGATTGGCTGGCATGAGATACACCACGGTCAAAAGCTCCCAGAGACCCACGGGATGGGGGCTGTGCTCCTCGTGAAGGACCTTCCCCACCACCTCAACCCCCTCCTGGCTTCTCCATCCCATCTGCCCTGGTCCCTTGCACAGGGCTGGATGCTCCCTGCATCCATCTGCCTGGGCGCTTCCAGGGATGGAGAGGAGGCTGGGACCTGACACTCCTGACTCCAAGAGGGGCTCCAAGGTGCCCCAAGCCACCAGGCAAGAGCAGCTGAAGAGCCCAGCAGTGTGGGCTGGGGTCCCTTGGCTTTGTGGCTCCTGAGCCACACAGGGAAGTTGTCACCTCTCCAGCTGCACAAGAGGCTCATCTGCCTCCTGCCTGCCAATGTTTCCTTGTTGACTTTCTGACAGCTGCTGTGAACAGGGGAAATCATCACGAGCAACCAGGGGTTAATTGAGTGTTAGTTAACTCCTGGTGCTCTCACCGGCCTGCCAGGGTTGCAGTAATTAGCACAACCTGAGCTGGCTCATTAGTGGGATTTGCAGCGAGAGTCACAGGTAGCAGGGGGGTTAAACAGGCTTGATTACTTCTTTTCTCCATTAGTACCAGGCACTGGGAAAGGATTTGTGGGAGGGAAACTGGTTTCTCTCTGGATGAAGCAGGATATACCCTGGGAACAGGGCTGATCCCATGGGAAGGGACAGGGACAGCAGAGCTTTGCCCGTGGCGGGTGAGGAGGGCTCCAAACCAGCTTAGCTCTGGGCTGAAAACTGCTGTGATCGCTGACAGAGCTGCAGTTCAGCTGCAAATGATGATGATGAAGGGAAACACTCAGCAGTTACGAAGGGCTGTCATTTTCCAGGGGCTCCAATTCAATTTGTGATCTACAGCCAGGAGCTCTCATGCCAACAGCAGCCTCAACGGCTCTGACCACGGCAGTCCATCAGGCAGAGGGATCACAGCCAGGCACCAGCCTGACATCCAGCTGGGGGCCACCAGGGGAGAGGAGTGGTCCAATGCTCCAAAGCTGGTGGCCTCCATCACTGCTTTCTTTCTTCCCCCATAACACATGGCTCCAGAGGCTCCTTGGGAAGTTGGATTCCAACTCCTCCTCTGCCTGCCTTGGAGCCAGATTTCCCATCTGCTGGGAGATTACCCTGAACACTGGGCCCTGTGGGGCACTCAAAGCCATACTGGATATCCCAAACTCGCTAGATCCACCATCTGGCCCCAGCAGTTGCTCCCCAGCTCCCATGTCAGTCCCTCTAGTCTCTTGTCCTGCTGCTGCAGCCCCTGGCAGGGCTTCACTGGCCCCAGGAGGAACCTCTGCAAGCAGCACAGGGGTATGGCAGAGCTGGGAGACAGCAAGGCCAGCTGCAGACCTGAATGCTGCCCAGCAGAGGCAGGCAGTGATTAAAGCCCCCCTTCCCTTGCTGGTGGCTGGGCTGACCAGGACATGCAGGATGGATGCTGCTGTCTAGAGGCAGCAAGGAAGGCTCCCTCAGCACCAGATTTATAGTGAGGCTGTAGATCAATTATCAGCAGCCTCTGACCTTGAAAGCAGAGGCACAGAGGGCTGTAGAGCATTTCCCTCCTTTTTCTGGGTAGGAGGTGCCCATACTGGAGATGATAACCCATGGGAGGGCTGCCAACAGGAGCCCTACAATTTCTGGAGGGGATGCACACACATAAGAGGTTTCCTCACATGCTGACACACACACATATTTCTCCCTCTGGCACCCCTGTACCCTGGTTTTCCTCCTCCCTCATGCACCCAAATACACAAATTGGCCCCAAATCCCAGGCAGGGGCAGGAATTCAGCTCCTGAGCCTGTTGCAAAGCAACTGACTGAATGACACAACACACAAGGAGATGGGGGAGGCAAAGAGAACCCATCTTGGCTCTAGCTTCCCTGAACGTGCAGGAGACTCCAGTGAAACCCCATTTTTGAAAGTGGGTAGAGTTTCCTGAAGTCCAGGGGTATCCCTGATGAAAAGGGGACAATTTGACATTGCAGAGACTCATCGTAGGATGAAACAATGTCATTTGTTTCAGAAAGTAAGCACTAGCCTTGGTGGCAGCAATGGGCAGCTGCCCCTTCCATGAGCATGCTGGAAGCACAGAGGGGAGGCATCTTCTTGTCTGGATGGTGGGAATGCCATCCTTTCTCCCAGCTGAAGAAGGGGATGCTGGCACCCAGCTCCCCCCTCCCTTCTCAGCCACTGGGGCCTCAGCTCAGAGGGCTTGCTTTTTTTTTCTCATGGGCAAACAAAGTGGAAAATGAATTCCTTTAGATAGCAAATGAGTTTAATAGAAATGGTGATGGAGTTATGCTGTGCCGGGAATGTTAATCCCATACCCGATGCGGCCGGACTCTCAAGCAAGGCAGTGCAGGAAGAGGAAGGTTGCAATTAAGAGCAGAAACATCAGGGCTGTACCCAGAGAGTGTCCTTAGCTGCTGTCACACCTCAGCAGGTCCCAGGGGACACCAAGCAAGATGGGACCCAGCTCTCCTGCCACTCTTCCTCCACCAAGGCCCAATACACTGAGACAAGTGATGACAGCCCGTTGGTCCTTGCCTGTAATCAGAGAATTTTGTATGGTGAGGTCCAGAAGAGAAGCGGGAGGGATATGGGGCAGGCTGGGAACTGGCCCTGGCAGAGCCTTCACTTCCAGAGCCTGGGGCTCCTGGGTCACCAGAGAGAGGATTTGTGTGCGAAGTGGGAAAACCTGCTGTGTGGAGCGCGGCAGCTCTGCCAGCACACAGACAGCTCTGGAGAGCATCCAGATCTACCCCGGGGCAGCCGAGATTTCAATCGAGGTCTTCGTAAACAGAGTCACACAAAGACAAGATGGGAATGTCCCTGCTTCTATTGCTCACTGAGAGGTGACCCGAGGCCAAGTCTGAGCACAGCCCCAGGGCTGTGGAGCTGGCCACAGCACTACACATCCCCTGGATTCCCCTTTGGGAGCAGCAGGTTAAACAGAGCATGGGACACTCAAGCTGCTGGAGACACTTGCTGGACCTGCAGCTGCTCTTCCCTCTTAGGCAGACACTGCTACCTCGGCAAACCTTCCCCTGGGCACGCCTTCCAGCCTCACCTCTCCTGGCACAGAGGTAACCTCAACCCTTTGCTCCTTCTGCAACAGCCCCGTCCTGCTCCAGGCCCAGACCAGGAATGGGGACATGGAGGACACCAGGGGGTGCTCCCCTTTCCCTGCAGTTTCTGCTGCCAAGGTGACAAGTGCCCACATTCAATAAAGCCTTTCAAAGGTGGGTTGGCATTTCTCTGCACACGGTTTTTTCACTCATCCTTTTTATCTGGGTAATTTATTCCCTCTTTCACCAACACAGCTTTAATTGAGTTCACAGCAGGATCTCGGCTCTGGAGCAAAGAACCAAACACCATCAGCTTCCCCAGGCAGGGACCCCACAGAGAGCTACTGGGCAAGTGTTGTGCCTGGTTGCATCCTGGCTCTTTGTGTCCCACCGTGAATCTCCTGCTTCTCTTGGCAGCCCCCCAGGCAGGGCAGAAGCCATTCAAGCTGCCTGGGCAGCGAGTTTGGCACACCTGGGGCTGGTGACACACAGAGCCAGTGAGCCCCAAATCCCCTCCAGCTCCTGCCACACTGCTCAGGATCACAGGGCCACTCTCAGTCACATTTGCACAGCCACCCACATCACCCCTTTTCCAAGCAGCCCTCTGAGGAGCAGGAGGCTGGGGCAGGACACCCCCATGGACCAGGGCATGGAGGAACAGGAGCTGCTGCTGCTTTCCTCTCCACTCAGAGTCACCAGGAAAAGCCCACGCTTCTGCTGCCAGAGCATATTTGATTCTTCTGCTAACCTGACCTTATTTAGTTCATTGTGAGCCCCCAGGACATTGCAACTGTAACTTAAAAGGAAAAAGAAAAAAAAAATAGCCTAACAAAAACACAAACCTTTTCTCTGATCAATAGTGCAGGCAACTGGAAAAGGTATAATTCAATTTGTCAGCACACAGTTATTAGTTACTGTGATGGAGCCCTTCCTCCCAGCCCCACTTCCCTCGATGCTCCCGACACCGTTGTCCCCGGGGCAGGGGAGCAGCCCACGATGTGACATGGAACCAGGAGAGGGCTGAGACCCAGCACAGCCACACAGGAGCTAATGGGGCTGCGACCTGTGACTTGAGGTTTCACTGCACGTTGGAGAGGGAAAAGGCAAGGAGACAGAGGTTCCTGTGTTAAAGGTAGTGCTGACTGTTCCTCATCCTTCCATCAGCTTTGCAACTTCCCTCCTGGGGCACACAGAGTGTTTAGGGGCTCCCACACATCCATCCTCTCCTTTAAAAGCCACTGCTCTTCCCAAGTATATCAGTCCTGCCCTGCTGCATCCCTTTGGGATGCTAGTAAAGCCACATCCATCCTCAGCAAGATCCACCCAGGGGACTGGTCCTGTGCAAGTGCTCTAAAGCTCCCCACTTCCTCTTTCCAAGGGGTGGCAGGAGCAGGAGCCAAAACAGGGGAGAGAGCCACTGTCCCCACAGGGCTCTGCCATGGACCAGCTTGTGGCCAGAGAGAGACCTGCAGGAAGGGAAACATGCCAGGGCATGCAGGGCCTCAGAGGAAATCAATTACCACAGGAAACAAGGGGCCAGAGGCCTTGGGGAGCCTTATCACACACCTTCCGTGGTCCTCCATCAGCAGTCTAGCCTGAAATTACCTCCCCTTGCTCCTGAGAGCAGTGAAAGTGGAGGGCAAAGATGCAGAGCCATGGGTAGCTGTGAATACCAATGGCTTCTGCATGTGCTGACCCTCCTTGTCCAGCCCTTGGCACAATGCCTCCTGGACCACTGGTCCCAAGGTCCCACCATGGAGCCAGGTGTGGCCATCGGCCCCCACAGCACTGCCTGAGCCCCTGAGAACGAGGCACTTCCAGCAACACTCAGCTCAGCTCTCTCCTGCTCTCCTCCCCCAACTCCTTCACCAGGGAAACCTCCAGATATGCATCCAGAGATGTCTCTTTCCATTTGTTGATGTCGACAGGCATATCACACACACATTCATTATTTAATCTACCTTTGAATTGGGCTAAATAGTTCTAACGATAATTACGGAGCATTTGTATTTATAGAAAACCGTCACGCACGATCCGCATCCACACGGATAATGCCGCTGTGATCTATAAATACGTAAGGGATGGTGTGGGAAGGCAGACGACGCTTCCAGTCGCCATGAAATGCAAAATGCACGGATGGCCTTACCACACAGGGAGCTATTACAGCTCCTCTTCTTCAGATCATACCACAAATGGAGCTGAGGCACAGCTGAGCAGCCACACAGCATTGCAGGGACAAGGATAGGGGCAGGAGCAGATCTGCCATGGGGCACAGCAAGGCCAGAGCAGTGGCAGACCAGACACAGGGATGCAGGATGGGAAGGGGATCAAAGGGAGCAGGAGCAGAGAGCTGCCTGGCACAAAGGCTCAGAGCGCTGGAGGGCGAGCGGAGCCAGAGTTGGGGAACAGCATGGAAGGAGAGAAGGGAGAGAGGGAGGATTCACTGTTCCTCTTCCCACAGCAATAAAAGTTTTACAGCAGTGTAGCCAGCTCTTATGATTTTATTGCCAGCATTACAGAGGTAGAGCTTCTCCAAGCCTCAGCCCCTGGAGTCAAGTTAAGACACAGGAAGCTTGGCTCTCATAAGAAACGGAAGGGAGAGGAGAGAGGCCAGCACTCCTGCCTGTGCAGGAGCGCTGGGGAATGTGGAAACGCCCAGCTTCAACTCCAGACAGCAAATAAAAGGAAGCCAATATTTAAAAATTTACTTGTTTTTAAAATAATCTTATGCCTCTGAAGTGAAGGCATGCAGAGAGCAGGGAGCTGGGCCGGCCCATGATTTGGGAGGCCTTGCAAGAGGTAGCATTAGCACTACCTTGGGGAGTCCCTGTGCACATCCCCATGGTTCCAGTCTGCCCCCCAGCCCTCAAAATCTTTTGGCATGTCTCAGGCTTCAATTCCCCACTGGCCCAGAGCTCCAGCTCAGGTGTGATGCAGAGACACCCCAAATGAGCCATGAAGCCGTTTCACAGGTGAGCTCCAGAAGGGCAGGACCATATGGAATGCTGCTCAGCACTGGATCAGATACACTGCCTATGACCACACAGGCACACACACAAATTACAAGTACTTCTATTGCATTAGTGCCTAGAAATTTCATTCCAGTCATATCCCATTCAGTGAGATCCTACACAGATACAAGACCAAGCAGCATTTTTTTTTTCCTAGAGAGAAAAGCTGTTTTTCTCTGCATATTGGTTTAAAGCGAACACAGCCAGAGGCTGCACAGGCCTGAGTAATGGCCCGTGACCGTGCCAGTGAGGAGGGGAGAGATGGCAGCGCTGTGCCCAGGCTCATTGGCTTTGACATCTCCTTGTGCTGCCCCTGCAATGGATCCACCCAACCCTGCTCTGCAGAGACCATCCTGCACAGGAGGAAGAGTCCAATCCTGGCCCTGGGTTTCTTCAATTTAGGGCTTTGCATTGCCTGTTTCCCATTGCTAATTTATAAGCAAATATTTGGCCATCTGGCAGCCCTGTCCAGTGGGCAGCAAAGCGAACCGCTTGGCTTTGCTGCGGAAAGGGCGAAGCTGACATTAACTTCTTTCCCCAAATGCCGGGCACCCCCTTCCGACACGGCTCCCACCATTTGGCAAACCGCTCCTCTGCCATCTGCCCGGAGAACTCTCCAAAGGGCATGGAGTCTGCTAAATATAGCCGAGTAGCTTAGCAAACATTTACAGCCAGTCTGAGAAGACTTCTCTCAAAGTTACATCTTCCCCGGCCCATCTCCCTTGCCTGTGACGTCACGGATATCCTTAAACCACCTCTGCGTTTTTCAGTCCCATTTCCTCTTTGGAGACTTTCCCTTCCCCATTCCCTTCTCACTACCACTCTTCACCTCTACTTTTACAGTTGATTTCTCCTAACACTTCCCTTCACGCTCGGAGGAGGGCTCTAGATGATGCCAATGCTCCTTTCCCAGCCCACGGATCCTCAGATGCAGTGGGAGATTGCAGAGCCCGTGGGCTGACTCTGCATTCGCTTTTCCAGGACCAACTTCAGCACACAACACCCCAGCTCTCACTGACAGCCCCACACAACCGACATGGGGTGCACTCCATGCCTGCATGGGCTCTCCTCTCTCTGGTGGCCCAGACAGCAGCAGGCTGATTTTCCCACTCCTGTGTGAAAATCCTCTGCCTCAGTAGCCCACTCTTTGTCTGACATGGAGTACAGGCAATGCTTAGCAGTCCCTTCCTCCTTTTTTCCAGGAAGGCACAAGGCCAGCTGCCTCCTCCCTGGCCCAATTTTAACCTTTCCCACTGAGAGCAGGGACTAGGAGCAGTATCCCTCATGGCACCACTGACCTGCTAAGAATGAGGAAACTTATTGTGGTGTTGGGCTGAACCACACTTACAGACTTCAGGCAGCTTGATCCCATCCTATCTGTTCCCTGGAAAAGGAAGAGCCATCAACTCACGTTTTATCACGGCAAACAAACTAAGCACGGAGAAAGAAAACAAGCACCCATCATCATGGGCTCAGCAGGAAGACAGCCCTTGCTGCTGTGTGGGGCTGTTAACAGTGCAGCACCTGGAGTTTCCTCCTTGGGAAAGTAGAGAAAGGGAAAAAAAACACAAGAAAACAAATTCCCTTTAACAATGAACTCTCATGGTCAGTCATACGTGAAAGATGGGAGAAGGGGGGGGAGGAGAGAGAGAAAGAGAAGGAAGAGAGAAAACAGAAGACAGAGTACTATTTCCTTTTCAAATATTTATTTTCAGGTCTGCCTTAGAGTGCTGCTTATTGAGATATAGAGCCTTGCTGTGCTGCAGCTTGTAGGCTTCTGCTCCATGGCACTGCTTTAAACTGGATGGCCAGAAGCACCAGGAATTCCCACCACCCAGTGCCAGGCCCCAGGGAGGGCAGCTCTCCTTTGGGTCTCTTCACCACGAGGCATCCCATTATGCTCTCCAGCTCTCCATCCTGAGCCCAGCATGAGGCATCTCTACCTCTTCCAGTGCTGTGCTGAACTGCACCTGGGACCTCAGAACACACAGTTCAGTTCCAACCCTTGCTTTCTGGCCAAGGCACAAGACAGGCTTGGAGCTGGGGCCTTGAACTGGCACTCCTCAGTATTTTGAACTCCTTCAGTACTCACCACCAATGCCCTAAGGGGCAGCAGAGGTGGCCGGCGTGGAGATGGGAGATTCTCCAGCCTGTTATTCAGGTGAGCTGGAACCAATGACCAAAGCAAGGTGGCAGTGAGCACCAGCCTGCTGGAAGTGACAGATCTTGGAGGAGAGCCAGAGCTGACATCCTGATCACAGACAGCAATTAAGAAATTAAGTTATCAGAGAGGCTTTTTGGGAGGGGTGAGTGTCTGGCTTGGTCAGATGCCAGAGCAGGTCAATAACATTTGTCCTTCCCACTGCAGATGGAGATCCTCCTCCATCCATGATCCTGACATGGTGGCACAGCTCCCTCCTCCCCCCACACACCACGGAGGAGCAGAAAGGAGAACACCAGGACTCTGCAAAGCAGTGACAGCAGGGAGAGAGGTTGGACAGAAACCACCTGAAGAACTCAGATGTAGCAAAACCAGCTTCACCTGCCCTTGAACTACAATCCCCAGCTACAGCATTCTGATCCTGAAGCACACCCCTGCTGCAGGGAAGGATGGGAATCTTCAGCAATGCTCCCAGAGCAGATACCAGGGGCCATTCCCCACACAGCCTGTGCTCTCTGGGCAGGAGAACCACTGTGGACAAGGACAGCCATGCCCAGGGTATGCTGCCATGGGCCACGCAGTGCTGCACATGGTGCATCCAGATCAGTCCTTGGGGTGGATGGCAAAAGCACCCCATCCATCCATTATCTCAACCACTACCATCCTTCAAATGATGGGGCCTGTGGGGTCATGGGGAGAAGTCCTTCACTGTGCTAGAACCCCTAATTATTCCCCTCTCCTGCACAGCTCAGCTCCAGACACCAGGTACCAGAAAGCAGGACAGGCACAGCGCACCTGCTCTGCAACAAGCTCGCAGCCTCTCGCTGGCCACTAAATTACATGTGTTGAAATGGGAAAAACTGTGTTTCCTTCTCTAAAAGACTGTGCTGGGAACCCCACAGAGGGAACCCCAGCTGTGTCACACACCTGAGCAGGATGGTCTCGCCGCCACACCGCTCCTGGAGCAGCACACGCAGCACTGGCGCTGCAAACAGTGTCCTCCTCCCCATCCCAGGCCTCAGCAGTGTTTCTCTGACACCCTCCCAACCCCAAGCCTCATGTGTGCGCACATCTGCACTTGCACGCCTGCAGCCACACACAGACAGCTTCCTCTCTGTGCCCAGCCTGAGAAATATTGATTTCTTTCCCCCTGCAATATTTCGCTTGGCTGAGCAGATTTAGAATTGAAGAGTCAGACTCTGCCTAGAGACCAGAACCATATTTAATTCCACGGTTTAAGAAGCCCTGGAGCAGGTTATTCTTATTTTAAACTACTAGTGCATTTAAAAGCAAGTGACATTTCAGGGGGATGGGGGTGGGAGATAGCTGGTGGCCTCTGCCTCAGTCCAGCCAGTGCTGGGAAGAGTTTTGCAGCTCCACTGCTGCTGCATCCCCACAGCCCCATCAGCTGCTCTGCCCGTGCCAATGAGAAGCGAGGGGTGGTGGCGAGCTCACCAGCAAAGCCTGGGAGACCTGCTTCCATGTCTTTCTAACTGAGGAGAAATGAGGGGAAAAAAGAGAGTGGAGAAAGGCAAGGTGTGAAAACCTATGATGAAAATTGCTTGGTGCATTGAGGTTTCAGGATTCATATTGCCTGCTCCTGTACCAGGCTCTGCTCGTGGTACAGGAAGGGGCAATTTGCCCTCAGTAAGGAGCAATTTGCAGATAGAGAACAAAGACACAGGGCCTTGGCCAGAAGATGATCCCTCACAGTGCCTGATCATGGAGCAGTGCTGCTGGAGGGCAGAGCCATCCCCATCCACCTCCTAGACTAACACACCCTCCCAGCTGCTGGAAAGTCAGCACAGCCCCTACACCCCACAAGAACACAGCCCCAGCACAAATTTCCAGAGGAGATGCAATGGACTTTTAAGGGAGAAGGGGAGGAATACAATAGCAAAGGCTTGCCCAAAGCACCTGTGAGCCTCTGCCAGGTCCAGGCAGATGGGCACATACACTACTCCCTTCAAGCCACACAGAACACGTCTGCTACCCAACACAGTGGCAGAAAACAGCCAAGTGTCCCCAGGATGAAGGGTCTGGCTCAACAGAAAGCGGTCCAGGTGAGATAAGCCCCACGAAGGAGTGGGCAAAGGAATACTGGAAAAGAGGAAGAGAAACACAGATCCATACACACTGCTCACTCATCTCCCCATATCACATTTCCAAGGACTCGCAGCACAGGTTCAGCTGCACAGCCATCGCCCTGCCCTGCCTAAGGTCGTCTGAACGTGCAAACATTCACTGCCCCTCTGCCTAAGGCACCATCTCCAGGTCCCTGCCAGTTCCAGTCAGCCAGTCATCCCCAGTGGCCCCACAATGTGCCCACGCTCTTCACAGCCTCTAAATAATAGAGATGAAGACACCGGGTGCCAGACAGCTCAAGGGCACTCTGGTACATGTTGTGCCCATGTGCACACACATGTCACTGAGCAGAAAGAGATCCCTGACATGACAGTGCTGCTCCGAGGGCCCCTGCAGTGGGCTCAGCTGGGCTGCAGCGAGCTCCCGGGGCGGCTCCTGCTCACGCTGGGAAGGCAGAGCACCGGAGAGCCGCTCCCCTGGCTGTGAGATGAAGCCGGCAGGGCTGTGGTCGGCAGCCTGGGAGCTTCGGTTCCGCGGGAGCCGTGATTCACAGCAGGGCGAGCTGCGGGCTCCGGGGGCTGCGGCGGGGCCGGGACAGCTGCGGTCCGGGGAGATGGAGCACCCACCGCAGCAGCCATGCATTAGCTCGCTGCGGTCGGCCCTGACACTGCACCCTCTTAGCTGTGGCGTTGTATTTTGACTGAAGCAGACAAGCAGGGGAATGAAAATGGATCCTTTATATAAGCTCCCTGCACACGCTGTAACAGCTCTTGACATCTTTGCCCAGCTCTGTTCCTCGCTGGTGCTCACGTACAGGCCAAGCTGGAATTGCACAGGGATTGCAAACTCCTCCCAGCACTGAAAGCACCCATTTGGGCAGTGGGTTGACACCCCACGAGGACACAGGCAGAGTGTGCCTTGCCCAGGAATGGGACAAGAAGCCTGGTTTGGACCTGGTGCTCAGCTGGCCAGTGCCAAAGGCTGCAGGTATTGATGCCATGGGGCTCCCAGCACAAAGGGGTGTCCTATGGCACCTGCTGGAAGCAGGTCCAGCTTAAACTCAAGCTCCTGTACCTGGATAATACCAGGCACAGGCAGCTCCAGCAAGGCTTGGTGAGTTCAGCACACAACAGGGCCAGGGCTGCTGCAAGTTTGGATGCAAGGAGATCACATATGGGGGCTGTTTAGGGACTCACCATGCCAGGGGAAAAGGCTGAGTAACGAAGAGGCAGGAGGAATGGAAGAGCACAATTAGATGTGGTAAAAGCCAAGGCTGTGAAAGCACATTACCATTAGTGTAATTACTGCAATTATTTTTTTGTATTTTTGACAATTCAGTAAAAAGTAGCTTAAGAAAACATTTTCTGTTAAATGCTGGTGAATCTAAAACATAGAGAAGCAAAATAACATTTCACTTTACATCTGGACATTTCCAAGGATTTACCCAGTTTTCTAAAATCAGAATGAAAGAACTTCCCAACCAAAGTTTTCTTTCTAAAGGAAAGTACCAATTACTTCACAGAGAAAACAACAGAATGAAACCCTGGGACATTTTTTTTTCTGTTTTTTTTCTGCCCCAAAAAAATGATTTAGCAATACAGAGGTAGGTCTCTGGGGACACAGTTTAGCAGTGGGCTTGGCAGTGGTGGGTTAGTGGTCAATGATCTTAGAAGTATTTTCCAATGATTTTAGAGGTAATTTTCCAACCCAAAAAATTCTGTGATATCTTGTCCTGATCTGCTGAGACTGGCTGGTGTCACCAGAGCTCCTGACAGCTTTGGCACATGGGTGCAACTGGCGTACCCCTCCTCCTTCCTCCGTCCACCCAGAGAACCAGCACAGGCAATAAACACCCATAATGAAATGGCTTTAAAGAACAAAGTGTATATAAGGAGAAAGTCAGAATGAATGAAAAAGGTATACAGAAATAACAAAAAAAAGCCTTGCAATTAGCTAAACTGTTAAACGAATAAAAAAGGTATTAAATAAAGTTTCATGAATGTCAAGTTGACACAGTTTTTTATGTTCAGGCAAGGAAATGAGTCCCTCGAGTAAATCTCCCTGCTCCAGGGCTGGGCATTAAAGGCTTTCTGGTGGATGTCGCTGGCTGAGGTCCCTTTGATCTGGGCTGCTGGATGCAGCTCACATCTCACAGCCAACATAAGCCCTGAACACAACCCCTCTCCCANTGAGTCCCTCGAGTAAATCTCCCTGCTCCAGGGCTGGGCATTAAAGGCTTTCTGGTGGATGTCGCTGGCTGAGGTCCCTTTGATCTGGGCTGCTGGATGCAGCTCACATCTCACAGCCAACATAAGCCCTGAACACAACCCCTCTCCCACATCCACACCCCAGGGACTGCACTGCAGGGCTGGCCAAAGCCGGGGCTCTGTGGGGACAGGGGAGCTGAGCCTCTCCAAGGCTATCCAAATGCCCCCCGTGGGTCGTTTCATCAGGGCGCCTTTACACGGTTTGCCATCTCTTCTCCAAGTAGGACAAAGCAGCAGGGCTGCTCTCTGTCACACCTCCACTCTCACCTCTCCCGCAGGCACCGGCAGCAATTTTCCCTCTCTGGGGAAAGCAGCTTTCTTTAGCAGCATGTTACCTGTCAAAGGCTCTTCCCTCAGTGCCTCCTGAAGCGAGTGAAACCTTTCTTTCTGGGAATGAGGGGAATGCTCCCTCCTGTGGCAAACAGTGCTAACCCCGCTCCCTGGTGCGAGGAGTCCCAAAAGTGACCTGGTTCCCTTACTCCCTGGACCTACAGAACAAACATCCAGCTGCTCAGAAGCACCACGCAGGCTGGTGACATTATTTCCTGCCTGCAAGGTCATTTATGGGAGATAACTATGGATCCAGAGATGCGTATACATATGTATGTATTTCTGTAATTCTCCTGTGCTTTGTATATAATAACAAACATATAACCCAGGAACTTAACCAGTGAGGTACCGACAAAGCCATCAAACAAAGCAATTTGTCTCAGACAATTGTCTGAGCTGCCTCCAATGTCGCTGGCTCACCACTGACAATAAGAGGCTCTTAAGTGTCCTGAAATTGTACTGTGAGCTCCCCAATGCTCTCACCTCTGCTTTCCTTCTTCTCCCTCGAGCTCCTTTCCGTGTTTCTCCAGCAAAACACTTTCTTACACAAATAAACATGCAGGGAGGCACAAAAGGCATTTTGTTTAGGATTTCAACACAACCACGTATTTCTCATTCAAATATTCAGCTGTATCCTTCAGAGATCAAAAGCACAGCACTGAAACGAGGCGAAGCACGAACATCCCAAGCCAATAGCTCAAGCTTCCCTCTCATTCCTCTTCTGGCTGAGGAAGCAGATGAGAAATCCATCACCACAGTGGCTCCCAGGTGTCACAAGCCCAGGACGCCTGTGCAGACAGGTACAACTCTGTCACATGACCAATCTCTGCACTGCCAGTGATTATATTAATGGCCATTAAAGCCTTTATGAGTACTGCCTTTACAACCAGCAGGTGACCTTTGTGCTGCGAGGTCTCCAGGGAGGCACAAGCTGGGGCTGGCACAGCCTGGAGCAGCTGGAGAAAGCTCGCTGCTCCCAGATACCTGGAGTGGGGTCTGGCCCAGGGAAGGGCTGCCCTGTGCTGCACCAGCACCCGGGGCAGCCATGACTTGCTGCACAGCATCCTCCAGCACAAGCAGCACCGAAACATCCCTGCCACCTTCTCACAGTGGAGTATAAAGGGAGGACAAATGGATAAAGTAGTGCAACCGTGCCCCCAAACATGCCCCCAAGCCCCTCCTGCACCCCTACCTTTCAGCTAGAGGCCACACCTGTAGTGCACCACAGGCTCAGGTTTGTTAACAGTGACCAGCTTCCCTGCACAGCCTCCTCCATGACTGCAGCCCACCTTGCATCCCAAACAGCCTTTCCTCGTGGGAACATGTTGGGGCAGCAGGGCTGAGCCCCAGCAGCTGCCCACTGCTCTCCCCACCTCAGTGAGGACGGTGCTCAGCAGGAGCCATGGGCTTGGGCACGTTTACTGTATAATACATGAACTTGTACCAATTTTATAAGCCCCTCCTGGCTCAAATCACATTGTAATTCTGAACAGTCTTTAATTCATTTAAATCCTAATAAAAACACCGCCCTGCATTTGCATTCGCTGCTTGCAGGTCCCTGCGGCTGCTGTGACAGCGGTTCCTGTGGAATCAGTAATGCTCAGCTGCTGCACACCGGAAGCCATCCCTCACAGGAGAAGCCAGGACATGTACTCAACAGGGCAATTAAAAACACAGATGCAGGAAATGGACCTCCAGACTGATCCAGGATGATTGACAGGGCAGTTGTGTGTCAAAGCTTTCACAGTAACACAGGAGAGCAGCAGCACCAGTGGGGAAACCTCAGTGTCCCACCTCCTCTGGGATCCCAGAGGAGATCCAGGCTGGGTATGTGAACACATAGGCACAAGGCACCGGCAGACAGCACTGGGAGGGGGTTTAATGGACAACAGGGAATGCCTAATGAAGCACCAGCAAACAAGGCTGCAGGTACCATGGGAAGCACATGCAGGAACCACACAGGTGCCCTGGGGCAGGTGGGGACGGACCCAGCCGTGGTTCCCCACATATCCCCAGTGTGCTGGAGACAAGGGGGGGTTGCTGCCAGTCTGGGGGCACATCACACCCTGGGGAGAGCACTGAGCCTGCATCTCAGCACATCCTCCACCCCAGGGCCACTGGCACAAAACACCAGTCTTGCCCTCCCCTCCCAAACACAGACCAGCTGTGCTCCAGCTGTGCCAGAAGATACAGCAAGGGGCTGGTTGATGGTAGCCCCATGAGCCACAGCTTCCCTCACTAAGCCCACACAGCTCTCCCACCCCACCACAGGCACACTAGTGCTGACTCAGGCCCTGCCCAGGGTCTCCTTCCCCAGCTCTGCTGCCCCACTGTTCCCTGCTCCACAGCCTCTTGCCTCTCCTCCAGGTTCAGCCCTGCTTCACTCCCATCCCTCCACCCTACTCGCCCTCCTCGGCACTTGTCCAGTGCTTTATGCTTGTCTGGTTTTGGCAGTGACATTAACAGGCTCCCCTGAAACAGTGAGATTATGAGCTATACCCATCCAGCCACAGAAATACTAATTATTAGTAACTGTATGAGATAAATGGAAATATAAATGATGAAAGTCAATATTATTGCCTTCTTTGTTCCTGTTTGTTTTATTTGTAGATGAAAGGACCACTCAGGCCGTCTCCCCAGGATGTGGCCGGGAGCTGGAACAGCTCCTCTTGGCAGGCTCATCCAGAGCTGTGCTCCGATAAGAAATCATACTGCACACATGCTTGCAAAGGGCTCTCTAAATCAGCAGCCCTCAAAAGCAGGCATTGTCTTTGATTGATTCATAAAATTGGAGCTGCTTCCATTCCCTGCTCCAGAACCAGGCAAGGGAGGATTTAGGGAAGGGAGAAGGTGTAGTGTGGGTGGAAGTGATTAATTGTGGAACATGGCATGGCACTGGGAACGCTCCACGGTTTGGCTGGGTTTGATGCTCACGCCTTCATCCTCCTCACACGGTGGTTTAGGCACCAAGATGGGAACCAAGGACCCCCCCCAGGCTCTGACAGAGATTCTCAGGCAAGTCCCAGGGCCCTGCTGTGGCCGGGCGAGCACTTACAACATCAACATTGCCTTAATCAGCAACTCTGCCCCCTCTGCACGTTCTGAGTCAGAGCTGCTGATTTTGGTGACAAGAGACCTTTTTTTTTTTTAAGCCCTATTAGCCTCGCAGAGCTAACACAGCTAAGAGCAAGTGAATGGGATGCTAATTTTGGATCACACCTAACAGCACTGGGAAAGCACTTTCTGGAGCAGCCTCTCTCCACAGGCAAGCCACGTGCTCCCCACAGACATGGGAGGCAGGACACAGCCAGAAGGGAGCCGTGAGATGCACCAGGGACATTCTTTTTGTTCCTAGTACACCCTAATATGTCATTAAACAGCCTCCATTCCCTTCCAAGCCCTCAGTGCATCACCAGCAAATATTCATGGGAACAAACCAGCCCTCTGACTCCCAGCTCACCCCTCTGTAAGGGCCAAAGCAGTGATCACCTCCCTGCAGTGAATACAAACCATGCCAGCCCCTCAGTGCTAACCAGGACAAACACTCCTGCTGCCTCTCTCCCAGTGCAATGAGATCAGGAGAAGTGGAAGCCTTGCAGGAATAATTAGAACAGTCTTTAAGAAGCAGTCAGCCCATGCTAAATATTTCATGGAAGGTAACTATTTTTTTTTTTTAAGCTGCTTTAAAAACCCTCCTTGCCCCTTGGTGCATGTCAGGGTGCAATTAAGCAGAAAGTATCAGCACATAAACCCAAAGAAACAAACTGCCATGCACACCCACCTCCACTCTTGCTTCTTCCCTGTGGTTAACATTGATGTGACATCCCAAAGCTATGTGTGCACGATATAATCTCCCACCCCAAGACAAGGCAGAGCTGGCTCAACTGCTAGAAAACCTCAGTAGCCTCCCAGTCTCACAAACACAGTGCCCAGATTCCTGCCACAAATAGTCCCTGATGGTCCCCACCAAAGCTCACAGGTACTGGAAAACCCTGATCATCAGGCACTCTGCATGAGATCCCACCAGTGGGTTCTGCAGAGCTACTGGACCATGGTGGTGGCATCCAGCTGTGCCCCATGGGCCAGCAAATGCGCTCAGGGTGCCACCCTTGGGCTGGGCAACCTGGCTCCCTGACTGACTTAGTGGATTTCTGCACAATTAATAATTATTTTTAACAACAGAATAATCTCTTAATAGCTTTGTCAGCCCTCAGGAGGAGATGTTTGAGAAGAAATCTGTTTTAATCCAGAGAGCCAAGTGGGAACCAGGTAAGGCATAGAATGGAAATTCAGGGCTTCCCTTGGCACTACTGGGGTGAAGAAGCCAACCCTCGAACAGAGGCCACAGACACCCCTCTCTCTCTGTGACATTCCTTCCTTCAGCCCAGTTCTCTCTCTCAGCTCTCCCAGTGACACTGTTTAACCACAGCATTTGGGCCACCTGAAGACAAGAGTGGGCCTGGTGTCCCCCCACTGTCCTGGGGACAGCCCCAACACTGCTACCACCCCTACATGTCCCGTCCATCCTGCCCCCCTCCATGGGGACACCAAGCTGTTGATGTAACCCTGATGCTGAAACCTTGTTTTCAATAATGAAAATCCAAGACACTCTGCAGGGACTTAGTGGAAACCCTACTGCAAATCTGTGGCCACATCACCAGAGATGGAGAGGACAGGGAGGATTTTTTGGGAGCATTTATGGCACATGCATTCAGAGAGGAAGAGAAACATCCCTCAGAAACCACAGCAGTTCAAAGATCTGCTCAGTTTAAACACTAAAAATTCATGCATTAAAAATCCACTCAGGCTCAGAACTAAATAAAGCCTCTGACCACATCATCCAGCCCAAGGTCTGCAGGCTCCATGGGGAGAGGGTTTATGTGCCTGCTGGATGCTCAGGCTGAGATCCCTGCTCCCAGCCCCACATCCTGCTGCCCTCCAAGCTTTTGGGCAGGGTGAGGGTCTGTGGGGTGTTTGAGACGCCAGTTGTGCCTGGCTGCCCCGTCTTGCACTACTCAGTGCACAAAGCAGCCTGAGGAACTGACCACACCCCCTTCCATTATCCCAAATTTCCTAGGAAATAACTTTTCTCCTTTTCTCAAAGGAAAAAGGAGAAGGCAAACCAAAACCACCCTATTTTCTAAATACTGCTCTTAGGAAAAACCTTCAGTTTTTGCAAAGAGCACTCTGAAAGAAAATACCCAAATCCAAACACGGAGCAGATGGCTCTTGGTGCTTATATTTTCAGGGAGGACTTTAACCAGCAGGATCATTTCCCAGCAGAATTTTGTTTTAAGAGAAAATCGCTAAGAATAAATGCACTTCAGAGCTTGCTGTTGAAAAGGTATTTTGACAGAAAACCGCTATTTCCATGGTCCCTTCACTTGCTCCGTCAGCCCTGACACAGTGGGAGCTCCTCCTCAGAGCATCCTTCACACAGCTTTTCCCAGGGTCCAATCCACACACAGCAGCTGCGGGAGCAGGGAGGGACAGGTGTCTGGGCTCATTCCTGACTACCATAAAACGGGAAACAGCAACAAGAAGCTACAAATACCTCTCTGCAAAGCTGGAAATGCCTCTCCACAGGCTCTTCTCATGCAGGAATGCAAGGACAGGTCCCTTTTTTTGCATGCACCAGGTTGAGCCTATGCAGCCTACCTCTTTGCTTTGAGCAAAGAACACAAGGGAGAAATCACATATCTGAGTGTGAAAGAGTTCTGCCTCACTGTTTTGAGTCCCTTTTCCCTGAACCCGGCATGGAACACTGACCCTGGGCACTTCCAAGTGAGCCCCTGCACTCTGCCCCAGGCAGAAGTGTCCCTCCCAGTGGCACCACTCCTGCCGAGCAGAGATCCCAGCACACTCCCCCATCCTCTACTACCTTGGACAACATCCAGTTTCAACAAACCACCCCCAGCTGTGACAGATGAAAGATGCCTGAATCATCCTAATTTTTTTTTTTCATTAGGAAATCAAATTCTGCTCTTCACCAAGAGATCCTTTTTATTCTCTCTCAAGGACTGACATCCTGGGAAATTGCCTCAACCCAGTCAGCTCTGATGTTTGCTGTCTCATGCGTCTCCTGCATCAGGCTGACAGCTCACAGACTTCAGCCGAGGATGTGGATGTGCAGAACAAGCTGAAACCTACTCCTGTCTCTTTTAACTGTCCCGGCAAGAGCGCTGGGAGGAGGCTGAGCCAGGGGAGAGCGTGCAGGAGCCGTGCAACGGGAATAGAGACATCTCAAAAAACATTGCTTTTTGAGGACCCTCTCGCCTGCCCTCTCCTGGAAGATAAAACCGCTCCTGCCCAGCGTTCCCAAGCTGCAGCATCTGACTGTCCACGCTGGATCACTTCACATGGACAGTGTTTGTCCCTCCCTCATGTAACATGAGTTGGAGCAAACCCACCTAAGCAGAGCCACACGACCCCATCACAAAGCCCATTCTCAAAAGTACCACCATCCAAATACTCGTTTTAGATTCCTCTCCTGCTGGTAAAACACTCCCTTGTGCAAGCATGATGGATTGAACATTTTCTACCTTACCCTCACCAGGAGGGCTGGGAAGCCACTCCAGACAAAGGGGGAAGGCAAAGGCATTTTTGCTACACTTTTGGCAATGGAAACCAGTCCAGTCCTGGACTCAGCACCACAAATGCACGTGAGTTTCATATACATCAACACTCCGAGCTCAGCTGCACCTACCTGGGTCAGATGATGGCAGGATGCTGGGGGATCAGATGCCAGGGGTGCACTGGGCTTTGGCCTCTCCTCTGCTTTCCACTCATGCACTGTGGGCAAAATGAAACCAAAATAAGGGCTTTAAACCTGGCATTTGAGAGGCGAGCAGGAGAGAAATTAAAAAGCTGGGAATGCTTTTTCCTCTCTCCCTCACCAAACTGAGCTCAGGCAAGCTTAATCTTCATCTGAGCTGATATTTACAAGTTATAAATCAGGCTAAAACAGACACAAAAACACAACTACCAAAATTTAGTGGCCCCACTGCTGGAAGGCCCAAAATGAACTGCTTAAGAGAGCCATTTTCCCACGGAAATAGAGCAGGTCTGTACTTAGTAGAGCATTGATCTGCTGACAGCTACCAGGACAGATTTGGGCCAGCGCACTTGGGAATCATTTGCAGTGATCTCTGAAGAAGCACATGCATGCAAAACCCCTCAGAAAAACACTGTTGGTAAGGCAGTGCTGCAGCTGACAATGAGTCTAGATATCACTCACTGGTCAGCACAGGCTTACACTTCCTTCCGTAAGCCTCCCCAGGCAGCTCAGTCCCTGGCTGCATCCCTGGAACCCAACCAAATGCTTCACAGAGGACAGGAATTGCAAAACATCACCAAAGCACCAAGCTGCAAAAGGCTCTCACAGCTCAGGACCCCAGCAATGAGGCAGGAGGCTCACACTGGGGGACACTGCATCCCACAGACCTCGGGGGCTTAAGGGCTCTCCACAGACGTACTGGGATTTGGAGATGCTGTGTTACAGCCAGGGTCAGCCTAAAACACTGCCACAAGTCCTGGGGGAAACAGGCTGGGCCCTGAGAGATGCCAGGAGCTCGGACCAGCTGAGGAGTGCACAGGCTGCCAGCACCAGGGTGCCCCAGTTTACCCAACCTGGAGCTCCCTCCCACAGCCAAGGCACCTGCTGGAGACAGGGGAGCTCAGCTAAAACCCTCCTGCAGGTGTGGAAAGAAGTGCCCCGTATTCCCCTCTCCTCCTGCCAGAAACCATTTCCCATCAATTTTTGCTGTTTCAGGAGATGAGGTCAAAGCAGGGGGATGTATTCCTCCTTTCTTGGCATAAAAAGCAATTTCTCTAAATCCTGAACCGCTCCACAAACAGGGGGGCACAGCCTCAAGGAGGTATGAACGCTGCTGGAGGGGCTTCAGTCCCACATGGCACTCTGTGTCCCCAGCACAGGGACACAGTGTTGGGCTGGCCAGGAGCCTCTCCCTTGCCCACTAGCTTTCCTGGAGCAGTTATCACCCCAGACAACCCAAGGAAAGCTAAAGCATCTTATTTCCAGAAGTGTTGAGTGCCCTTGGCACTCACTGGCTTCAAACCCAGGTATTGCTGCCCCAGCCCTTGGCTAATTCTCACCACCACAAGGCCCCACACCAGCAGATGACTCGGCAGACACGTGGGGCAGAGCGAGCACAGGTGAGGGGGATGCAGTGCTTGTTCACCTGCCCAGCCCCCTTATACGTGCAGCTCCTGCACAGACAGGATTCTGTAACTCCAGCTAATGGTTCCTTGTTTTTTTGGGGGGTTATTCCTGTTACTGTCTACTCCTCCTTATGAACTCATACATTAGCAGTTCTTACAACAATCCCCAAAGCTACCAAAAAAAACCTTCTGTGTCAAAACTGGGAGCACACTAATGCCTCTGCTTTAGGGGAACAGAACCTGCCCAATCATGCTTCAAAGGACATCTGAGGTCCTAACGTTGCTCAGGAGCCCACAGAAGGCATTGGAGAAACGGGAAATTACTTATTTGGTTTATTTTTTGCTTTCACACATCACTTATTTTAAAAGACTAAAAACATGTTTATGAGTTTAACATATTTAAATGGATCAAAATCTGTTCAGCAAGGATGGAAAACAACTCTCCCACCCCAAACTTCTCGTGGGCTGGGACCTGCTTTTCAATCTTCCACCCACAGCGAATATTTCAAATCCGTTTTTAAACTGAAGGGCTGGGGGCAGATCGGGGAGAGGACCTGTGTGGGGGGCTGTGCCACTGCTCTCCTCGTCATCACCCCGAGCACCCCTTACCTAGAGTCACTCAGGGACACCTGGGCAAGGGATCAGCTGGGAACAGGGGACAATACAGGCATCTGTGTGCAGGGAGAGCATCCAGAGAAGATAAAATGAGAAGCTTTCCTTCCCTCCTCCTCCTCCATCAGCAGCTTTCCACGAGGAGGATCAATGCATCCCACTGTAACTGCACCGTTGTTCCATTTTTAATTAATGAAAGAAAAAACTAATCATTGAATTAAACTTCTCATTACTCCAGCTGAATACCCTCTAAGTAAATTTAATTACTGTACGAATTGGGTTTCTCCCTGCCTGTTTCATTAGCTACTGATAAAGATGGAGGGAGGGGGGGAACAGAGGGAGAAATGAAAACAGAGAAAGAGAATGGAAAGGTGGCAATACTAAATGCAAACCCAGAGGTACATGATTCAGAAGGTTGCAGGGGCTTCCAGTAAGGGCCTGGGGAAAGACCCTCCCAAAGCAGGCTGGAGGGATTCCTTGTGGGATAAACCCCCAGGGACAAGGTCCTCTCCAGCGCTGCCACTCACACACCCTGGGGTCACGGCCACCTGTAAAACAGCCAGCAGAGGCTTGGGCACAACCAGCTCCCCTCCAAGCAAGGGCAAACACCGATTTCAGACCTGCAGCAACCCTGATCCCTTCTGATCTCACGTACCTCTGAACAGCCAACTTTTTTCCTCTGCAACAAAGGCAGCAACCCTACAACAAACACTTCAGCAGGGAGCCAGTGCTGACAGAAGCATGGGAGCACATGCAGACAGATCTCAAACACCTGCTGTCCCACCACACTCCCAGACACCTGCCTGGAATGCTGTGTTTGAAGCCTTCCTGCTGGAGTGGGAGTCCTGCACGCCCAGGCTGCAGGGAGCCAGGATGTGCCAGCAGCACACTCCTCCCAGGAAATCAGTGCAGGATGCCTTCCCACAGCCCCCCGTGTTGTTGCACAGATTTTGTTTATGGCGTGATTTTGGGGCTCTCGTATTCTCCTCCTACGATTCAGCCCTCCCTTCCTCCCTCCTGACAAAGGGCATGAGCCAGCAGAGCCCCATGCCAAGGAGTCCAGCAGCCCCCACCAGGCACAGCTCCCTTCCAACACCTGCCTCCACATCCCCCGGTTCTACGTGACTGGATAAGGTCACATTTGGGATAGACTGAGGGTGGAGAGGGTGTGGTAAATGAAAAGCACAGCTGCTTTCTCTAATTAGGCAGTTTCAGCTGAGCTGGATGGTGGCAGTGATGGGATTTGGGATCAGATCATCTCCTTGTTGCCATCAGGGGGCCAAGAGGAGCTCATGCAGCTTCTCCTGCAACCCCACAGGGAGGGTCTTGTTCTCCCCCAGTCCCTTCCTGCTCTCCTCCATCCCCAGAGTGGTTTCTCCTGTGCAAAAAGAGAGCTGCAAAAACCTTCTGGGGAGACCAGAAGATCCCTTCTGTATCACACATATCTCCCCAAACGGGACTTTCTCAAACACCAGATGCAGAGAACAGGTAACAGGCACAGATGCAGCTCTGCAGGGAGGGAGTGGCACCGGGTGAGGCTGTCACACACCCCTGGCACCCAGCACAGGCCTGGACACCAGGGCCACCCCCACAGCCTGGGAGGATGCTGGCTCCAGGTGGGCTCAGCACAGCACGCTCTCCTCTCCAGCACAAGCTTTCTGCCGTAGCTAAAACTGGCTCCCACAGGCTCCTGCCATCACCAAAGTCATTGGTACAACATGTTCTGCCACCACAGGCTCTTCCCAAGCTCCCACTCAAAAACCCCCAACACTGCATGCTACGGGCCCCACAGCTCCCCCTCCGTCACACACTTGTCTTTTGTCCTGGTGATTAAACAGAGAAAAGAAAGTAATTCAGGATGACCAAAGTAATTTTTTTTCTTTGCCAAACTTTAAAGCCCCAGTAATAATCTGGGGTTGAATGAAACATTTTGTTTGGGCTGAAGTGAAGCTTTCATTTTGTTTGTAGGTGGCTTTCCCCCCCCACACTGAAAAAAATCCCCTAGAAAAAATTCAAAATGAAATGTCATCTTGAAACAGATGGCTGAAAGGTTTCATTTTGAAAATGTCAAAATCAAACTTTTCAGTGTTTCACTTTTTTTTCCCAGCCAAAGCCACTTGCTAAATACAACCTGAATTCGTGAGCTGAGTCTGTTGACTGAAACCTGAATTTTTTTGGTGCATAAGCTGTTCCCTCAGAGCCTTTTTTTGCAGGCCTGTGCACACACCCCACACTGTGACCCCACTGCAGCCAGGGGATGCACACGGAGCCAACGGGAACACCGACCTGGAGCATGTCCTTCTGCAGGGAAGTGTCCCGGGAAAGGAAAGTGAAAGGCCAGGACTTACCGTGGCAGCAGCTCTCTGCAGCTCCACTGGGGGGGCTGGTGGGGGGTCCCGCGCAGCGGGGGCAGAGCCGGGTGCTGCGGCCCCAGGCACGAGGGACAGGGTGGTCCTGCCTGTCTCATGGGACCCAGTGCGGAGCAGGGGGCACCTGGCTCAGCCCCAGACACACAGCCCTGCAAGACAGGAGGGAGGGGACAGTGTGAAGAGGTGCCGAGGGACCTGCCCTCTCCAGAAGGGACTGTTCACTCCCACCACTGGCCACCGGGCACTGCAGGGAGCCCACCCCATGGCAGAATGGGCTTGGCCCACCTTGCTCCAGGAGGGATGATGTTCATCCCAAAACCAGTCCAAACCAGATCCCAGGGATGAGGTCTAACTCCCAGGGTGGTGCTGATCAGATCCTACCAACAGCAAATCCCACAGCCTCTCTCCCATGCCCTGGGCACCAGCCCCCATCACTGCCTTGGGCCAGCACCACTGCCAGGTGACTCCATGCCCAAACACAGATGTCCGGGTGACAATGTGATAACGGAGGGCAACCACACACAAAGCTCCCACTCGCAGCAAGCAGGAATCAGGTTTTGATTGCCAAGTTCAACAGTCCAAGAGTTTTCAAGCACACTGCAGCACCTCTAAATTCTACCTTGAATTTGGGGCCTCAACACACAGAAGGGGAATGGAAATATTTTAAATCTGCTGTACATTTTCTATTGATCCCCAAAGAGTGACAGGATTCCCAGGGTATACTGACAGAAGCAAAACAGGCCAGATTCAGGAGGGTGCTCTCAAAAAAACCACCCCAAAGCTTTAATCCAACACAAAATCAGTTATAAAAAAATCTGGCTTATGCTCCATAAGAAGCTGGATAGGGAAATCGCATGCCACGAAACCCTATGAAAGCAGGAGTAGAAACCTAAACCCAAAATCCACCAGAGTTCAGGTTCAAAATTTGTAGGTTTATTTTCTTTTCCCTTTCACCTCCAGTTCAGCTCAGGGGCAGCAGCACAGACGCAGCAGGACCATCACCCTTCTAGCATGATCACAAACCACAAAATGCTGAGGCTGGTGTTAGAAAACCTGTTTGTAGGAGATCACCAGCCCGATAGCTCCCTGAAAGAGGATTAGATAGAGCTTAGACTAAGCATCTCAACAGTATCAACCCGTAAGAAGATGCTCAGCCGTTGCCACTGCTAAGGTAACACGGAGACGGATTTATCCACTGAGAGAGAAAATCTTACTTCTGAGAGCCTTTCTCGTCACGGAGAGGGGAATTTGCTGGGTCCTTGGCTCCATGTCTGTAGGGGCAGGGCAGGCAGGAGCGTGGATGGACTCACATGGAACAAGAGGCAGACTGGCTCCAAACCCAAACCTCCTCCCAAGTTCAGGGGGCGGCAATCGGAAATTAAACCCATCTGTTCCGAAAACATTGCACTAGTGGAGAGGTGAGGAGGCTGAGAATCTGAGCTCCAAAGAAGCTAAAAGCACAGAGAGAGCTGCCCATCAGGGGAGGGATGCTCTGTCTTGGACTCACCACTGCAATGAGTTTGGAGATCTCAGCCCAGGCCTCAACTAAATCTCTTGAGCAAGGGAGCTGCTGCCAGCATCATATGGGTCCCCCTCACCAGCTCACCCTGGTAAAGGGAGAGATGAGGCAGCTGAAGTGCCCCAAACCTCATGGAAAACTGCAAACAAGGGAAGATTCAATTACACATTAGGAAGGAATCCCCCCCTGTGAGGGTGGGGAGGCCCTGGCACAGGCTGCCCAGAGAAGCTGTGGCTGCCCCATCCCTGGAAGTGTCCAAGGCCAGGCTGGACGGGGCTTGGAGTAACCAGGGATAGCAGAAGGTGTCCCTGTCCACGGCAGGGGGTTGGGACAAGGTGGCCTTGAAGGCTCCTTTCAACCCAAAACATTCTGTGATTCTATGAAGGAAGGGAAACTGGTGCAGGCACCAGGGGTACGAGGAGCTACCACAGCCAAGCCCACCAGCAGCAATCCCAGTCTGGAAAACTGTCCTTGTCATGTGGAATGGTTTCACAAAGAGTATTAAGTGATCCATCAGCATCAAAGCCACCAGATCTTCTGTATTTGAAAGGAAACACCGCCTTTTTTTCCTCCCTCTGAGCCCACTTTTCATTTTAAGTCTGCTCATTTCTTTTCTACCCCAAATCTAAACCAACTCTTTTGTCAGGGCCTTGCATTTCTGCCATATTCACTCAAACAATTTCAAACCAAACATCCACATTTTCCTCTTCTCCCTTGAAATAAGGATGCTAAGCCTGGAAACATTTTTTTGCCCAGTTCCTGCTAAAAGCCAGGACAGCAGGGTGTTGGCTGGGAGCAGAGGCATGAGAAGTAGCAGCCAGGTGGGATTCGGAAGTGCTGCCTCCAAAGCACCTCTTGGTTCCAGGATGTTCAAAAAAGCAATTTTTTGCACATCCTTTATCCCTGAGAGATGGAAATAACAAGTGAGCAAAATGGGATCAGGCATGGGGAGACAGAAGAATTATTTAAGAATTCATTCTGAGCACCACTCAGGTTACCCAGGGTCAGGGCAGCAGAGGAGGCAGGTGATAATTCCTCCAGCATCAGGAACAGGGCAGGAGTACCTGGTCCCTCATGCTTCAAGTAGTAAAAACTCAGATTTAGCAAAGAGTATTTATGAGTATTGAGAGGGAAAAAAAAAAAAAAATCTATGCCACAGGGAATAACGAGGCTTTCTTGTGGCTGGCAGCTGAACAGAATAAATCTATCCACTGGGTACAAATTGTTTAAGCAAAAATCCCTCTCAACTGGAATATTTTGCAAGAAAAATAGCAACAAAAAAGGAAAGAGAACTCTGAACCCTCATCATTTCTCTCCTCAAGGTCAGAGCTGTTATTCTCTTTTGTGAAGGAGAAAAAAACACCTTTCACCAGGAAGTTTAGCCAAAAGAATTGAAACATTTAAGATGTGAATGCATTACTGCTTGGACTGACCTGCCCAGCTGGACTAGACTAAATCTCTATTTTACAGGGAGTTATCTTTCAAATGCAAGTGGTGGGGAGGCTGAGGCACCCAGGGTAAAGGAGACATCAGCTCCTGGGACTACAGCAGTCAAGGAGAGCGCCGTGTGTCAGAGCTCAGGATCTAAAGCCGCTCTGGTTATTATGCAGAGGCTGTGCTAAGGTTGCTGCTTTAGTGCACTGCAGGCACTAAATTAAGGGGACATTTACAACCCACAATGCAGAGAAGCAGCTGCTAAAGGTGGCCATGGTGAGTGACTTCACCTCTGGGTGAAAGGCTCTGTAAAAGAAATCTCAGCCACAAGGAATTAGGATGGGAAAACAAGTCATTCCTTCCACTCACCACCCTGCCAGGCAATGCCAGGACATCTTTGGGCACCTGGGGCAAGTGGGGACCAGGAGCAGCCTGCTCTGCTCAGTGCCAGCCAGGTCATTGCCCTGTTTGGAGGGGATGCAAAGCCCACAAAATACCAAAGCTTGGTCCAAAATTAGCAGAGTCCTCAGGTGACAAACTGCACCATGGCCACCAGGACAGCACTCCAAGGGATCTGCTCCCCAAATACACTCCCAGACCAAGCCTTGCCCAGGCTCTGCATGACAGACCAAGACAGAATCAAGTAGTTTCTGGTGGCAAAACAAACCCCGGTACCTGCTCAGCCTTTTCCACTGCACTCAATGGCCAAGCAGGCTGGGGCTGCCAAAAAGGGGGGGACACATGGTGACAGCTCCCGTGGCTCCTCCTGGGAGCAGCCAGCACTGCTCACTCCCTCCTCCCACACTCATGCCAAGCCCAGCTCACCAGGGCTTTCCACCCAGCATTGCTCCTTCCTCCTCCTCCGTGCTTGGCAGGAACAGCCAATTTCAGCACAGGCCAAAACTCAGTGTGCTGGCACGGATGAGCCAGCCCTGCCCTGTGCTTCCCCTCTTCCACGCTCCTGTGGAAATACCCAGCTTGCTTCCTGATGAAAGCCACCAGGAGCTTTTCCTTGCAGGTCCAGGGATGTACTGTACTGTGCTCAGGAATACAGCAAAGGGGATGCCCCTTGGTAGGAGCTGGCACAGACCTATTCCTGCCCAAGGCACATGGCCTGGAGACAGCCAGCTCCTGGAAGTGGCCAAGGGAAGGGGAAGCAAAGAAGAGCAAAGATGATCTGACAGGCACATAGGCAAGATGAGGAGCAAAGAATTCACTGGGTGTGAGTCAAGGTCACAGCACACACCTTGGCTTGTGTTGAGAATTCCACGTGCTACATTGTGAGCTCAGCTGTCAAGGGGCTGCGACTGAGGGCACTTCTAACCAAACACAGGAGCAGCAGCCAAGGGTGGGAGCACACATCCCAGCACAACCAGGGCACTGCAGGGTGCTGTGCTCCAGGGAGACACAGCTACCATCATGCTGACATCCCTGCAGCTGACAGATCCTTTTGAGAAAGCTAATGGAATGAATTTACACCTAAATCCCTCCAAATAGTGGGTGTTTCCTGCCTGTAGGAATTTACAGCCACTATAACCATCTCCTGTTTGCTTAGGGGTACCAGGTGTAAGAGATTTGAACTCTCAGTCACAGGACCAGCCCAGACAGCATCCATGATCCTTTGTGCAAATGGGCAGTGACACCCCACACAGGCCCAGGCATTGCAGGAGCAGCCTTTACACAAAGGGATTGCTCCAAACACCCCAGCTACGAACAGATGGGAGCCTCATGGAGACCTCTGCTGCCTGCCAGCAGAGCCAGGACGCTGCAGCTCCCGTGTCTCTGGGAACCACACTCCTGAGTGCACCCAGAGTTGCTGCACTTGACAAAGGAATCAGCCTGGGACAAGTTCTGGCTTCTGTTGCAGAGCAGGTCAGACCAGAGTCATAAATCTACTCCTTTGGCCTTTAAATGTGCAACAGGTAAAATTCAGAGGTCTTGAACTTCTCTGATAGATGAGCCTTGAGCCTGGAAGGCTGCCCAGAGCAAGGGAACCTGCCACCTCAACCCAAAGGCTCCAGGTAAGCATGTCGCAGGGTGAGCATCCGATGAGCCACAGGGAAGCCAAAGTCACAGCCAAGGCCAGTTACAGGAATAGAATTGGCTCAGACTGAGCAAATGTAACTTTCCATCACTTTGCAATCAGCCATCCATCCTGGAGGCCAGCTGGCTGCCATGTCAGAGCACCTCCCATCCATTTCAACCATCCTGAGAATGCTAATGCTTCACAAGACTAGCTCAAGAAGGCTTGGGAGAGTTATTATCCAAAGCCAGGTGGCTGGATTTGACCCAAATCTTAGGCAAGTGATTAGAATGATTGACATTTTTTTGGAAAGCAAACTGCTGTGCTGTACCTGCCATCCATCTTCAAAAAACTACTAACTACACAATCACCAAACTGAGTGCACTTGTAAGGCTACACAAGTGTTTGCAGATTGACAAGGCTCATCCTTACCTGCAGCTCTGAGACCAGCCACCCCCTCAGGCTCCAAAAACGGGGTGCTTTGGCCAAAATGCTCTCCTTGAGCATCATGTTACCACACCCTGACAGCTCTCGCTGCAGCATCAGGGATGGGATACTGAGTCATGGGGATGAGTGTTGAATTGCTGGACTGGGATGACTTTCACCCTGTGGGTGATGTGATGAGTCTATTCTGGCTGGGAACAGATTGTCACAAAACTGCCTTTGCTGAAGATCTGGAGTCAGATCTTATCCAGGCCCCTCTGCCGCAATGGGACACTGCAACACCACCAGCCAGCAAGGTATGATCCTCCCGCTTTGGCTACATATGCCAAAAATAGTCTATTTTCTTTGAGAGCAAAGAACACTAAAGGCAGCAGTATTTCCAGGTGAGCAGAGCACAGGAGCAGCTTCTGAATGACATCAACCAGATGCCAGCCTCTGCCCAGGGCAGCCCCCAACCCCACCATCTCCCACATCCCCTGCTAGTGCTGTGCCCGCACCAGGCCAAGGTCAGGAGCAGGGAATGCTGCTCCCAGGCACACTGGGACCTCAGCCCAGCTTTCCTGCATGCCAGGGCAGGGGGCTTTCTCACTGTCCTCTGGTTCAACACCAGAACCCCAAACTCAGCTGTGTCAGGTTTGAAACCTGAACCCAACCCTAAAATTACAGATTAACGGAATGAAGAGAACCACGAGCCCTGTTCAACGAATCAGAACAGATCCAGCAGCCCACACCTATTTGCTGCAGTTTGACCACATCACCCCAAGGACTGGCAAACCAGGATTTACAGACTGGGGACATTGTGTGGACTCAGGATTATTTTGCATGTCCTTTTCCCAGGGGAGTCCTTATCCAGGAACCCCTGAGAAACCAAGGGAGGTCATACAGTTTTATGTCCTGCACATCACCAACCCATGCCAAATGCTCAGCTGGGGCACCAGCACAGGAGCTGCCAAACTTGCTGCACCAAGAAGTTGAACTGTGCTTAGATGGGGAACCCAAACAGGGTAAAATCTGCATTTAATACCTATTATCCTAACATCTCCCCATCTGTCCACTTCCCTCACATGCCTATAACTGCAGCATGCCAGGGCTGCCTCATATCAATGGCACTTTAATTTCATCATTCCCAACTTATTTAGAGCAATTAGGAGGCAATGAGCACACGCCAGGGGCCAGGATGCACTTGAATAGCATCCAAGGGTTACCGCAGTATCACAGGAGACTTTCAGATGGAATTATCAGCCTGAAAAAAAAAACTTAAATAAAAAGGAAGGCAGTCCCCAGAGGGAGGATAAGGTTCTTCTTGGTCCTATAGGTCCCTTTTCAATTTGAAATCAACTGACAATTATAAAGAGGTGATATTCCTCATTTAATTAGTGAAGAGACAGCATCTCAGGTTGGAAGACAGAGATAGATGCTTTGCCTGGGCAAATGGCTGAAGGAAGGATCAGGGGAGCAAGGCAGGGATTTGTGCAAGGGCAATTGCCTAATGCCACTTCAGGCAAGCAGGTTTTGTTGCTGACTTTTCTGGGAAAAAAGGTAAAAACCTGAGGCATTTTGGAAATTCTGGTCAGAAAGGTGAGGCAAAAAGTGAGCTGCTTCTCCCTAGTGCTTTCTGCTGGGTAGTGGGAGCAGTGCACGAAGCCAGTGCCACCAAGCAAGCTACCAAAAAAAGCCAGCCAGCCTGCAGCCTGGCTTCCCAGTGGCCCCATTTCATGGAAGGCAGGTGAGGTGCCAAAGGAGGGGACAGCTCCTCACTTCTGATTTAGCCACACGCCCACACTCCTCCCGCACAGGCTCTTTAAATGCCTGCCTGCGTGAGGAAAGCAATGGCCTATTTTTTTCTGAGCAGCTCAGTACAGCCTCCACCTCAGAGCACAGCGCGCACAGGTCTTATTTAGGATGCTTCAGACACATCCGGAGGGACTCTGGGAACAGTCTGTGGAAAGAGAAGACTGAGTGGGCAACCTGAGTCACTTCATTGCTTACAGAAGTGTACACAAGCATCTTCCATTTGAGCAAAGCCCAGCACAGCTCCGTTGGCTCTGGGGACCAGAGGGAAGTGCATCTTCTCCAGCACACTCCACCGATGCACAATGACGGCACAGCACCTTTCTCACACAGGCTTACAGAAAGAGGGATCATCCCCCACAGCTACGATCCAAACCTCTGATCCTGGCAATTCCTCTGCAGCACCAGAAGAGCCAGGAGCTGCTCTAATCTGCTCTGATGGGTGAGGGCTGTGGAGGAGATTAGCTTCCTCCCAAGGAGGAGGAAGCAGCACAAGGCATGTGAGGGAAGAGGTGCAGTGCACATGCCCTGGAGGGACATTATTACAGCTGGCTGCAAAACTCAGCTCTGAACCCCTTGCCAAAGGGCCTGACTCATGCAGACAAACCAAGCTGGCACCATCCACCGTACATGGGGAGAAGGATGAGATAAGCACGGGAGTAACTGGAAACCCCAGTCCACAGACAAAACACACCCAGTCTTTACCTCGAGGCCTGTCCTCAAGGAAGTTGCTTTAAGCTGTCAAACAAGGGCTCTACAAGGATCTTCATAAGCTGGGGCTGAGAAGGATTGTGCTGAGGCAAAGCCATGCCCTGCCATGGGGTCCCCTCTCATTACTTTTCCTCATCAGTGCTGGTAAATGGGGCTGTTTGGGCCCTGAAAGCTCAAGGCCTCTGTGCTCATCTGCTCGGAAGTACAGCTCAGGTCACACAGGTATGCTCAGCATTCTTCCAATGAACCTACATCCTTATCCAGGACAGGAGAACAGCCATGGGCTCCCTCCCCATATCACTTTTCTGTCCAGGCTGGTTCACAACAGCACCACACAATGTCAGCTCTGCGCTGTCTGCCTGCTCAGACACCCCGAGTCAGCTCAGAAAGAAGCCCTTCTCATTACAGCTGCAAGATGCTAAAGGCTCCTGCTTCTGCCCTGCAGTGACCAACAGCACTCAAACCTCTCTCCGTTCATTTCCCATGGGATAAAAGCCACAAAGTGACATCCAGCACAAGCAATTTTATCTCACAGGACTACTGATGCTGTCAGCAACCACATGCACAGCAACTCCCTGGGGCAGCAGGGAAGGGAGCTTATGGGAATCTATGGAAAGTGCCAAAATATGAACTGCTAATAAGATGTATTTTCAAATATCACCACATTATAATCTATTGATCTCACACCAGAAACTTGACTTTTTCTGTGTAACATTAATTTATGTCACTTGCACATTCTGGCAACAGCAGATTGAATGAGTACCATTACACTAAAATTAGGTATTGCAGTTATTAAGTGCCAGGGGCCCAAACTGTCAGGGTGCTGAGGAGCCAATCCAGAATAACAGTGGCTCAACAACCCACAAGCCACATGGAAGCTCAAGCAGCTCAGTGCTGTGGGACAGGCACAAAGCTCACCGTGGCACAGGCTTTGCTCTCAGGGTAGCAGCCCTGCCCAGGAGCAGCCTGGAAGATGGGCACAGCTAGGAACAAGAGCCAAGTCCTGCCCTGAATCAGGGCAATGCCAGGCAAGGCAGCATTTCTAACGCACTTAAGGCCTGATGACACCTCCTAGGCTGGCTAAAGCCCTAAACAGCACTTGCAGCTCCTCACAGAGGTGATCCAAAACCCAAGAGCCCAATTCTGGAAGGAACTCTAGAAACAAGTTGTCTAGTGGAAGGTTTTCACAAAAGCTGAAAATGCTCCAATGGGACTTTGGCCAAATATTTTGCTCCCTGTTAAAACAGGGCCAATCCACAGTCATTTCTAACGATCCCACTGTCTGTTTTTCAGAGTGCTCACAGAGACAAGTTGTCACCTTTAGACTACTATATCATGGCTAAGAGCATCAAGTAGGGAAGATGATGGGCTTGGAGAGGAAGAACATCCTTCCTTTGCTCCACTTCAGGTGCTGATGGGTGTGCCACAGCTCTCTGAATAGCATTACATAGTGCTGCATAAAAGCAATAAAGCCCTAAAACACCCCATTATGTATTTACTGAACTACACATCACACAGACTGTCCCCAGGACACTACAGGAACACTTGGAATAACAAAGCCAAGGGCCGTAAAAAGCACCAGGCTGGGCAGACATCCACAGTGTCCACAGCTGGGGTCAGGGCACATGCAGGAGCTGGGCACACAGGAACACAGCTGTGGGGAGCCCCCAGAATAATCCAACTTTCACATCTAACCAAAGAGAGCAGCATAAAGCACTGTCTCTGCTGTCAAAAACTTGCCCATGTTCCAGCTGCTGGGCACAGAGACTGCAGAAGAGTCAGCATCCAGGGTGAGACCTGCTGCCGTGCCAGTGCACAGCCCTGGCTGCTGCCTGCCTGGCACCAACATGCACTTTGCCCCTGCTGCTCTGGTTTCAATTCCAGAATTTAAATTTTTACTGTTAAGCTCAATGAATTGTCATTTCCAAATGCCTTCTGCCCACAGGGAAGGGAACTGCACAAAGTGCTGTTTGGTATTTCCCAGCAACCAACACTGTCGTACAGGGCTATCAGGAAGCCCTGAGTGCCGCATTGTCATGACAATTTTGGTGAGGTAAAACGGTGTGATAGGTTTTAAAAGACCTTTTTCTCCCTCTGCTCCCAGCACCTGGCAAGCCTACAGCACCTTTCCATAGCCAGGCATATGACAAGATCACTGGCCCTGCTCTGTCACCACAAAGGCCATCAGATCCACCTTGGCTGGAGAAGTGATGTCCCCACCAGCCGGTGGCCTGGGGCAGAGGAGAGGCTGACAGATGTGCTGGGACAGAGCTAAGGATTAGAAGGGGTCAGAGACAGAAAGAGGAAACTCTTCTCTGTGTTAACACTGGAGAAATGGAGTCAGGGCATGTTTCCCCCCTGCCCTCATAAGGCACAGGTTTGCTAAATCAGCACAGCTTTGCACGAGAGCTTTGCCCTTGTTAGCGAGTAGGAGGGGCACAGGAAAGCCACAGCTGGCTTGAAATGCACCCTCAGCTGCTGGCAATCAGGGATGCACCACAGCCCCTTGCACTCAGCAGGACCAAGTACGCTCCAGAAGGTCTGTGGTCCCTGCCTGGGCCACAGAGCCAGAGCACAACACTGAAACAACCTCAAACAGACCCCTGTCCACCCTGCTCCCTGATGTTAGAATCATGGCAGGAACCTGCCAGCAATGCCAGAGAACACCCTGACCACAGGCTCACCTCTCCCTCCACACAGCTGAAAACAAAGCCTGTGTTTGTTCAGAAAGCTCCTTCCAGACAACTCTGCTTGCCCAGGTGATGCCAATGTGCCAACCCACAGAGGTCCTGGCACACATGCAAAACTCAGCCATGCCCTGGGAGCACATGCAATGCAGCCACCACCCAGCTGCAAGCCCAGAGCCCCTGCACCTGGGCACACAACCAGGGGCTGGCAGCCAGAGATGCAATGCCTGAGAACTTTTGTGAGTTATTGTGTCCCCACCAAATAGCTCTGACCTTTTCAATATTCCATATTTTTATTGGCTGCCCATTTTCCCCCAATCCCCACAGGCTCATTAGACAGCAAGCAGCTCTGAAAGTGGCTCTGCAGCCAATGCTGTCGCACAACACTGAAAAGGTCAGAGACATCGAGGCTGAGCAGAGCCCTCTCCAGAGGGTGGTTAGAGCAGGACAGGAACACTCCTCAGCCAACACAGGCTACAGGCCCTGCTGCCCAGGGACTCTCCAGAGGCAGAGTTCCCACTATGGAGTCCCTGGGACAGTGGGGTCCTGCACCACACCCATACCTGCTCCCAAACAGACCAGCTGGTACTCCAAGAAGACCTGCCCACCCTGGTACCGATCCTCCAATAAAAACCTCATACCCCAGGAAGCACAAGCCAGAGCTGTGCTCCTGCAGCACAGAAGCCAGAGAGGGCAGAAGGCTGCAGAAATGGCCCTGAGTAGTGCCACAGAAAGCCCTAAGGCTGCTATTTGGGTAGGGGAGAGGGCCAAGACAATTTCCCAGAGCCTTTGGCACACTGGGATAGAGAAAGGAACTACCCAGGGTGATTATCATCCATCTTTAGTGGATGTAAGAGGAGACCGAGTCCAGGCCTCTCTCAAGGCACTCGGGGGAGTGAAAGGAAAATCCAGACCTGCTAGCAGGCTGCAGGGAAAGTACAGTGTGCAGCAGCAGGGACAGCACAGCTGCTTCCCTCACAGCCTTTTCATCAACTCCAGTCCAGCAAAGCCATCTTACACAAAATAAAGCATAACTCCCCCTCTGTGTAATACTGGCACTCCCTGTGCCTGCTCCAGAGGCAATGGGGAGCCCCAGGAGTTAGCCCTTCTCACAGACAGAGGCTTCAATAGCAGGAGCTCCCCTACTATGGGGTCACAACTCACCAGGTGGCTTCAGAAACGTTTCCCCTGGAGCACAAGGGTGCAGCACTGGCTGGGTGTCCTTTCAGGGAAGGCAGGTCAGGAGCAGACGGTACCCTCCCAGACAGGGGACATGCCCAAAGCTCCAAAAGCAGCAGGAAGAGGTGGGAGCTGCAGCTAGGTCCACCAACAGCAACAAACCAGGCCCCAAAATCCACAGGCTGAACCCCAAAAAAAGACATCCACTCACGCTGAAGCTCGGGAAAAAGATAAGGGAGGCCAGCCCTGAGGTTAAACAGGGCTCCGAGCAGGGGTGGGAGCAGCTCCAGGTGTGGGTGATTAGGGCAATTAGGGCAATAAGGGCTGCAAGCAATTAGCTTAACTCATGGCAGCTGAGTTCTCAGTGTCCTGAGCTTCTCTGTCAATAGGAAAACACGCCCAAAAAAGAGTCGGCCCAGAGGGAGAAATAACAAAAGACAGAAATAAAGAAGCAACAGGAAAGAGCAGGAGAACAGGGCAGAACCACCCGGTGGGGGCAAGGGTGGGGGAGGCCCTGGGGATGAACACCAGGGGTTAACACTGCAACAGCTCCTTCCAGAGAAAGGGAACATATCACAGCTCTGGAAACACATCCTCAGATTTTTCTAAAATAATGTTAGATTTTTATTTTTTTCTTTTAAAAAATGGATCTGGGCAAAGGAGTGCCTTGACATTAGTGACAGATGGGATGGAAAAATTTTTGTTTGGAAAAAATGTATCTTCATTTGAGTCATATGTATGCAGAAAGGAAAAAAAACCAACTTAACCCCTCCAGGCCCCCTCCAGGGATAAGCTGTATCATGTCAGCAAAAAGCCAAATCCAGACAGGCTTCAGGGACAGACCCCTACCCTTCAGGTCACTAGAGACCACCGCTGGAAGGAGCAGAGATGCGTTTGCCCTACAAAAAAGGTGTTTTTCTTCCTTGCTGGAAGATGGTGAAGGCAAATGGGCATTCAGCCCCCCCCGTCACACAGATGGCTTTGCTTGGGAAAATTGTCATCCCACAGCTGTGGCAGTGGCATGTCCCAGGAGCCACACTGTCACCTTCTTGGCTCCACTTGGCCAAGCCCAGCCCCCAGTGCAGGGACCACAGTGGCCCTGGGAGAGCATCCACCACATGTGAGCAGCGAGAGCTTCACTCACTGCAGAGACCAGGAGCTTCAGAGACAAGTCCTGGGGGAGATGGGCTTTACCTTGGAAAGCGGAGCAACGTGAGGAGCTGTGTTTGCCCACAGAAGGCGTGGAGAAGGGAGGAGTGAGGGGCAGGAGGAGGGCCAGGTTGAGGAGTGGCGCAGGGGAGGGAATTACAAAGTGCTTGCCCTTGTGGCGAAACCGGCTGGAGATGATCTCCCACTGCTCCTGTTTTGACAGCCCAAACGCACTTGCTCGCACAATATCTCAGTCTCGTTAAAGGTAATTACAGTTCTTCCTGTGTAATGAGATGGTTTTTAAAGGCCATTCAAAAGAAATTTTCTATAATGAGGTTAAGGGTTTTATGGTGTTATACATCAAGGGAGCTGGTAATTGGTCGGATCCAGGCAGCATCCTGAAGCAGGGAGATAGGAGGTTCTGTGAATAATAGGCTAGCACGGAGTGCAGAATCTCCAAAACGTTTCGGTTCTGCAGAGGAGGGAGAATAAAAGTGAAAGCAGGAGAAAAGAAGAGAGAGAAAGGAAAAGGCAGAGAGTCGGATGCTTCCAGCTCCTGCAGGACTACAGTGGCTTCTTCCATCTTGCTTTGGGTGGGTTTTGAGGAGCTGCATAAGTGAAGAAGGCGCAGTGTGTGTGTTTCCTGGCTGGGAAATACCACTCTGCTGGCTGGCACAGGGTGGCAGCAGGCTCGGTTCTGGGCAGGCAGTGGGACAGGGCAGGCAGGGCCCTCCTGCACAGCAGGGCATGGCTGTGAGATCTGGCTGATCCAGACTTGCAGCCACCCCCACCCGCTCCATCTGGAGGGAGGGAGAGCAGAAGGCTGTGCCCGTGCAAGGATGTCCCTGCTGCACACCGAACATGGCTGCGGTGGGCACAGGGCCATGCAGGAGGGGTGTAGCTCCTGCCTCGTACTTCTCCCCTAAAAACCCCAGGTCCCTCCCTTAGGGAGGAAAAAACCCCAGCAGACCTGTCTCCCAGCCCTCAGATCAAAGCCTTCCCGCTGGATTTCTCCTTAGTTATTATTGCTATTGCTGCTGCTTCCGCTCCCTCCTGTCTCCTCTGTTCTTCCAGGGCCTCCCAGCAGCAGGATCATTATTCCAGGGTGTTTAGTGGCAGCTCCCTGGTGTTGCTGCCGAAGGCCTACAGCATTTCTCCATATTTAGAAGCAGCTGATGGTGGCTCAGACACTGCTGTGGGTGAACAACAGGGAGTTGAGCTGGAAGAGTGGCTATTTTGGTGCCACCCCCAGCCCACGAGCCCCAGGCAACAGCAACTCCATAGCAAAGCTTCTTCTCTTGGGATCTCCAGCCCACTTGTTTGCGCTGGAGTGGCATCAGAGAGACAAGTACCTGAACTCTGGGCAGCTTGAGTGCTCCTCTGATTGAAAAATCAGCCAGTAGACATGCAGAGCTTCACCCACCACTTGTGCTGGTGACACTGGAGTGGTCAGACAAGTGTGCTGGAGATGGCAGGGGAGGATGCTCTTCATGTCACTACCACCTCCCCTGGGAGGACTGCCTGTCCCCAGCTTTCCCAGCTTCCCCAAAAACCTAAATGTGCTGTTCCTGCACAGTTGAGCCTGCTGTGAACTTCAAAAAGTGTTTGAGTAGGGTTTTGTTTGCTTGTTTTAGTTTTCCCAAGGGTTACCTGCCCATACACCTACTGTAGAGTCCATAACTTGCCCATAGCCAGGCCCAGGCTCTGGATTGGGATCTCACATCACAGTGGGGCAGTGGAACTGACTTCCCAAGGCATGGACTGACTCGAGGACATGTGGTGCTGCAGCTGAACTCCTTTGAAAACCTGGCACAGCTGGAGGTGGGAATTTGCAGGCAATATCCTGAGCAGATGCAACTTCACCCTGCTGCACTGTGGCTGGAGGAACTGCCCTGGGACTCTGAGCCCTAATTAGGCTCCGTGGCCTTATTCCAGTCTGAACTTCTCGGTGCTTTTTGCCCCTATCGCTACTGTAAATGGCACAAAAACTGCTGGACCCTCAGGAAACAGTTTTTAATGCCTGGAATTCCCATGTCTTTCTTGGCTGAGGCCTCTGGCAGAGGTTGGAGCAGGAGAACCTCTGATGGCCTCATCAGCAGACACAGCAGAGGGTGCATAATGAAGGCCCACAGTACCTACAAACTCCATCTGGGAAACAAGAGTGGGAAACATCTCCCAAGCCCTTGGTTTCAAACCACACTAAAGTGCATTTTGCAGATGCCACCAGTTGTGGGTAACATTCATTACTCGCCTTATTCTGCCTGAGGAGTTGCATTTAATATCCTGCCTATTTATGTTTTTTAAAGACCAATTAAATATTAAAGGCATTTATCAAGGTTTAACGCTGCAGTGAGTCCAACAGCGTGGATGCCAGTGATGCCAATGCTTGTGGTTTCTGTGGGGAGCTGCAAGCAGAGTCCTGGAGCTGCTCTGCTCCATGGCAGGGACATGGGTGGCCCAGGGGGACCTCAGGAGGGGACACTGGTGCCCTTTTCAGCTCCAGGCCTCTGCACAGAGAGCTGGGAAAGTCTAAGAAGCGCCCATTCACAGGATGCATCCCCACCCAGGGTCTAAAGCTCCTTGTCATGTACCAAAACCTTCTTCCACTCTGCTCTGGAAACCTGAAATCACAGTAGCTGGTTTGGGAATTTGTCAGCTCACTGTGTTTTCAGCAGTAAATACCAGTTTGTTGACATTCAAAGCCTCCCAAAAAAAGGATCAATTGTGACAAATTACCCACTTCACAAAAATCCTAGAAAAAGGCTCAGAAGGTCAAAATGTCCCATTTTTGACACATTTGAAATAAGAAAAAATCAATTTTTAGGTTAATAAATCTAAGGTAATTTATAGTTTGCAAAAAAGAACTAGAAATGAAAAGCAACTATCAAAATGTTTTGAAAGCATATAAAAAAACCCTTATTCAGTGGAATCAAAAGGGGGGTTTTCAAGATTTTTTTTTTTTCTTTTACAGCTATTGGAATTTTTCATCTCTGCTGCTGGTGGGAGCTCACTTCTTTTCTATCTCAGGAATTGCAGGGGTGGGGAGACGGTGGGGAGATGCTTCCTGAGCCAGTTCTGGCCTCGCTCACATGGCCTCGGAGGGATTATGGCTTTATTGCCTTTACCAGATGCCAGAGACCTCTGGAGACTCCAGGCAAGCCTGTCTGCAGATATCCAACCCTCTCCCCCTCAGAGTGCCAGTCCTGGCACAGTGAGGGAGTGAGGGAGAGCCACCAGATCAGCTGTTCCTGTCACTGTCACGACGTGCAGATGGCAGGACAGGGTGCTGGGTACAGCCCGTGTGCAGGTCCCATGGAGCCCTGGCTGTCCCCATGCTCCCCTCAGCAGGCAGAGGGACGGGCAGAGAGCCTCCAGAAGCAGAGCAGATGATGGTGCTGAGTGGGGAGCATATTAGGGAAAATGCTTTCCTTACCCTCCCCATCACCCTCAGCCTGGTTAGGTGCTGCTTCCTCCCAGATTTGCAGCATCAGACCCCACATTGGAATGCAAGACCTCACTCTTAGGCAGCAAAAAACCGACAGGCCTAGAAAAAGGGTGTCCTAGTCACCGCCTCTCTGTCACATTTGGCTCCCTCGTGGCTGTCCCACCAAGGGCGCTGTGCCCACCGCTGGTGTTGCTGTGCTTTGGGGTGGGCTGTGGGCTGTTTGGGGCGGGGGGCCAGAGGGCAGGTGGGCTTTGCAATAGGCATCTGTGCAGAGATAAAGGCAGCAGAAAGGGAAAATAGGCTGATAGAAATAAAGGAGACCAAGATAATGAAGCAACAGCCAGTATTTCCCATGATGAGTAATAGGCACCCTGTTACGGCTAGAGTGAGAGAGGGAGACAGCTGGTCCCTCCCTCTCCCCGCACACTTCTTCCCCCTCTCCCCCCCGTCCTCCCTTGCCCTGTTCCCCCTGAATTTATCTTTCATCCAGAATAACGTCTCTCTTCATAAGGAGAGAAAGAATTAAATATTTCACGAGACTGCAGTCAATCTTGCAGGGCCCTTCTGTTGACATTTCAAACATATATTTGACATTGCTTTCTCATTCCCTCCTGGTGGAGCAGGGAGCTCTGCAAAAAACCCTCTGCAGGGAGGGGACACTGTGGGCTGTTCCAGCCACCCTCATGGGCAGTGAGATGGAAGAAGGAGCCCTCTGCCATTTGCATCCCCTCCTTTTATCTCCTCTCCCTTTCCTTCTCCCTCCCTCTCTCTCCCCAGCTCCCCAAGACCATGGGCAACCTCTATCCTCTGTTTTGTCCCTTCCTTCCAGCAAAAGTTGAGCTGTCTCCTAGCTGTGCCCAAGGCAGGACCTAAAAGCCACCAGTTCAGCAGTGCTGAGGGTGAGATAAAGCTCCATCCAGAGAGGATTCCAGCCCCTTTGCTGTGTGGTACCTGTAACAGCTCTTCCCTTGTGGGCACAAGGCAGAGGTCACATGGGGTAGAGGATGTAGGCTGGGGTTTCATTCTGCTGCCATCCTCTACATGTCAGGTGAACACTGAAATCTGTAAGGAGGGTGATAAGAAACTTTTCCCCCCAAATCTACATCTTCTGCCACCAGACAGAAGACGACTTGGGTAGCATGAAGACAGCATTAAGCAGCAGCAGCAGCTACAGGGTCTGACTTCTCCCTGAGAGCAGCCAAGGTCGCCTTGCTAGCCTGCTGGGAAAGGCTGGGAAACTGCCAGAAAAACCCTGGAGCTGTGCCATTCTCCAGACTCCTTGTGCAGGGTCTCCCTCACAGCTAGAGCACCAAAGGGTGGGGAACCCTTACCCCACGCAAGCAATAGTGGAGAGGAAAGGTGGAGGGACATTCCTGTTCCAGCAGCAGCACATCCAAGTGCCTCTCAAGCATATAAGGCATCTTCAATAGCTTCCCAGGTGCCAGAAACCCCAGCTGCTCTCTGGGCTGCTTCCAAAAGCTCCAGCATCCCTCTCACATCCCAGGAGGCACAGGGCTGCAGCACGCCGAGCGCTTGCAGCAGGGCTGGACAGGCTAGGGGCCATGTTCCCACTAGCAGGGTGCCACATCCAAGCTGTCACCACCTGTTAGTGCTTCTCTGGCAACTGCTCCCAACCCCTGAAGCCCCTCAGTGTCCTCTCCCAGCCTGCTCTTGAGAGGGGAAAATGGCAGAACCATCCCAGTGGCTCTTCTGTGGCACCTCAAAGCAAGGAGCTGAGGACAAGAAGCTGCTTTGCAGCAGAGGTGATGTTTCCAGAGCAGAGGGAAGATCACCCCTGAGGTCACACCTCTGACCTGAGGCATCCACTGCTCTTTCCATTCCTTCCACTGCCATGAACCTCACAGTGGAGCTGGGGAAACTGGGAGAACCACAAGTGATTATGAGGAGGGACCGTGACTGCTTTTATACCCCAGGGTTCCAGGGTGCAGCTCATGGTGCCTGCAGGCGGGTTACTGCTCTATGGACACAGCAGCAAATCGCTGCAGAGCAGAGGGAGAAGGAAGATTCAAAGTTCTTCAGGAAAACTGGATGGATTTGCAGAGCATTCTCCTATTTAATGAGGTTTTACAAATTGTTTCTAAGGTTCCTACAATTCCTCCAGTGTGTCAGTTGAACAAATCCCTTTCTTCTTTTTAAGTTCTGTATTTAAAGATACGTTTAATCTCCCTGTTAAAACATTTCCCAATTCCTAGTAAAATTACAGAACTAAGATTTTCATCTAGTTCTACCGTTCTAAGTCAAACTCTTGCTGTATCCTTCTTCAGATCACCAGAGGTTGATGTTTGCAGATCAAAAGGAAATATTTATGATCACTGGTGTTTCTCCTAGAAACACCCATGACCCTCACAAGCTCACGGAATGAGATCCAATGATTCCAAGTCAAAGCCAGGCAATTCCTGGCTGGAAGAAGATACCAGTGGTTAAGAGCAATGGAAATGGAGTAACAGAGCTGTTGACTGAAGAGCACAATCCCCTGCCCTGCAGGACCTCTCAGCCCAACACAGGGCTGCCAAAAGCAAAGCTCTTCCACTGGGGATGCCGCAGGGACCCTCAGTAGGGCAGCAGGACCGGGACCCCCCGGCGCATCTGCTGGGGACCACAGGTCCAACACAGCCATCATGGGGATCTCAAAGCCTGGCTGAAGCCCTGCAGTGAGCACCAGGCAGGAGGGGGAGCTGAGATATCGCATTGATTTCTGCTGGCATTAAAGCTCCAGGAAGAGAAAAATACCTTACGCTGCAAGGAAGCATTCTGCAGTGAGGCGTTTATGTGCCAGTTCCCTTCCCTGCTAATTTTTGCTTTGTCAAAGCCACTGGAAAGTATTTCTTATGACTGACAAAGCAGTGGGATTTATGAATAGGCAAATTAAGAATAAAGAGGGAAGAAATAAGTCTGTTGATAAAAAAGCTGAATAATTCAGTTGAGGATCAGTTACTTGAGTCGATTCCCCCAGAATTTGAATGAAATAATTTTTACTTAAAGTAAGTTTGTCTTTTGGTTTGAAACCCTGCGAGCCGGAAAGCAACATATTTGCATTTTGCTTTCCAATACATAAACTGAGACTTCATTTTGTAGGCTTTCTTGTTGAATAATCTGCTCTAATTTAATTGGAATTTGAATCCTATAAAAAGCATTTTCTACTTAGTTTTCTACTGATCTTGGGTATTGAGATTTTGTGATCTGAAAAAGCAATATGTCTGCATGTGCTGATTACCATCCTCAGAGGAGCTTCATTGTTTCCACGTTTTCTGCTGAATAATCTGTTGAATCTAAAATGCAGTTTTGACTTAGCTCCTTATTGATATTTTTATTTTAAAATGCTATGATATGAAGAGCAATTTGTTTGTATTTTCTGCTGGGAAGTGTTTTCTGTTGAGGAATAGGAGGGCTGATTCTGTCAATGTTTACAGGAATAACCAAGTCAACAGAATTACTCACACAATTAACTTTGCTTGGCCCTAATGGCCAGATATTGAGACATTAAAAATGCAGGTTGGTGTTTATGTGGCAAGTGAAGAGGGCATAGCCACCTCACCTTCCTCAGTTTTTCTCTCCATCTTTAAGTGCCTAAATAACTAAGATCACTGGACTCAATGATCCTTGGGGTTCCCTCCAACTCAGGATACTCTGTGATGTTCTACGATACCTTTATAACCCTAGGCCAGAATTCATAATTCTATAAAAAATGGGACAGGTTGGAAAAAAATAAGTGACAGTAAAGTTTGGTATTGTTTCTGGATGCCCAGGCAAGGCAAGTTGCTCCTGCCTGGCTTGGAGCAGACGATCCCAGGGCATGGTGACATCCTGGAGTTGAGCTCAAGGCCAGCACTCAGACATACCAGAACTGAAACAAGGAACTGTAGGCACTGAAATGCCTCTGCAGGTCTGGGACAAAGGCCTGCATGGGAAAACCAGTCCTGTCTCATCTATCAGCCTCACTGAGCCAGGCCCTGCACATTATCTCTGCCATGGCTTGTAGTGCCTAATCACTACCAGGCTACGTACAACCTGGCACATCCTTTAATCACAGCAGCAATCATAAGAAATTAAAATAAATTTATATATGTAATAATCACTCAGCCCTGGGTTATCAATAATACACGAGCAGCTTGTGAGAGAGCAGGCGGATGAATGAATCCATACCCCACCCCTGCAGCAGGCAAGCACCACTGCCCGAGCTGCTGCTTGGAAACAAAACGGACAGCAGGAGGGCTGGGGGGAATATAGCATTTCATTCCATGCATCCACAGAAATGGATTAATATAAGACAGGGATCCTCTGAGCAATGGCTAGGTAAAATATCACTGTGAGGACAGGAAAGCTACATTGACCGTGAAATAATTCCAAAGGGCGATATCATAATTTTGGTCTCCCTTCTGTCCCCTGGGTGTTATTTCACCACTCCTGTCATCAAAACAATGCTACAGACCAAATTCACAGCGCTGGAGACTTGCAGACATTCTCCCAGCCAGACTGTCGCACTGATGGGTGTCTGGGGGTCCCTGCTGCTCCCCTGTGTGAGCTGGGGCACCAGGGTGGAGTCAGCACAGCCTCGGTGGGCACTGGAGATGGGCAGGTCCATGTGTGGGTGAAGGGCACCAGCTGGATTAGCCAGATGCTGAGGGCGCGGTGGCACGACCTTCCACGGGGGAAGAAAAGACAGATTTGGCTCTCTTACAGGCAGCCACAAATCCCCCTGACCTCGGCGGCAGCAGGGCGGCTGTTCTGCAGGGCACAGTTTGATTTCCAGAGTTTAGGAGTTCAATGCCAACTGTTCAGACATGCATAATCCCCCACTTAACTACAGGCAACCACGTGTTGGCATGGCCCAGAGGCCTTGGCAGGAGGAGCCTGGGATGCACCCGGCTCCCAGCAGATGCAGATGCATGGGAGGGCTGTGCTGAGCGCTCTGATGTGCCCCTTGTCCGTGCTGTGGCAGTGAAATCCCCCTCCAAAGCCATCCTGAGAGCCCCTAGGCTCACAGGGCCGCTTGCTTGCCTCATGTTCGTTCTTCCACCCCCCACTTTGAGAACCAGACCCTCCTGTTGCATGCCCTGAGCCTGCCATCTCCAGCCACCATGCCGTGACCCATCCCAGTGTAACCCAACAACACCCCAAGGTCTCTCCAAGCATCAACAACCAGCCCCTGTGCATAAAGAATCGTGCTGGCAGCACGCAGTCACTGTGCATCCCTGGCACACATGGGTGCACACCCATCTCTGTGAGACACGGTAGCAGAAAGCCCATGCTCCAGACTTCAGTCAATAAGCAGATGGCTCCCCAGCACTATCATTTTACAACATTACAGCTTCTGCTCTGCTCATGCAGTAAACATTTTCTGGCTTACTGCATGAAAAAGGTGGCTACCATGGCTTTGCAAAATTCTACATTTCCCACATTATCTTTTGATCAAATGCTTTTAGGGTGGAGGGAGAGAAGAGCATTTCTACTTTTGATTTATATCCTGCAGGACACAGCTTTTTCCCTGGATCCCAGTGGGTTTTGCTTCTTGTTTGCCTCCTTCCTGATTGTCACAGCTCTGTCACTGTTTGTGGGGAACCAGGAGATGGAAGGCTGTTATGCAGACATCAAGGGTTGCAATTGCATGCTGGTAAACACGAGAGCAAGAGGGATTTCTGATGGTATTAGAAACCACAAGATATCTGCAGACGTAAGTGTTCCTGGAGGCAGCGGGTCTAGTTGTTAGCAGAGCAATCAGAGCTGGTGTGATTCCCAGCCCTGCGCTGCCCTGAGAGTCACTGCAGAGGAGGGGCAGCTCCATGGAACATGTGGTCCCTGTATCCCACCCTCCAGCCAAGCCACTGCTCACTTCCACCTGGGCCTTACAAGCTGGGGGAAGGGGGAAGGAAATGATCTGGAGGATATGGCACGGTGCCTTGCTTTACATGTACAGCAATTACCGTGCTGGCATTTTCCCTGTGTTCAGAATAAAAATGTCAATAAGGAACAAGTTATTACACCAGAAAGAGGGTGGAAATGGCAAGAGCTCATGCAGGCTCGAGGGCCTGGGCATTACTGCAAATAGTGCCCATTCCTGCTGTGTTTCCTGAGCTCTGGGATCAGTCCCATCCCTCCCTTCAGCACCATGAGACTGACAGACCTGGTGCTCCCCAGTTCAACAAGGCACTGGAATACACCGGAATGACCGGGGTCTGGAGCACAGTGTACAAGGGCTGTCAGCCTCCAGGCAGACCTTAATGCCCTCCTCCACTCTCCACAATCCTGAGGTTGCCCCAGCAAATGAAAATGTATTTTTCTCTTTTAATGAGACCTTTCTGTCCTTTTTACTTTTGCCTTTTCCTTTCCAAGCCTTTCCTTGGTGCCCTGCTGAGCTTTCTGCCTCCACCAGCCCCTCCAGAGGCCTCATCAAGGAATGATGTTTCCAAAGGAAGCAATGCAATTCTGTACTGAACCTCAGGGTCCTTGCATCCAACGAGGCTCTTGGCAAAGGGCACCCCCAGAACTGTGAATACCAGAGCAGACCCAACCATGCCACAGGGTGCAGGAGGAGGGTGACAAGGGGAGAGGGATGCTCACAGCCAGAGGGGGGTCTGTTTGCTCACATGGAGCCTGGCAGGCAGGAATGAGGGCCAAGACTGAGGGGCAGGAATCTGGGTGCCTACAGCCCCAGCAGCAACTACAGCCCAGCCCAAGGAACCAGGCAAGCAGGCCACCCATGGCACCCTCCTGACCATGGATGGTGAAATGACCCTGATTGCACTTCTGCTGTCCTGCACCTACACTGCCTTCATCTCCCTGTTTTCAATTAAGAAAGCAAAACAACACACACCAAAAAAACAAAGCAAAAAAACCCAAAACAAACAAACAAAAAAACAACATTAAAAAAAAAAGCCCTTCAGGAATTAATTAATGATTCATGTTGGAGCCTTGGCAAACCTCGCTGTGCAGAAGTTCAAAGCAGGAACAATACATATTTGGCAAAGAAGGGGCAGTGGGCTCGTAGTTGGCGGCGTGCACAGCGGAGCGCTGGCAGCATCGCTCCCTCACGGAAACCAACACCTCAGGGACCACAGGAAAGGCTCTGCTGGGCTGCTCTGAGCCAACTGTCACATCCAGCCCCAGGCATCAGCCACAACCCCGCTGTGAATAACCGGGGACAGAGGCTTGGGAGGAGCATGGCACTGCTGCCAGCAGTGGCTGTGCCTGTCCTGCCTGCCTTGAAAGTGATGCACCTTCCGTCCCGCATGCTCACACACATGCATGCCCTCCTGAAAACCTGGGCCTGAGCCACTCCAGCTCTGCATCCTGGAGATTTAGGATAATGAGAGATCTTTAATGCAATTAATAGATGTCATGGGACATGGTCTTGTGAGTCTAGAGCAAATGAGGCTTGGATAATTGGTGCTGAAACACATATATCAGGGAGATGATATGTCCCCCCCACCAGAGCTGGAGGCTGGAACACGCTGTCGACTGATCCCGTACAAATGTGTTTGGCTATTCACTGGCGGCAGCTTCCAAAGTTCTGGTGTGGAGCCTCTGCCAGGCAGGCCCGCAATCCTAGCAGCAAACAAGCTGTCATTTGGTTGTTAAAAGAACTGCCTGGAAAGTGGCTTTATCCCCACATGCATACACAAACACCCATACACGTGCTCACGTGCACGGAAGCAGCCAGCAGGCACCGGTGGCAGCAGCTTTTCTGGTTGCCCTGAGTTCTGCCTACAGCTCCACTTCCCTCAAGGGGAGTTCACTGGGAGTGCAAAGATGGTTTTAATCTGTGGCACCCCCTGCCCTGTTATGGTCTCGGCAGGAGCAGAGTGGTCCAACTGCCCCACGGCAGGGGAGAGGGATGCACCCCATGGCATCCCACCGAGGGATGTGCCACCTCCCAGCACCACCCCCAGCAGTGGACCCACAACAGCACAGGATATGGTCCTCCAAAGACACCTCCATCCCTTGGTGGTCTGGTCAAATCCATAAAGAAATCTGCCTCCACATTGCCTCAGCAGCACCTCCAAATACTAGACAAGGACACACGCCGCTTCCCCAGATCCCCAAACCTGCTCCATGGGTATTTCCAGGGCACAGGTAACCAAAAGCCATGAATTTTCAGAAACTGCCTAACAGAAACCAATATCTGGTCTGTGCAAGGTTCCTAAAAGTATTGTTTTGCACTGAACTCAGTGAATCAAAATCACCTGCAGGACACGACTCAGGAGAAATCCAAGCCCTAGCATTTCACTGGGAAATTTTCAGGAATTTTGCCGCAGTAAGGGAAAAAGTATTTAATTTCTCAAGCACGAACCATAATAAAATGTTAAATACAACCTGGATATTAAATTAAAACATAAAAGTCAAAACACATCAAATCAAAGAGACACATTTGAATTTCCTGGACACTGTCAACAGACAGAAGCCAGAATGATTTGCTTCAATATTCTCCCACCTGAATGTTGGCTCCATGGCTACATGCCGATTCTGATAATGTAGTTTGATAAAAAATACATTTTCCAATGGAAAATTTTACCTCTGATACCCTCTGCCTCCATTTCCAGAGTGTCTGATGGATGATGCAGGGGACGGAAATGGTGTTCCTCCAGGGCAGATTCCCAGCAGAGAGGGGACCAGCCTTGAGATGCTGCCCCACGCTTGGCTTGTGCAGGACCAGGGGAAATGGACCCAATCTGCGCCCCTTAATGAATGGGAAAGCATTCCCATGGGTTATTAAGCATTTGTGTATGGGTTTGGAAACTGTAGTCGTGTCACCACAATATAATTGTGGATAAACACAAAGTGGGCCATCAGAGAGCAACAGAGCACAAGGCTGGAAAAAGGGCCCTATTCCCTTCCCCACCCTCTCCCAGCACTCACTGGGAACAATGGAGATGGCACTGGGCAGCCTGAGCCATCAGCTGTGCACCAGAGCAGCTCTGCCAACCAGCCCTGGGTACTCCTGGCTTGCCAAAACCAAGCTGGCTGGGGACCAGGCTGTGCCGAGGCAAGCACTGTGAGAGCTCCCTAGGGACAAATCACTTCTGGCAGCAAAAGAGGGAATCAAACCCTTGTTGAGCCCACTCCTCGTTGTTCCTGGGCACCTGCAGTGTAGCCCCAGCCCCTGCAGATGTATCTGTGGGGCTCCAGCCCCCAGGAGCAAACCCACAGCATCAAAGAGACAAAAAAACAAAGCTGGGAAATAGCACGGCCTTGGTTTACTGCTATGCAACCCTGTGTTTCTGTGGCAGAGAAAGGGTGCCAGGAGATGTGCCTGGCTCACAGAGCATTTCATGAAGGTCCAGCACTTCATTAGGCAGCCACGGAGCCCTGTGAAGCCCCACTTTCCACACTGGATCAGCAGTGCCAAAGGCACCAGGCTGGTGCCAGGGTGTGGAAAGACCAGATGGCCTCAGCCACCGCTGCTGGGGGAGCAGGGCAAGCTGTCCTGCCCAGCAGGGCTCACCACAGGACACTGGTGTGTCCACCCCTTTGTGCTGCTGGCCCCGGGGTCCTCCCAGCCTGTCCTGCCTGCACCCCTACCCACTGTACAGCAGTACAGTACCAGAACCCCCTGAGGGGAGAAGAGACCAGGGATGGCTGCTTTCTGCAAGGCCAGAGCTTCCTCAGGGCCCTGGGCACCCCACGTTAGCACAGCCCATGGACACAGCCTGGCTCCAGATGCAGAGCAGATGAGGCTAATCCATGCAACACCTTGGAGTCAGAAGTTAAAGAGCAGCTGAGAGGCAGCTCTGTGGCCATCTGCCAGCTGATGCAAGCAGCGCTTTCATAATTCAACAGGCAATAAAGTATTAGAGCAAGGTAAGGCCAGCAGCCTGTCTCAGGAATGGTATCTTGAGAGCAGGGCTAGCAACTGAATCCTCAAGCCTGCAGGTGTGGACACACAGAGAGGAAACACAGATGCCCTGCAAGCACCCTGCAGACCCTGCTGCAGGATCGGGTAAAAGCAAGTGCTTCTTTAAAGAGTTAGATGTTATTGAGATGAATGAGAACAGGAAATAGAGGTGGACTAATGAAGGGAGCAGTGTGGAAAGTCCTCAGCCCTTCGGGGGCTAGGCTGAATACCTGGAAAGAAGATTTAGCTAAGATCTGCCACTTTCTGTTAGACTCATAGTGCAGAGCATGTTCTCCTGCGCTGGGGATTCATCAGCTCCAGCTGCCAGTGAAAGGGAAATGGGATGCCTTCCTGAGGGGTTCTTCCAGTTCTGCCACAAGTTGTTGGGTCCCAGAGCACCTGTGCAAACAGCAGGGAAGGGCTTTCTCTGGATGTCACTCCTGCAGAGCACAGTTAGATGTCCAGGATATTGCAGCATCACAAATCCACAAAGATGGCACTTGGCTGTCCCATCCTGAGGACCTTTGGAATAGCTTGGGTCTCACCCGGTGACTTGCCAGTCTTCCCACTCCCTACAGGCTGCCTTGCTAACCCCCAGCTCTGCTGGCCCAACAGGGCTTTGGGACCAGTGGTGACGGAAGGGGAAAGAAGGTGGCAGCTGGAAACCATCACTTAAGATATACCCGGAAACCACCACTTAAGATACAGCCCAGCATGGGAATCCCAAAGGACTGACATTGCCCAGCCAAAGGGTGTTCATAGCTGGCACAGGCAGCTCTCCTGCCCAGGGAGATGGGAAGCACCAGGAGATTCTCAGAGGCACAAGGAGGGTTAACTTGCAGCCATGGGAGCAGAAAATGAGGTTCCAGTTATTAGTTGATTTATTGGTCTGTCCTCAGTTGGCACTCAGGACTCAGAAGAAAATGTTCCACTCCAAAGCATTAAGCATCTTCAAAGAGCAGAAGCATTAAAAATTGAAATCATAAAATAGACATGTAAATATAGCAGAGGTAAACGGGGCAGTGAGGAGAGGAGTGGAGCGGAGCCAGACCCAGCCAAGCCTGCAGGGCAAGGAAAGGGCTGTGCCAGGGGCCTGGAGCCATGCTGGGGTGGCTGTGGCCCCTCAGGTTGGGGGGATAACCTGCAGAAAAGCTCTGGATAGCTTCCCTGAATGGCTGCCCTGCTCACCAAGATCTGTGGGGTGCAAACACACCAGAGGGCAGGGCTGCCATGCTGGGTGTGTGCAGGAACCTCACCCCACAGCCCCTCACCCTGCTCCCCTGGCCTACATTCGATACCCTAAAGCCTGTAGGGATTTTTATTTCCCTTCTCCCCTACCACTCCTTCCCAAAATACTTCAAATGTGGCAAGAGAGGGGGAGTGGGGCTGCCTGCCAGCAGTTCAGCAGGTCAAGCAAAGCCAGTGAAGTCACCCAGCTCTACATCAGGAGTCACAGCTGGATGGCAAACTAATGCTGTCACCTCTTCGGGCAAGGGCTGTTGGTCACATGCAGTATTTCACAGAGTCAGGGACTCACTTTCCTCCTCTCCTGCAGAAGCAGGGTAGAACAGACCCAAACTCCTCTGGCCAGCTGCCTTCACAAAGCACCTGCTGAAGGAGAGGGCTCAGTAGCACTCCCCGAGCCTGAGGATGGGCTGCTGGAGGTGCTGGTCCTTTCCTGGACACAAAAGAAGGGAAGGGACCCGATGTAAGTCACTACTCCTATGTAAGAGCCCCTTGCTGGGCCTGGGAAGTGGGAGCTAAGAACTGCTTCACGTGTTGCTCCAGCATCTGGCCCAGCCTAAGGCACCATCTGCCAGCAGGGATGGCAAGCCAGGGGAAAGATAGGGAAAAAAGAAAAGGGAGGGTGACAAGGAAAACATCCTTGCCACAGTGGGAACATGCATCTGGCTGGGGACTGGCATTTGAGGACAAGTGTGTGGCAAATCCATCCTCCTTATGAACAGCAAAGCGGTGCCTTTTTATGAATACCAGGCTGCCTGTTGATTGTATTTTCAGAGCTACCTGCAGAGGTACCAAGCGCTCCTGATTTGCCCCTGCTTCTCAGGAGGGTGGTGAATGCTCAGCCCCTCTCCAAACCCATATTAGACTGTGCTCAGGGGCCTTAAACCTCCACACGCAAGAAGTAAACCCCTTTAAGAACAAAACATGAGGCAGTGGTCACGTGAGCTCCTAACCTTTCAAACCTCTGGAAGCACAACCATCATCTTGGGAAAGGCCTCTGGTAAGGAGCTGGGAAATCACCACATCCTCCAGAGTGCTGGAGTCTCCAAAGGGCCCCATCCCACGTGTGGTCAGCAAGAGGGACAACCACCACTGCCCCTCACCACGCTCTGGCACAAACCCAGCTCTCTTGGCACCCGTACCTGTTTTTCCTCTACACACAATTTTTTCTTAATTGGGAGCTTGTTAATTATCCCAATACTTTGCAGAGGAAATAAACAGCAATTAGAGAAATAAGTGGTATTTTTATTCCCTGGCACTCTCGCAGAGCTCCCTGACGCCTCCCATCCCTAGCTCCCACACGGGCACATGTTGCTGCCTGCTCCGGCGTCACTGCCCGAGTGCTCTGCTCCGTCTGTTCCCCACGAGCAGGGCGCTGTGCTGGTGGGATGCCTTGCTCTCCCCCGGGGAGGAAGCGTTACTGTGTGAAAGCAGCAGGCTGTCCCGCTCTAATCTGTTTTAAAAGTCATAAATTGCTGAGAAAAGCCAGTTTTCCTGCACAACAGAAGGTTAGCGTGTTTAAAGAGAGCACTGGAACTGTTTTTATTAATCAGAACTGCCATAAAGAAAGCATTTTAATTAACATAATTATCCTGTTTGAGAGAAGCAGCCTGTACCTCACAGATACTTTTCAAACTAAAGATGCGGGCTGTCACAGTCAGTCATAATTAAGCAAAATGAGTTGTTTTTCCTTGCTCTGTGTCTGCCTCCTTCCAGCCACATGCTTCCCCTTTCCTCTTTCACTCAGTGCAAGGCGAGCAGAGACAACACCATGCCACGGGGGTGCAGGGCAGGTCTCCATCCCTGCATCCCAGTCTCCATCATGGAGCAGGTGGGGTTAAGTTCCATCCAAGCCAGCAGTGCCAACTCCAGGCACTGACCAAGCTGCAAACAGTCAGCCTGGAAGATGGAGGTGGCTATAAAAAACCCACAAGATCTGTATGACTTTGTTTGCAGCACAGTCTCACAGTCAACAGATAAAAGATTTATTCTCATTGAAAAAGACAAAAAGAAAAGCATAAAAAGCCTGGTGCTGGGCTGCCCGCCAGCACCAAGAGAGAGGAGCGGGTAAGGGGAATAAAAGCTGGCACAGGCAGGCAGCTGTGTGGGTCTGTCTAGGTTTCTCTGAGCATCCCAGACACAAGCCAGACCCAGGAGGACCGTGATTTGACCAGGAGCTGCAGCCTTCAGCAGCACTCCTCCTCCTCCTCCTCCTCCTGCCTGCTTCTGCCAGCAGCATGAGGCTCCACCACGTGCCTTAGGCAGCATCTTCCATTCCTCCCAACACAGTAACAGGCTCAGTAGGTCCCTTGGCACATCCCTGCCTGCCCTTTGTTCCTGATCTCCCCCTTCCAAAGGGCAAGATGGAGCACACAGGCTACATAAAGCAATCAGGCATCACCTCCAAACCCAATGTTGGCTGCTTCAGCTGAGACCTCCTGCACCACCAAGATGTTCTGGAGCATGACACAGAGGTAGGGCTGAAAGCAGCACCTTCAGCAACCAGCCAAAGTCCCTTAATGGCAGCACCACTCAGTATTTTAACAGGTATTTTAAAGGATGATCTGCTATTTGGCAGAATATGCAGTGTAATAGACTGTTAACAATTAGAGTTTTTAATTAAAATCTCCTTTATTTATAAAAGATAGCTCTGAGTTGATGGGTCTGCCCTGAAATAGCACAGCACTGCTGGAGATGCTCATGTCACATCTTTAATTCACACCCCGTGTCATCTCAAAGGGACCAAAGTCACCATGCTGAGTTCTCAGCCCCGTGTCCCCAAGAACTGCAGGGACAAGAGCACCCATCCTGCCCACACAGCACCCAGTGCTGGGTGTCACTACCCAAGGGCAGCCTACACTCCCTCACTGCAAGGCAAGATCTATCTGCAGGTAGAAGCAGGAAAAAAATTGAAAATAGATGGTTTTGTATTTTTTTTTGCATGGTTTGCCTAAGAAAACAAGTCTTGTGCCATCACATGCTCCACATGTTGTCTGTCTCCCCTAATTACTCTCCAACTCAGCAGTCAAATTCAACAGCGTGTGAGTGACAGCTGAAAATCTCAAAGTTATTAAATTTCTGGAGGTTTCATGGAAACAGGCAGGCAGACAGAGAGGAGAGGTCTTCCTCAGCTCAGCTGAGCCAGGCTGCAGCAGGAGGCTGGGTCTTGCAAGGTGCCAGAGGATTCACATCAGAGAAAGGAAAAGCACAAAAGCCCCGATGATGCAGGGAAAAGGCTGAATCAGAGGATGTAGTGTGCTAGATATTGAAATCAGTCAATCTTCAGGTATTAGCCCCTGGAAAAGCAGCCTTCTGTAGTGCTGAGTGGCGTGTTAACAACCTGTTTTCAAATAGGAAACACAATTTCCATGGGAGATTCAGGTTTTCTTGATGGAAGAATTAAAATATTCAGAAAAAAAAATCATCAAACACACTTTTCTTCTTTGGTTCAACAGACTGACACATTTCAGGTGACTAAAAAGACATCTGGGACCCACCACAGAAAGTCTGGAGGCATCTTCTGCATCACACTTTGCTGGACAGGGGTCAGAACTCATGTCAGCCTGCTCCAGGTGTCCCCAGGAGAGCTTGCCAGGGACACGGAGCAAAAGGAGAGCAGAGGGTAGAGGCAGCAGGGCAAAGCCTCAGGCTTGCTGCTGTGAAGCGCTTTGTGTGGTGCATGGGAGGGTTTTATTTCTACACAGGCTATGAAGCACCCACTTAGAGATGTCTCAAGACCTACTTGTAAGACCAAATAAAAATATCTCGCCTGGTTCTCGATTGAGAGAGCTGGGAAGGAGGCTTCCAAAACTGGGTTCTCTCCCTGCCTGCGCAGAGGACGGGGTTGTGGCACCACAGAGAAGCTGTTTGTAGGTCTCTCTTTGCAGGCTACCAGGCAGGCAGCCTCACCCTTCCTCAACCAGGGCATCTGCCCTCCCCAGATCCCAATCTCGGGCAGAAATAGGACTCCTGGCTGGAAGCGTTGGGGTTGGTGGCATTGCACAGCATTACAGCGGCTCTCCCAGCCACATCCTGTCCCTCTGTGGCCCTGTCGCTGGCCGGGCAGCACCTTCAGGGTCGGGGACCCTTCCCCTCTGCACCGCCCGCCCGCCCCCCTCGTCACGAACCCAAGCTGCGGCGAGATGAGGCGACGCTCCTAAACTCCTTAGCAGGGAAATGTTAACGAGCGCTGAGCGGAGGGTGAGAAAAGCCCTTAATCGCATTAGCGCCGCTGCCAGAGCCCATGAACGTCCCCCAGCCGCAGCGCCTGCTTCAGACATGCGGCACGGGGGCGGCCAGCGGCAGCCGGACCCCGAACTGCCGCCCCACCGCTCGGGGCAGGAGGGAGAACAGCCCTCAAAGCCACACTGATCCCCTGCTTAACCCTAAAAAAACACCTGCTGCGAGCGGATGGTGCCTACGCCAGGGGCTCTGGAATCCCGTCCTGCCGGGATGGGATGCTCTACCTGAGCCGGAGCGGGAGGCCGTGCCATGAGTGCCCGCACCTGCGAGGAGTCTGCGCTTCCGTTGCATAAAGAAGTCACGCGCCCGGTTTTATACTGGGATCTCGGTATTGAGCTTGTGTAACTCTCTGATTTTTTTTTTTTTTTACGCGGCCAGGAAATTGCCATATAGAGTGTAAGTATAAAAATAACGATTTTCCTCAGCTAACCAGCCACGTGAGCGGCGCTGCTTGCGCCGCCCTGCCTCTCGATGCCTGCGTACGCTGTGTGCACACACATGTGTGCTGCTCCGTGACACACCGGGACATTTGTTACGGTGACAGCCTGCCGCTCCCCCTTGGGGGAAAATGTGGTTTAATTTTTAGTATAACCTTAAAAAAGGAGACTAGCGAAGCAGCTTTCCCATAAATTTTGTACGTGACATTTATTTCTCAGTGCATTATCACTAGTGATGGACAAATCTGGAATTTAGGGGAGCAGCCATCTTCTGCCAGCTCCAGTGGGATGAGGCAGTTATCCTTAGGCTTAGCTCAGGCACTGCCTGGAAAATCTCCAGACGCTTCTCACTTCAAGACCCCAGCACAAAATGTAGCCCCTATGTGCCTCCTTTTGGTGCCCCCATCTCTAAGGAAGCTCCCACTCCCTCGCCCATGGGCTGGGTACCAGCAGCAACACAGCAAAGTTTGCCACCCAATCTCACCAGCTCAGCCTACAAAAGCATCTCTGGCATGCTCAGATCCCTACCCATCCTGGCTGAGATATGATGGAGTTTGCTTTAAGAACACAACAGATCTTCATGGTCACTGAGGCGAGCTCCCTGCTACTTAAGCCTGCCAAGTCTCAATTTGAATACATATAAAAGATCTCAACAGCTGGGTGCTTAATTACAGGGACTAGAAATCAGGCTCTGCACAGTGACACCAGGTTATTTCAGCTCCCTGGAGCTGGCTTCGCAGCATGCCAGGGAGGCTGGTGCTTCCAGCTCTGTCCAAAAGTGTGGTGGCTCAAGGAAACACAAACCATGCCAAACCCCGACACAAACCATGCACAATCCCTCTCAAACCATGCCCAACCCCCAAAGGCTCAGCTCAGAGGAGCACAGGTGGGGATTCACAGTACAGCCCTCTCCAAAATGTGGGTGCAAGGGTTTTGCACCACTGGGTGCCAGGGTAAAATACAATTATTATTTGTGCCTGGACAGAGGAAGATACAAAATGCCACTAAATCTGTTATATTCATATGGATTCTACAAGTGACAGAGGGACAGGAGATTCCCAATTTACTACCCTGGGGCTGGACTAGACCCAAAGAAACTCTTCCAGTTCCTTGGCAGTGATAAAAGATCAGAGGAGCAGTGAACAGAGGATTGTTAATAGATAGCAAACTCTGATGCAATTTGTGGCACAGTTACTTACACTTAAGAAAAAGTAGGCCAGTGTCAGCCCTGTCATGAAAAGTCCTTGAGTATTGCCCTGACTGCTGGTACACAGGGATCTGCAGTCAGTTTGAATTTCTAGGGAACAGGTTCTTTCGGAAACTGAACTCTGAGTCCTAAGAGACTTGGGGACCTCCAACCACAAAGTGCTTCAACGTGCTTCAACAGGCTTTCCCCAATCTCTAACAGAGTCTGGGAAAGCCTTTTCTTTGGGCAGAGAAGCATTTCCCTCTGCCGAAGTGGCTCAGCATCCCTGGAGGATCCCGTATGCTCCTGGGGTTGCCTCTCTGCCATTCTTGGAGTGGTGTTTGGACTCCCTCCCAGCCCAGGGGATGGTAAATGCTGAGCAGAGCTACCAGTGGCAGCAGGTTCTCCCCTGTCCCAGCACCAGCAGCAGCCCAGCCACCTCTGCGAGGCCTGGGACTGACCCTCACTGCTCCTCCTCACACAACCCAAGCAAAGCCAACTCTTGAAGTCTCCCAGCATCAACATCCTCTGCTGCCAGGCTCCTGAGGAGTGCTGCCTTCCACCCTCTCAACAAACACTTTGGAAACCCGAGCTGTTATTTCCCAGGCTGTTGGATCAGTTCTTGCAGTGGTGTCACCACACATCTCCAGTTCCCCACGTCACATCTCAGCTGCTCCCTGGCTCCTCCATGGCCCCTCCTCTCAACAGGGGGCATAAGCCAGTCATGTTTTGGCAAAAGGGTGCCTACAAAACCTCAGCTCTAGCCCTGACTTGAAAAAAGAAGAGCATATGAAAAAAAATAAGGCAGCCTGGTGAAGCAGGCAGCTTCAACAAGGCTGAGCAATGCTGACCACTGGGACCCCTCACCATGCCACCAGGGTTCAGGGTGGCATCCACGGGAGCCCTTGTCTCCGTAGCAGCAGCTTGCTCTGAACATGCAACTGAGCCAAGAGAACAGTAATTCTTCCTGTGTGCTGACTGAAGGCTGCATCATCCCCCACAGGCCCTGGGGGAGTTGAAATAAGGATGAACATCAGGTCAGACATGTCTCCTGCTCACAGCCGTGCACACATCTGCTTCTCCCAAGAGCTTGGAAACAGAGTCACAAGCACAGCACAGCCCCAAAATCCACTCTGAAGCATGCAGGTGAGGAGGGAGGCAAGCCCCCTGGTTGTCCCAGAAGTCTGCAGGGTCTGAGGAGGAGACTCAGGGGTGCTCAGACTGAGCTTTCCACTCTCTCTTGCTCAGCAGCCCACGACTGCTGGTGTCCAGTGGCCAGAGACCCCACAGGGCCCTCACAGGCACAGGAGACCAAAACACTCTTTCCCTCTCCTCAAAACACCATGTTTATCTGAACATCAGCTTATGGCTGATCTAAGGGAGTCCATGCCCTTGTAATTTAAGATTTAAAGTTTTAACAAAAGCCCTTCACAGTTTTGTCTGGGCAAGCTGCTGGGAGCACAAGCAGCTCAATTTTATTGATAAAAGTTTTTTTTCTCTAAAAGCATGGGACCAGTTCTCCCCATGACTACAAAGCATGAGCAACACAGAGCTTAAGACTGCAAAGGACAACAGTTCTCCAGCATTTCTGCCAGACCATGAGGAAAAAATCCACATCTGACAACATCTGCAGAGAAAGTTGGTGTGCAACCCTCAGAGACCACTGGGCAAAGCAGGTTTCCAGACTATTCCAGCAGCTGGGAGTACAGTGAAGGATGCCCTCACTCACTGTGTGGGACATCTATGTGGTGCTTTGCTTTGCTGTCCATTATTTTGCATCCCCAAGGAAGCCCCTGCTGTGTTGTCAGCAGCCCCTTGCCAGCTCCAGGAGAGCAACCCCAGCGGATCTCTTCCAAGGTGCTCCCATCGACTACAGGGGGACAAAGCAATCAGGAAGCAGACAAGGAATGCATGACTTTCCCATCGTGGAGGGACTGCTGGGATTTGCTGGAAGGCATCCAATTAGTTAACGAGCGCTCCAGAGCTGAGTCTGGTCTGGAATTAGTAATTAATTACCACAAGACAAGCGAGAGTGAATACATTGGAGAAACCCACGTCTGTCCTAGAGATTGACTTAGGAGAAGAGAGTCTGCCCAGCAAACCCACACTGCAGTGGAGAGGAGCAGCTGGCAACCAACAGGCAAGCAGGACTACGTGGATCTCAGAAAAATGCACAACACCAGCAGTGACCACCACAACTGGCCCGCATCCCAGATGTCCTGTACTAGAAACTGGCCCAGCTGGGAGCCCTTGGCCCTGGATCTGGTTCTCCATGGTGATCCCAGCCCATCACAGGCAGCAAGGGTGCTATGGGCATATAGCTGGTGAACACTTTGCTTCTGATGAGCCACACTGGAGCAATGAAGTGAACAAGACACATCGGCCTGGCTGGGAGCTTCCTGTTTCCACTGTTCACAAAGACCATGGCTTTGGGAATCCTGGAACAATTTCCTCGTATTCATTTCCCTCATTAATCTTCTGTTCCAGGTTCCTGAGCATGCTCCAGTGCAGGAGGACACATCAGCTCCCAGGTCCAAGGTGGCTCGGAGGAGCCAGGCTGTGACCAGCAGCATTAGCCCTCCTGGGCGCAGGCAATCTCCTGTCAGGTTCTCTGGTTGAAAATCCGTGGCTGAGCTCAGGGGAGGAGGAGAATGTGTCCCCCCGAGCACTCACTCCCAGGCCTCACAGCTCCTTGTCACCATCTGCCTCTCTGGAGCATGTCCCCATGCGGCAGGAGCTGCAGAGCAGCTCTGCATCCAGCCCCTGTGATAAATTAGCCAGGGATTCAGGCATTCCGGCGCAGCTGCTTCATCCTCTGCCAGCATGACAATGTGATTAATTTTGGGTGCAGATGAAGCTCATTTATCAGAGGCACGTGATGGCTGCGCGGGCTGCAGGGGCGTGCGGGGAACCCTGGGGTGCGGGGCAGAGTGGGAGCCGAGGCAAAAGGCAGGAGGGAGGGAGGGAGAGTGAGGAGCCAAGCCTGGGGCATCTCTCAGGAATGCTGTTTGCCACGTTGGCTCATGATTAAGCATGCTGAGGGAGAAGGGTCCGCGTGGGAAGAGAGCTTTTATCTCTGCTAACACACATGGCCGCGTCTGGGGAGAGATGTGCAACGGGAGGGGTGGAAGAGGATTGGGGAGAAGAAGCCATGAGCCGATTACGGTGCGTCGGGAGAGGCAATTCTACCACCATGGCTACTACTTCCCCCACTGTCCCCTCCTCCAGGCCATTTTCCACTCTCTCCCCTTTTCTGATGACCAATGGGTCCTGTCTTGCCTGTCCCCACTCGGCAGCTACAGACACTTGCTTTTTGCTGCTGGAAGAAGCATAGCCAGAGCTGCTCCTGCAGGAATTGTCTGGGAAGACAGAGCTGTATGTTCAATTCCCAATGTAACACAACCCTGACACAGAAAAATCACTTGATTGGTTCATCCACCCATTTCCTGGAGTTTCTCCACGTGCTGGAGTATGGCAGTGCTGCTTCCTCAACATGGCACAGCTCTCCCAAGGGCCTGAGCTGCTCCCAGCTGAGGCTGCCAAGGTCATGAGCAAAGCACCACAGATCAGGAGCCTCTGCACAGTTCTGGAGAGAGGAATAGCTTTCAGGGTAAGCTGACACCATGCCAAATGCCCTCCAGTGAGATGGATGCACAAGGAGAGGAGATCAGGGCAGTCCCCCAGGCATCAGGATCCACAACCTTGGTTTGCCCCCTGCCATGGTTAGATATGCCCCACATGGTGGTGTCCCCATTCCAGAACAGCTGTCAGCAACACCCAAAACTCTGAGATCACCATAACAACCCTCCCTTCAACAACTTTAGGCCCTGAGTAGTGAACCATTTGCTGCTAAAGAAAAGAAAAACCCTCAAGTTCAATGGGGCCATGCAACCTGGGACATCAGTGGCAAATTTTTGAGCATGTGGCTGACGTCAGTTCCTTCCAATGGACTTAATAATCAAACCAACAGATAGCATCAAACAAAAAGGCTGCTTTTTTGATAAATGCATACTTTTATACTTTTTAAAGAGAACATGTCAAGAAGACAAAGGTGAAGATGACACAATACATGGCAGCCACACTGACTGTGAGGCAGTCCTGCTAATTTATCCCAGCACAGAACCAAAGCCCTTTCTGCTGGGTTAAATGTGAGGTTAGAAACCCATGGGGACTTTAGAAATGTGAAAACATCAAACACTGGATGGCACAGGAACCTGAGCCTGAGAAAGCCCAGAAATGTTTTCCTTCTTCCCACTGGTCCCCCAGGAGAAAGTCAGATGGGTGTCTGGTGGCAGAGCAGGTGTCCTGAGAGGAGCACACTCCTGGAAAGGTTACAGGTGGCACTGCTAGCTTGCAGCCAGGACTGCAGCCTCTGACATTCACATTTCTTCCAGGTCCTAAATGCTCCTCTAAGCCTGACTCCTCTGCAAAGGTCTGTGGGCAGGTTGTACCCTCCTTCCACCCATCACTTCACCTTCTTATTGCTCCAAAGGTCCCCTGAGTCCCACACGGTGGCAGAGCCCTCCCAGCTTTTATTGCAATCATCATACCAATCACTGAAGTTTTCAGTTCCCATCCAACAAAGTTTACCCAGGAAGGATTAAAGATCCCCCACACAGTTTCCCTTTGTGGATTATGGAAGGCCCTGATAGACATAGCTCAGTTTATTTTCACACAGTGGGGAAGTAATTCTGGGACGAAGTGCAGCAGGAGCTGGCTCCTTAACAGAGGCACACTCAGGCTTTTCCACCTGCCTGGGGAGCAGTGGTGGTGCCCAGCCCCACTGCCCCTCCAACCTCACATGTCACTTTTGCAGCTGACATGGACTCAGCGAGGAGAAAACACAGCTGCACTTACCAGAGCTGAAATCCTACAAGGACTTGCTGGCGAGGCAAGGAACCTGGAAAGGAGGAGAAAGAGAGATGTGGTTCAGTGGGCTGGCTGTGGACAGCAGTGGGTGCTTCAGGAGGGTGTCAGGGGAGTGTTGGTGTGGCCCAGCCCTGGGTGGGGTGGATGGGGCAGCACCCTCAGACAGGGCTGTGGCAGGAGACCTACACTTGCATTGCACCAGGATCATCTAAATTGATCAGGGCCACCTAAATCCACCTAACCCCATTCACCAGCCTCTCCAGGTGCTCAGCTGGTGCTGGCAGAGCTACAAGCCGCTGCACACGGTAGGAATTCACCTAGCAATTAAGGAGCCATTTCCCACTCCCATCCTGCCATGAACACTGGGCTGGCCCATCAATGTTCACTCTCCTCAGCTCCTGGAGCACGCCATGCAAATCTGTGCTAAGGAGTCACAACAACGCACCTGGGAAACCATAAATATCTGTGAAAAATCTCCCCATAAATCCACGGGAAGGGGAATTTACGGCGCTTTCTTTGGAGATTTCTCCGGGTGTTCCCTATTAAGCCATTGTGCTTGTTTGCATAAGTATTCCTCAGACAGTAAAGTCTTCTCTGCCATCAGTTATCAGCTCTGCAAACAGGAGCAGCACCAGGCGTGGGACATACAAACACCCAGCTGTAAAGATGAGGGACTGGTTCCTCACCTTGCGAAGAAATAAAGGGTATTAATTGCTTTGCGTAACTACAGCACGCTCCCAGCAAGGACAGGGTGAACTGGTAGCCCTGACACGTGCAGAACAACTGAGAAAAGGGAAATGAGCAAAAAACTCTCGGTGTGCTCTCAGGGTATGCCTCATAATGGCAAAGCTGTGGAAAGAATGAGGATTTTTCACATAGTTGGGGAAAAAAGTATCAAGTGGAGAAGAAATACACAAGTGCTGGAATCAGCCCCAGCTACCCAAAGCAATTGCTGTAATACATTGTCCAGCCACGTACCAAGGCCACTACAGAAATTAGGGAAGGAAATGCCTTGGCTGATGTAGCAGCAATGAATACAGTTGTTAGTGATAACACTCAGTTACCAAGCTGGGTAGAAGCCTTTCCAACCAAAAAAGGCTGATACAGGGCCTTATTAAAGGAGGTAATACCCAGTTTAGACACCTACTGGTCTCATCTGATGAATGCTCAACCCAGTACATCGTATAGGCAGGAGGGGTTTGAAAATAACAGAAATATGCTCAATGGTATCAGCTCACACCTCTGGAAATACAGGTCCATGATATACAGCCTGGAGAGGCCATTTTAATTAACATGTTCTCATGAAAATACAAACTGGAACCCAAGTGAAAAGCTCCATATACCATCTTACTCTGTTCCTATTTTGCTGTTAAAAGTTTAGGAAAAGAAAGATGGATACACCATTCTCCCATCAAGCAAGTGGTAACTAGCCAGCCAGCTGACAAATGACTGACTCCTGGAAAAACTGTCACATCAGCTAAGAATGAATGGATCATCTCACTATTCTTAGTATTATTGACTCTGTTACTGCTACAGCATAGCTAAGGATAAAAATGATGGATGATCCTGATTAGAGGAGAGTTAACAAATCCAAAGGGAAGATAGTTTTCCTAGATTATATAGGAATAAGGTTCCCAATTCCTGAAACACCTGACAGGAAGGCTCTTGCTTTCTTGTGTCCATCACATAAGGTTTATAATTTAGCCTGGGCAGAGGTGAGCAGGACAGGTCTCATTGCCTCAATAATACCCATTGCTGCTCAACACTTAATACCAGCTGTTGCATGATGACAGATAATAGTTTAAGAAGTAATAGTATACAATTAACATCACTTGTGAAGTGCTGACCCAGGACTGATTACCCTTTCTCTGCTCATCTGCCTTCAAAGCAAACAAAGAGGGATGCAACTGGTATTACAGGGACAGCATTGGGAGTCCTAAATGGTATAGATGTTGAAGTGCTCCTAAATAAACTAAGTGCAACAACAAGTGATTTAAGCAAATTAGAACACCCATTGCGATCCTCCTCTATTAGCATTGGGGACTAATCAATGGCTCTTATCTGATATATTGCCTCAGCGGGAGAAAATTAATGAGAGAGACCACCAGCTGATTGTAGAGGCACTTGGAATGGTCCAGGGCAATCTTTCACCAGCTCTTAGCTGTATCCACACTCAACTGTGGATGCACTCCACAGTGGCAGCAAATATGAGGGTAGGTGAAGAAGGCACCTTACCCACAGAGGTTTGAAAAGTAGCTTGGGACAACACAACTGAAACAGAACTTTGATCCTGGTGGTATTTGGCCCATTATGATCACATTAACAATAAGGTCACAGTTTCTGTCTTAATAATATAATGCTTCAGTATCACCATATACCCAGTGGTTGCACTAAATCACAATACAATCATCCTCTTTCCCATAGAACATAAAGTATGGATACCACGAAGTGGACACGTGGCCAACAGTATATGGGAACAACAAGGATTCAGCTGGAAAAGTAACACCATTAAACCCCAAGACATGTCATGACACTGAGCAAAATGTTTGTCATTTTAAAACACATGCCAAGGAAATCCCTACAACTGCACTTACATGTACTGGAAAAGGATATGCTTTCCTAAGGACCCTTTGTGGTTTTATATTAGTAGGTGATATTATTGTAGATACAAGTAATCATTTGAATATTTGCATTCGTAACTTTACTGGAATTATAGGGTATGATTTTAATTATACAGCTCCTGTTACGTCCCACCAGTTGTTACAGTCTAATTATACACTAGTTAAAGACTTGTTACCTACTTCAACTGGAATTAATCTTAATGCTGGTAAGGAAATTATCACAACATGATGACTTACATCAACTATTAAAACATACATGAAGTAATGGGAAAAAAACCTATAATCACTGTCCACCATAAGATGGATGAAATACAGTGTGTGTTTGAAAGAGGAAAAAGAGATGAAGATCACCACTGGTGGGAAACTCTCCTAGGGCGGTCACCTACAGCCACAGGAATTTATAACCTCCTGCACCACCCAGTGGTAATCGTACTAGCTTTGAGCCTATTAGGTCTGGTGCTTGTGATCATTCTGTATATAAGATTATGGAAGCTGATCATGCTTTTTGAAAGGCTTTGTGAGCTTTGCTAAATGTATTAGCAGGGATGCTTAATAAAAACAAAGGGAGGGCTGTAAAGAAGTAAAGGATATTAATTGCTTAGCATAACTTGCTTAGCATTAGTAGCTAAGATGTGCTGAAGCTTTAGGCCCCACTTTGAGCAGATTTCAGGCTGCACAGCTTCTGCAAGGCTGCCTGGGTTAATTGCCAGGAAAGCAGGCTGTATTTCAGCTATGACATTTCTCTGCATGTTTAACGTATCCCTATCATGACTCCAGTGTACTTCTGCATAGATGGGTGGGAGACAGGAGAAAATGAATAACACATTTCCTTCCAGCATGAAATTGTGAGAGTGTCCTCCACTGAGTGCAATTACTGGGTATATGACTTCTGTAGTCTGGCTAATACTGCTAAGTATCCTGGAGATTAAGGGATTTGGGGCTGTAAAGTCCATTTCATCCATCCAGGCCTGAGCAAGGGAATGCAAGCAGGGAAAAAGTCTTGCAGAAACCGCTGGACCAAGCAGGGTCTGGCCTGCAGGTGACCATCCCACCACATCTGCTTGCTGCTCTCAGACCTCTCCCAGGCAGGTCTGAGCTCAGTGTGGGGAACATGAAGGAGGGCAAATGCAGATGCTGGGGCCAAAGCATGTGCAGCCACATCCCCAGGACTGACCCCACACCAGTGGCTCCCAAACCCAGTGTGCCCCATCAAGGATGCTCCTCACCCTATGCCAAGCACTGCTGCCATGTTCCTGGAGCGCTGTGCCCTCCACAGGGTGGCATGTTGAGGACACAGGGGACACAGGGAAGGACTTAAGGGTCACAGTGCTGCTGCTGAGAGTGCTCAGGAGGCACAGGAGAAGAGCTGTTATCCCTGAGCTGGAGAGCTAATAACAACACCAGAGCATTTCCACTTTGGCTGAGGCGATGGCCTCCCTCTGCCCCATGGAGAGGGAAGTTGCAGTGCTTCCCACGGGGCTGGACTGTGCTGCCAGCCCTCAGCCCTGCTGCACCCTGCCTCCTCACTGGGGACTTGCCCTGGGGGTGCAGGCTGAGCTCATGGGAGGAATACCCTGCCCCATAGCTAGAAGCTATGTCTAAAAGTAACTCTCCTACAGAGCCAGCATCCCTCCCAGTTCAGAGCAGGCACAGGCCAAGCCCCGCTACCACTCCTGCCCAGAGGGGAAAGCCATGGCAATCTCCCTCCAGCTCTTCCAAGCCAATGGAATATGAAGCAGAGCAAATACCGGGGCTGTTGTGAGAGCACTGAGGAGTGAAGCAGAGCAAGGAGATGGCTTTGAGCAGTAAAAGCTGCCCTTATGTTATGAGCTCAGGCACAGCCTTATGCATCCCCAAGCAGCAGAGGAGCCATCTCCACTTTGATCTGGCTTTGATTTAAAATGGAGCATCTCCCTCGGCATCACCCCACGGGGCAGCAGTGAAGCAACCTCATTTTCCTCTGCTTTATCCCTTTTGCCACCAGCTGTGTGCCTGAGGTCCCAGGGCCACAAACTCTGGCTCCCTGCACTCCCTGGTCATGGTGTGCTGGGGCACAGCCCCCAGCTGTGGGTGCAGCCCCCTCCCTCCCTGCTCTGGGGTGGGGATGAGCCAGCACAGAGCCCAGGAAATGAGAACCTGCTGGGGCATAATGCCAATTCAACGCCCATTAACTTCTCACAAATCCTCCGCTCCACAACCTTATCTTCCTCTGCCACATCGCCTTGCTCCCCCTCCTCCTCCTCCTCCCAGGCTACTGGTCTTTTTGGATGTGGCAACAAGCTTTGTAGGTAGCCTTGGCTGTGCTTGGGAGCCCTTCAATGGCAGTGTCTGCAGGAAGGTCTGATAGGAGACACCCCTGACAGCCCTTGGACACCCTCCTGGCACCCACGGGTGATGGCATTGCCCCACATAGCACAGCTCATGGCCAAATGCTCTCCTGCTCTTGTGGATCAAATATCAGACTCTGAATGCTAACTTTTACAGCATAATATAGCCAGCACCAACTCACATCGCCAGGAGATACCCCAAAGCCATCACCACATTTGGATGCAAATGATTGTTTAAACACCCCACATGGTCCTATGCATATGGGATAGATTTACTGTCACTTCTTGTAAAATTAGGAAGGGATAAAACCAAACAGCAGAGCAGCAATGTCTGCTGGGCAGGCAGGGAGCAACACCAGTGCAGCTCAGGGGCTTTGGCTAAAAAGGAAGCTCCTGAATAAATACCAGGGAAGCTCACCATGAGGCATCGTTCCTTGCAGCTCCTGCCTGAAGAGCGGATTTGACCTGGGAGCCCTCCTGACCCGCAGCAGTCTGGCAGAGCTCATTTGAATCAGCAGCAAGCAGCCACGTTTCAGTGGTCCTTCACTGCAGGGCAGGGGGGCAGGAGGGGCAGGAGGGGCAGGGGGGGCAGGCAGCTCCCCTGGGAGGTCCAGTGAACTTCCTCAGATCAGGAGCAGATGAAAAGCACTGACAGTGGAGCTCAGCCCAGCTGCCCTCCCTGCCGAGGCTCTCTCTGCACTGCTGGCTGTGCAGGAATTCAGTGGCAAAACAGAGCCAACAGCAGCCCTGCCACTGCCCAAGAACAGCTTCGGAGCCCTCCATGCCCCCTCGTTCCCCTCAACCCGAGTTGCCCACTTCCCACCTTGTTCCCCTGGGAGCTACATCCGTGGGCTCAGAGCACTGGCTTTGCATAAAACAAAGTTCACCTTTTCGGCAAAGAGCGGATGTTTTACACAACAAATTGAACTCTGCCCAAATCTACCAGAAACTGTTTGCATAGGAAGTTTGTGTCCAGCCCTTTCCATCAAGAGGCACAGCTTCGTACATGGAGAAGGGGTTTGGACTAGAGAGCATTCCTCAAGGTGGCAGATAAATGCCGGACCAGAGTTAGTGGCTGGAGGCTGAATCTAGGCAAACTTGGACTAAATAAGGCCCAACCGCTGGGCAGTCACAAGGAAAATTGCAGCAGCTGAGTTAGGAGCAAGAGGAACACTCAGCCTTCAGCAATGTCAAGAGGGACTGTTTCTCCACAGGAGGGGCCATGAGGATGCACACAAGCAACATCCAAGAGTTACAAGTGGAATACAACTGTGGAGGGGCAGGTTTCCACCAGTGCTAACAGAGCTGTGACACAGTGCTTGGGGTGGCAAAGCCACTATGCTCTCAGGTTTGGCACCAGCCTTTGCTCCAGCCAGCAGGTCACATCCCTCTCTGGCCATGCTGAGGCTGTGGGATGGGATGGGAGAGGAAAAGCATTCCCATCTAACCTGCCTATGAGAGCTCATAGCATCCTTACATCAGTAACCATAACCCCTGCAGCATCTCCCAGCCCTCACAAAATTCCCCTTCATTGCAGCTCCCACCTTTTATCTTTAAAAACCACAACAGGCAAGGTTAAAAAAAAAAACATGACAAATAATCCAAGGAAAAGAATACAACAGCCTTTGAAACCCCATCCTACAGTTGAAAGGGAAGGATGGAGGCAAGGCAAGAAAGCCAGTGTAAAACCTCATTACCATCAGAAATCCTCTCTCCCTGCCCTTACCTCCTGCTCATTTCCATATCACAGGGGACACAATACCTTTTTTCTCTTGAAAAACATCCCATTTTTGCAGAGACCGGCTGTCCCCACTCCCAGCACTGGCTTATGGAGCTGGGGAACAAAAGCCAGGCTCACACCTGCCCTGGCAGGCGGTGCCAGTGTGTGAATCTCCAGGCCCTTATCAGCCTCTCTGGAGCAGTTTTTACTATTATTATTATTAGTCTACTTTATATTTTTCTTTTTTTTTTTCCTTAGCTTCAAGATCCTTTAGTCAGTCAAATTAAACTCAGAGTAGAAGAAGCAGCAGAAAATAAAGCATTATAAGGGGTTCAGGAAGTTATTTTCATCTCAAGGAGCACGTAAGAAAGGTTGACAAGTCTTTATTCTGCTCTTATGGGATAATCTGTAGGTTCCCAGATGATACAGGGAAAAAATTAAAAGCATCAGAAGAAATTGCAGGAAGAAGCAAAACCAAGGCCTCTGCATAAATTGAAGTAATGTGTAGCTTGGCTGACAGCTGAAGGCACAGGAGGGTGAAATGTCAATGCCAGGAAGGAAAGGGGCAGCGGCTGGGTCCGGGCAGGGCTGGGCAGAGGGTGCTGGGTGCAGGGCAGGAGGGTCACTCAGCCCCCTCCAGCTGGTCTTTCCTCCTGCTAAGTGAACCTGTCACATCTTTCCAGTCCAGAGCATCACTAACAGAGCAGGCGGAGAAGGGAGGGGAAGCAAAGCCGCCCAGACATCACTCGGCATCCCCCATGCTGCCCCGGATCGCTGGATTTGTCCTGCTCCTGTCTGGCAGCTCCGATAAAAACTACAAGCATCAAGTCAGGCACAGCAAAATTTTTCTGCCAAGACTTCAGGCTCTCACATTTACACGCACAACGCAGGGCCCTGGGAGCTCCCAGCATCCACCCAGCAAGCACCAAATGCAGGGCTGGGAGCGGAGCCAGGGTGCTGAGGAAGGGGCCAGGATCACAGTGAGATGCACAGAGGGGAGAGAAAAGGTGGGACCATCAACTCCTCTCCATCAGCCCATGGGGATTAGAGATGGATGCAGGCAGTGCTGGATGGCCAAGAGCAGCAGGGAAGGGCCAGGTATAGGAACCAGGTCCTGAACCGCACAGCAAAGGTGCATGAAAGCATTTGTGGTGTGAGGCAGCCTTTCCCCCAGCGGCTGTGCTGAGAGCAAGGGAATGGGATCCCCCTCTTCCCAGCAGGGTGTGAGGGTCCCAGGCAGCCTCTCCCAGCGCGGCAGGGCAGGCAGCCCCATGCCTCTCCGGCCGTTCCGCGGCTGAGCCACGCGGTGCCGAGGCGGTGCTGTCACTGGTGATTGATGGCACGGTTCAGGAGGAAATAAATTCCCAGGCTTTTGCAGGAGGTGAACTGGGGGGTGTATCCATCTTAAAGATGCTTAATGAATGTGCCACAGCCCGCAGAGTGGCAGCAGATACATCTCTGCAGCCAGCACTCCCCACGCTGTTCCTTGCGAGGTTCAGGCACAATTTAACAGCTTCTTATTGATTTTATTTATGTTTCCCAGGCCCTGGCAATGTCTAGATTGCCCCAGTCCAACAAGAGCCCCATAGTCATAGTGGGGACCTGCACTTGATTTTCTCATCCTGCTCCTCAAGCCTGGGGACAAAACCTGGTGTTTGGTGAGAAAAGATGCAGTTGTAGGCTCTTTGGGACATATTGAGGCCTCCATGGGCTTCAGCTCCAAGAAAGAGGATGATGCAGCATAACTGGAGCAATGGTGAGCACTGGCACAGCACTGGGGCAAATGCTGCTGCCACCCACCCACACCGCCCCAGCACCAGGCTCTGGGTTACATCTTTGAAACTCAAAGCAAATTAAGGACCTTTCCAAGGATACACTTGCAAGACGGACTTTGGAAAGTCCTAGCTTTTTATGTAGCTTAGCAGACCTTAATTTTCAAGGCAAGAAAAATGGCAATCAGCAGTTCTGGCATGTGGCTTGGCTTTGTTTTTCCCTCTTTCCCTTAGGGGAAAAAAGAAAAGGAAAAAGAAAGAAAAGCAGCAAAGAACAGCAGAGACCCAGCTGACCTTTCTGGCTAAGAGACCTTGTCTGAATCACTGGATGGTAACAATGAATGAAATGCCAGTGCCCTGCCTTATAAATACCAGCTTCCTCTTGGGGTGAAATGCTAGTTTTCGAACATAGAAAAGCTGCAAAGAAAATGTCACCCTCGCCAAGGTGTGAAATGCCAGCCTGCTCCAAGATCCCGGGCTCACCCATGGAGCAATGGGCAGGCTAATGCCTGCTCCTGGATCTCCAAATTCCTCCTGTCCAGGGCCTTCTCCAAAGCTCCATGGCATGAAGGGGACAGGACTTCAATGTGGGACAGTCAGAGCATCAGTCCTCCAGCATTACCTCCAGCATCACAGCAGTGGGCTACTCAGAAAAGCTTCCTTGGGGATTTGGGTAATTTCCCTTTTCCAGTGGCTGTGAGTCAGAGGGCCAGTAAGACAAACAAATCACGTTTCAAGAACAGTTGGACAAGCCAAAACAGTTATTTCCAGTTTTCCCAGCGAGATGAAAAAGCAATTGAGCATAAGGAGATTTTGCCATCTAAAAAGTTTATCGCAACCCGAACTCCTAGTTCCCAGTGAGCGCTGTTGTTGCTGGGTTTAATCCTATTTATTAAACACGGGAAATCATCCAACATACTGTCCTTGTGTGAAGAAATGCTTCCTGTGAAGCTGGTGATATTTGCAACATCTCCCCTACTCTTCCCAGAGCCAAGTTTGGCTTAATCAAAGCCATGTTTTCCACAAGCTCGTCCTTCCTTTTCCCCTGACTTAGGATCCTCCTATCCCAGTTTCCCAGTACCAAAGGCCCAACACCAAATCTGTGTCAGGTCAGGGCAGCACAGCGGGAGGGACAGCTTGGAGACCTCAGGACCATCACTGAAGACTGTAGGACTGCAGAAATGTAGCCAAGCCTTCCTACCTGACAAAATTACGTTGGGAAATGAATGAAGTTGTTTTTTGTCTTCTGGGAACTGGAGCTGTTCTCTTTCCCCACACCCACACGTTCCTTTTTTTTTTTTTTTCCCCATAAATGTGTGAAATAATTTTACCACCCTTTTTTTTTTTCCTTCCAGTTACTCCTCCTCCCCTCAGATCTCACCCTTCCTGGCATTTGAAAATAGCTCATGAAAAGGAGAAGGAAGGAGGGGAATGAAAGGAAGTGTGTGGGGATGCAAGATGGAAGGGAAGAGAAGGGAAAAATACATGAAGACTGAAAATACATGTTTTTCAAAGCAAATCAGAATGGCTGATTGCTTCTACTCCAGAACCCATTCTGGGGTAATCTGGGAAGTTTCCTATGGCTCTCTGCATCCTGTCAGTTGTTAGGCAACACCTAGGAAGAACACCTTGTGTGCAGGCAGCCGTCCCAGCTGGGAATCAGAGCACAGCAAGAAAACGCGACCTTCCAGGGACCCAGATACCATTTGTGGTCAGAGCTGACCGGGAACGCTCTAAATGGATTTTTTTTTTTACTTGTGAAATACTTATGGCTGGAACTGAAACGGCTGGAAAAACCACCTCAAGTTTGAAAACCTGCTGGCAGAGGAACAGCTTGGCCCCACGGGACCCAGAGGCACAGTGAGGGGAAGGGTCCCAGGCACCTCTGGACTCAGAGGGGCTGGGGTGAGGGCTGGAGGGTTTCTTTCTCCAGCCAGCACCAGGCTGGTGGCCAGGCGACTCGAGCTTGCTGGCAAGGGAAGCCATTAGTGCTGGAGCAGCTTCGGGGATGGGTTTGTGCTCGACCCCTCTCCCTGCCTGCTGTGTGGAAGATCTCTGCCGCAAATGGTTTTAATGCATCAGCGTCCATGTGCATTGCGTCCAGGGCTTTCCCCCAAGTGCTTCTCTGTAATGGATTTGATCCCTCACCTGGAGTGATGCTGCCCTCACAGGTCCCCAGGGAATCAGAATTTCAGTTGCTCCACAGATTTCCTGCCAGGGAGAGGCAGCAGGGCCGCTGGCAGCCCCAGAAGTATCGCACCCCTAATGCAAATCTCTCAGCCTTGGCAGTGGTGGGGCTGCTGGCAAAAGGGAAGAGCTGCTCACTGCTAGGGGAGGCAGCCAGGGCAGTCTTTCCTTCTCACATCCCTTGTCCCATTTGATAACTCCTCTTGCTCCCTGCCCACCATCTTCCCCCTCCTTTCTGCTCCAGTTCTTTGGGCAGCGGTTCTGGGGCCAAAGGGATGCTTTCCAGGTTTTTCTTTAAAAAGCCCCTAACAACCTAATTCATTGCAAAGCAACCGCTTCATGTCTGTGTCTGACATGGAAGGGACTTGGGGATTTATGTTAGTGGTGGCACCGAGGGGAATCCACGGCTGGATTAGCAGCAGGGGGAAGGCTGGCAGCCACAGGCATTGCCAGCACGGCTGCTGTTGGAGCCCTGGGGAGCCACCCCCTGAGCAGAACAGCTCTGCAGGGATGCATGGATACAGTGCCAAGTCCAAAGGATGCTTCCCATCCCAATCAGGAGCATGACAAGCACTCTTTGCCTTGACAGCGTCAGAAGCCAAGAAGGGAACTACGCCTCATCCTGTGCCACACCAGCACCGGGAAAGCCGGGTTGGGCTGAGCCAGGGGGAAGCAGCAGCACACTGAGGAGAGCCTGGCTGCTCTGAGTGCGTTCAGGCCAAGCAAGAGCATCCGACACCCCCCAAGAGTGAAGATGGGGGGCTCTGCATGCGACTCCCTCAGGAGCTTGGAGGGGATGAGTTGACCAAACCAAACAGACAGGGCTGCCCCAGCCCAACACAGTCTGCAGGATCCCAAACAGGACCACCTTGAGATGGCAGTGGGACACTGAACATTGCTCCAGATGAACACCTGAGCACAGCAATCTGCTTCTTTCCTTAGGAGATGCCACCCTGCAATGCTCTCTCTTACCACCCTCCCACAAGGACACTAATTTTTTCCAGCTGAGCTGAGGAACAAACAAATCATCACCCACTCCAAGTAGGTGGGTTGGCAATGGCCAAGGAGAAGATGCTTTGTGTTTGGCAATGGTCCACGGAGCTAACTCAGCAAAGCCAGATGACAGGCAGCAAAGCCACCCTTTCCAATAATAGCACTGTGTGACACGCAGATTACTCCTGCTCCAGAGGTCTGCAAGTGCTTAGTGTGAACTTCATAATACCCCTGTTTCCAGCACACAGGAATGCTGCTTGCAAAGCTAATCATCTTCTAGGGCATCTTTGTTAGCCTTAAAGCACTCTGCTTCTGCCCTCCTGCATCCCCACCAGAGGCCCCAGGCCGCATCCTGCTGCCGTGTACCGCAGCGTGAATGTGTGTATCCACACCTGAAATCACATTATAGATGTTTCACTGCTGTCCAAACATGCTCTTGGAGGCTCAGAATTGCACCACTCCTTTCATTTCCAAGGTGACAACAAGCCTGCAAGACCCCCCCACCCACCTTGTGGATGTATCCTGGGCCTGACAGCTCCTCCTCCATAACCCCACCTTTTAGCTCCAGCAATCTGCAGAAATCCCTCCTCTCCTGAGCTCAGCATGAGGCATTTCAACTACTGAGCCTCAAAATCAGATGCAGCACCTTTTACCGATACATCCCTGCATGCCACAGACCAAGAGGTAAACACTGAAATACACCTTAATCCTCGCTCGCAGAAGCTCCTCTTTCCAGAGCAGCAAATTATTTTATTATAGGAAAAGTCCAACCAGGGACCACGCTGAAAGCCCTCACAAGCCATGTGCAAATAACCACACATTAACAGGCAGGCAGGCAGCGAAGCAGGGCAGAGGAGCCCAGGCTTCATGGGGAAACACAAGCTCTGTCCAAGGCATGGCTGGCACTGGGCTTTCCATGTGTAATCCTGAGCCCTTCATCCTCCTTCCTGCTCCCCAGCACCTGCCAGGGGGTTCCCTTTATATTTTACCCTGCTCTGGGGCTGTTCACAGGGCTGTTCATGGGGGCAGCTCTCTCTAGTCCAGCCCTGAGGATCCACACTCCTCTGCACCAATGTGGGAGCATCAAAAGCCGCTCCAGGTTTCAACACAGAGTCCCACAAGTGTTTTAGCTTGGCCAAGCCAGATTTTTCCCAGAAAATGAAATTTTGGTGGACATTTTCCAGCCAGTTAGATAGGCACACATTGCCTGCCAGCACTTGCACTGCTTGGGTGTTCCCCAAGGGTCTGGACCAGACCTGGCACAAGCATCTACCCTGACTAGGAGGAGACTGGCTGCAAAACTGGCAGCTCAGCCTTACAAAGCTAGGCCAGACATGGGGTTTCCATACTCCATAGCTCCCATCCCTACCACATTCCTCATTCAGAATGTAAGATGGTAGGGAGGCATGGCAGCCTTGGATGAACCCAGCTCTCCGATCGCCACTGGGCTTGGATGTGGGACTGATTAGAGGGATTAAAAACCAGTTCAGCAGCGGGCAGCAGGAGGGATGTGCTGGCAGGGCCCAGGCTCACCAGCCTGTGGGATGCCACGGGGATCTTGAAAGGAAAGAAAGATCTGAGCGGGCATTGCTGCCCGGATCCCTCTCTAACAAGGGACAGGAACAACCCGCAGTTTGCAAAGAGCTCCCAGATGAAAGCAGCTCCATCCCAGGGATCTTGTTATTATTTCACAGATGTTTCTCACATACCTTTTCTTTATTGTTATTTTTCTAAAGTTGCTCATTGATCTAGATAAATGGGGCCTCTGTGGCTGCAGACAGGGGGTGGCAGGAAAGGCAAGGCAGCTTCCAGGGGCTGCCCATGGCACTGGCAGGGCCAGACACTGCCCAAACACACAAACTCCACTGCTAGGGATGTTAAAATGTACTATCAGCAGGTATTTGGCAGAAAATACCCTGCACAGGACCTCAGCCCACCTCCCCAGCCCCTTCTGCTCCTCACCAGCAGGATGGGCTCTGCAATGTCTGGTTTCTCTGGGAATTGCTAAGAAATCCCAGTGTGAAAAGCATTAGCAAAGAGCAAAGTGTTGTGACCCAGCGTTTACCTCTGCCTCCAGGCAGGATTGCCATAAAACAATCTGAAATCCAGGCTGAGGAGATCCTGCCTGGTCTGCCCCAAATCTGGCAATAAAAAATAAAAAAAAAAATCCCCCCTCCTTGAAAAGCTAAAGCTACTAAATGGCAGCCAGACACAGCTCTGTCTGTCTTTGTAAAACAGCCCTGAGCAGGACAGCCTCAGCCAGGGTCACTGGGCAGAGGGACCATGCAGGGATGCATTGTCCTCCTGCACGAAACTGGGCATGCAGCTTGGCCCTGGGCCCCTCCCAAACCCTGACTGAGCTTTTGCAGGGTTAGCACAATGGCTGAGTGACAAGAAAAGACTGAAAGCGGGAAAGGATTAAAAATAGATTCCAGCTTTGTTTCGAATATTGTAAAATAAAAGGTCCTGCAGCAACTATCGCAGAACCAAAAAGCACACCCGCATCTCGGGCTGCAAGGCAGCTCAACAGCAGATGTATTTTTCATTAAAAGACTACTTAATATTGCAGGTTGCTGCTGAAGACCTGCTTCCTTGACTCTGGCTGATTGCTGGAGAGACAATTCTTCCCTCTCCCTTGCCTGGAGGACCAGGGATTTGCTCCCACAGCCCTGAGCAGTCCCTTCCACACATGTCCCTGCCTTGACATCCCCAGGAGCATCTCTGTCTCCCATCAGCATCCCATGCACACACTCAATGCTAGTGAGAGAGCCCCACATCCTGCCATCAAGGTGGCAAGCAAAGGTCAATAAGAAACAAGTTATCAGGCATTTTTAAAAAAGCAAAATGAAGGGCAAGAGCAATCCCAACTGCACAAGCCCAAGGGCTGGTGGTAAAGGGAACTCCTTTCCCCCTACTGAGAGACAACTACACTTCCTTAACTCAAACTTTCTCATTTATCACCTTTGCACCACCTCTGTCTGCCTCACGGCTGTCAGGCTATGATAATGCATCAAAAACAGACATTTATCCCGCAACATCTCACTCAGTAAACACTCACTGTGCTGTGGGAATGGATTTACCCCACACCCAGTTCAGCTCCCAGCTCAATAAGGCTAATTTAGACATTTAGCCAAACCCTCTTTTCTCCTCTATCCTCCTTTTATTTTATTTTAAAGCCAGCAGGTGCTGGGCTTGGCAATTGGAAGCAACAAGCGGCTGCAGGCAGAACATTGAGTGAAAGCCTCTCCTCTCCTGCCTGCTTCTTGCCTGTGATGCTCCCCTTGGGTACCCAGGGTGGGTGCAGGCACCAGGGGGGCTGCACTGGAGCACCTGGTCCTGCTTCATGGTATTTTTTGGGCTCTTAAAAGCAGCAAGGAGCCACCAACACATGGGGGCATCTTAGCAGTTGGGGCTCAACACAGGCAATAACCTCTCTTGGTCCCCCTCGAGTTGGCTTTGGTGTCCCCCATGTTTCCCAAACACGCTGTATTTGGTTGGAATCGTATGCAAAGCACTGGCTCTGCCTCCCACGCAGCTGTTGATTGTGCAGCAGGGCTCTGTTTGTTCGAGATTTGCTTTGCGAGAGGGGAAGAGGGAGCAGCAGGCAGCTCTGCGAGGGGGTATGTGGCTAGATCCTGCCATTTTTAAAAATTAAAGGAATTGCAATGAATTAATTCTTAATTAATTAACAGAGGCTTCAACGCTGAGAGATGCAGATTGCAGAGGAGAAGAAAAAAGGCAAAACTCCCTGGTTGCTGGACACATTCCTTCTGGTAGAAAAGCTTTTTAGGAGATTTAAAAATTCACGTTCAGATGATTTTGGAAGAGGCATGCAGAGCTGGCTGGAGCCCTGGTGGTGCCACTCCCACGAGTGCTGCCATGGGCGCAGCCCCATGCCGCCAGCTCCTGATCCTCCAGCCCAGCCCATCCCTCTCAGAGGGACGTTGCCTGCGATCAAAGGAGCCGCCCACAAAAGTCCCCAGGGCTTGCCGGCGTGCTGGGAGCGGAAATATCAAACCTGTCTGGAAATCAAACAGCAGAGTCAGAACAGAGGGAAGAAAAGAGAAAAAACACAGGAAACGAAACCTAAACTGACACCCTTTGTAACTGAAAATACCCAATGCGGAGAATCATCGCTCGGGGGACAACACGCTTTCTGCAGAGGAAATCCAAAGTGACTCCGACCCCGGAGCAGCTTCCCCAGACACTGCCGGCCATCAGAGAGAGCCCGGGATGAGGACTGTCACTGCTCTCAGCTGCGGGTTTCTGGCGACAAGCTCTGAGCATGCAGATGCCACTGTGTGTGTGAATAAAATCCCGTTTGCTGGGGACATGAAGGACATGGAGCTCGTGCCAGGAGGAGCAGAGCAGGCAGCCCATGGGCTCTCCCACTGTCAGGAGTGGCGAAGCAAACACCTCCCTTGGGATAAAGAGCCTGACTACTGGAAGAAATCTTCCCCAGGGGTACCAAAAAAGCTCTGATGGAGTCCAAACCTCGTGTTTCAGCCTTAAGATGCTGTTTTCTCTGCCACCCAGCTGGCAGCAACCAGCAATGAGCCAGGGAACCTCGTGGTTAGCCCAGAGCAGCCACCAGCAAAGCACAGAAGAAAACCAGCCAAAAACCCCTCAGGATGCAGATTCCATGGCTGGCTAATACCTCATTTGAAGGTGTTATATTATCCTGAACTTTAATGAAAGCCATGTAAAATAGTAATAATAATAACAATAATAATAATAATAATAATAATAGGTATTCAAATTGGAAATGGGATGCCATTTCTCTGCTCATCGCTGTTGTGATCTCTTGCTGATCTCCAAGTGGAAGCCATACTTTAAAAATATTCACATGGTGCCACACACTGTGGCAATAAGACCTCTGGCAATTTGCCACAAAAACCCATACAGGAACTGGAAATCCCAGGCAACAGAATGCATTTGCAGTCCTACTGGGAAGGCCAAGGCAGGTAGAAACAAAGTGAGGAAGGAGGGACAAGGTGCATGCGGATGCTCGTGTTCCCTACCCTAGTCTGACCAGTCTGGGCACCTCCGGAGCAGAGCAATGTGGCACCCCTGGAGTGCACAGGGCACCAAGACCTCCTGAAGGCTTCTCAAGCCCACAAAGGGAAAGCATGGAAGCTTTTACACATGACATGAGACTTCCTACTCCGGACTGCTCACAGCAGGCAACTGGAGGATTTGCTGCCAGGCTGGACCCGAGCACAAGGAGATAGCTGGAAGCGAAGGATTCGCAGCCACCGTCCCCAAGCCACCCTCGCTGTCCCCATGGCTCCATCCCCACACTCCCAGAACCACCACCATGGCATGGGCAAGGATGAGAGATGCTCTGCGGGCGGGCAGCCATGGGAGCTGGCGCTTGTCCTCCCCTACCCAGCTCCGTCCCAAGCAAGACAGTGGAATTAAGTGCAAGTTATAATTAAGACTGGATGTTTGAAGAGAAACATAATCTCCGTTCCGTGGGATTCGCCGGCACAACAGTAATTAACGTCTCATTAACATTCGCCTAATTAAGCAGTTTATGAAAGTGGATAGATTTGCATACTGCTCCACTTCAGCTTCAGTGCATCCAGTTACATCCAGCCACCAGAGTTAACCCTTCCAGGGCATTTCCAACCAAACTCCCAACCCTGCAAGGCTTCCCAGACTCTCCGTGTGAGGACACAAGCTGCTGTGGCTGCACATCTCACTGCACAGTGCTACCCAAAACCTGGTAAAACATCTCTCATCACCTCTTTTCTAGCCAAACACCTCGTCTCTTTTCCAGACAAACCCATCCTAAGCCTCTCCAACTTTCTCCATTGATTATCTGCTTTTAAAACCCTCAGCTGGTTTCAATGCTTTCCTGCAGATTCTCAACACATTCATCAGGAAGCAAAGAAGATTTGTAAGAGTTTCTGAAGACAGGGAGAAACGTCTCCTGAAACATTTCATGCTATACTCATTCCCAAATGTTCTTTAATGTTTAAAAACAATGACTTCAAGATTAAAGATATACTCCAAATTCTGAACACTTTAAAAGCAGGATGCAACAGGAGCTTCCAAAAGGGTTTTGCCATAGGGACTATGTTCCCTCTCTTTGAAAGTATTCCTGTCACTGAGAGGAAAGGCAAACCAGCAAAAGCAGTGACAACACTCAGATGATGCCCTGTCCCTCTTGGGGACAGCAGGACACCATTCCCAGATGGATCCTGGAGCAGCCCATCAAATAAGACACATCACACAGGCATCCCCTTAGCAGTAAGTCAGTTGAACTGCTGGACATAACAGTTTCCACTGCTAATACTGGCTTTCTCTTCTGGTGTTGGATTAGTAAAGCTGCTGCATCCATCACATGCTTAAAAAGACCATGTGCAAACCTGCCTCTCCCCGGGGCATCTCCTGGGGGGCGAAAAATGAGCTCTCTAGTTAGTGCTTAATGCCTGGAGACGAGATGCAACTTTGCAGCAAATACAGTGGGAAAGAAAAATTCATGACACAGCCTTTCATTGAAAATCAATAAAGCCCAGACCTGCCTGTGATGTACACACTCAATTTATTCCTCGCTCGGCTCACTGCATCTTCACCACCAGCCCTCTCGGATCAGTCAGGTCCTTGCTGGAGGACACAGTGTCCCTGCCCACATCTGGGTCATGGCACTGGTGTCACCAGAGTGATGTCAGCATCGGTTGTCACCTCCATGAGCCTGGCAGTCCCAGGCCCCCACCTACAGCAAGCCATGCCCCTGTGGCTGTGATCCAGCCCTACAGCATTGCTCCCCACAAAGTGTCTGGGAGCGACATCCCAGCTGTGTCCAGTGGCAAAGGCAATTCCAAAATTTCCTTCCATCTCCCAATGGGTTCCTACAGCTACAGCTAAGTGCTGTGCCAGGGAGACACTCTGGATTTGCACTTGGAACACCTCTGTCTTGAAAACACATCTTAATTTTCCCCTATCCCCAGCAGCCAAGAAACCTTCCTGGAAGTGATGATGGACTGAGCCATCCTCCTGAGTCAAACTAGGACATCCTTCAGTCCTGCCTGAACCCTATCCATGGGACTCCCATCATTCCTCCTGTCCTGCTCCCCCTTCCCCTCTGAGGGAGGCATTCAGAGCCCTGTGAGACCCCCAAAATCCCTGCAGATTTAGGCATTAGCCTCTGCCTTTAAACGTTTTTCTCCCTCCCCAAATCTCCCTCACAATGCAGAAAACAGTCTCAGAAAGGAGGAGGGGGGGATGAGGGGGGAGGGCGTGTCCCTCAGCTTTGCCCACCCCCTGCTAGTGGGAGACCTCAAAATTCTGTGGAGATGGAGAAACGGCTGCTCCTTTCTGATGCTGGGGTTGGATCCTACATCCCTCCTGCAGCCAAATCCTCCCGGGAGACAGGAGGGCAGCTGAGGAATGCAGGCAGGGCAGATGCAGCACAGCATCCGCTCCCTCCCGCTGTCCTCTCTCCAGCTCTGCCTCTCCTCTTGCACGGATCCCACGCTGCCACCCTCACCCAGAGCCACCACAGCAGGACCGAAGAGCAGCCCCGACAGTGGGTGAAGGGCAGATACCAACCCAGCCCCACAGCGGCTGCCTTTGGCACAGGGTTGGCTGTGCCTGGCTGTGAGCAGAGAGCTGAGGGGGGATCTGGGGAGAGGTGGGTGTCCCGCTGTGCTGGGGGCTCATGCTGGGCTCTGCAGCACAGCCTGACCTACTTTCTCGGGCGGCACAGTCACACCAGCCGCAGTAGCAGCGCAGGGTTTCTTTTCTCCTCTACCACATACAGATGTCTTCTTACAAACTGGCAGTGGGATCATGGCCGGGTCCCCTCTGTGCCACCACCTCGAAGCATTGGCTGTCCCCTCCCTCACCTCCAGCCAGTCTTGCTGCCTTTGAATGGGTGCCCTCCTTTCCCTACCCTTTTCCCAAAAATTCACAGCACATCTCAGCCAAGAGGAGGATTTATTGATCGTCTTATCTGTGTCTAATCCCAGCCGGAGCGCCGCGATAAACGAAGCTGGCTAAATAAAATGCCTTCCTGCAAGGTCTCTGTGTCGAGAACAGCTGGCTGCTAGCGGGGTGCAAAGCAGGGAGCAGTCCCCAGGGCCCCCAGACCCACCCGTGCAGGGAAGAGCAGCCCATGATGGCAAAGGCCTTGAAAAAAGGAGTAATGTGCTGTGAACACCCATCTGAAGCTGAGGGCAGGGGTGGGGGACAAACCAAACCCCAACTATTCCATCTAATCGATGGTAAGCAGTTTAAATGCTCTTTCACTGCAGTTCAGGGAGCCCTAATTCCAGGCATGACCTGAATCTCTTTAAAAAGAGAAGGGAGGGGAGGCAGGCAGGCAAGGAGTGGGGAGAGCCAGAAATGCCAGGGATGCTAATTTGTTCCTGTTTCTTCTCTGCAGAACAGCATCTGGGAGAAAAAGCACCTGCTAAAGAGAAGGGATCCCCGCAGAGCAGAGATCCGGAGGTGCATGCTTGCAGCCATCCTATTACCCAGCCTGGACTGGAAACCCTTGACGCAAGAGCAGGATGACGGATGCTTCTGTCTTTGCGAGAGCAACCTGGGGTGCCAATGAGTACTGACAAACCAGCCCACCCCAGCACGAGAAGGGAGCAGGGGAGCTCAGCCCAAATGCAGTGTGGCCGTATCCAGGTCAGCTGGTGAGCCTGCTGGGAAGCACAGGCTATAAAAAACATGGGTGAGATGCTGGGATCATCCCAGAGCAACGAGGAACAGGTCAGGGTGGCCCTGCTCTCTAAGTGAGCAGTGCCAGGGTGGCGATGGGCTGCAGAGGATGGTACCAACCACCCAGGACCATGGGTAAGCGCCCTTCTCCCTGGGATTTCCAAAGTAATGATCCATGAGACAGCGCTGACTAAGAGTTACTGCTAGTTTTCCAGAGGGAGATGGGGTGTGGAGGAAGGGGGACTGAGGTTGCCAACAAGGCAGTGCTGGCAGATGGAGAGATGCGGTTTGGCACCCACAGCCCTGACCGAGGAGGCAGAGGAGGAGGAATTGCCATCCCCTGCATCCTGCTGTGCTTGGTACCAAGTGGTTGTGTTCCTTCAGCAGGGAGATCCTATGGGGAGCACCAGCCTGGGACCCTACTCTGCAAGGAAGCAGATGTTCTGGGTGCTCTGGAATGGGGACAAATCCACTGACCAGATGAGCCTGTCATCTCAGCCTACTCCTGGACAAGGCACATGCATGTGGCCAAGAGCTTTCCCCTAGCTCAGCACAGCCCCAGATCCCCTACAGACAGTGGACAGTGGCAGGGCTGGCTACACTGGGCTTTCACCTCAATCTGTTCCCATCCTGCTGCTCCCCTGCCACCCGCTGTAATGACGTCCCCTCTACTCTCCCAAGGAGAATCACAAATCTTCCTGCAATCCTTCCTTGGAGGCCTGAGCTTTGCCAGACCCTGGGTTAATGGGAGATGAGGGGGAAAGGCTGCGATGCCTGTTCCCCACTCCCCACCCCGTGTCGCCCCACAACAGGATCTGTATGGGCAGCAGTCACGGCAGCCCTGCCCCACAGCCCCGATTTCGGTAGAGCCTGGCGGGGCATGCAGGGAGCTGTCAGGCCCCATCATGACTCACACAGTCATTTCTCCCTTCAAGCCGGGGAAAAAAAAAAAAAGACATAATGAAAAAAAAATCAGGCAAACGTTTGAAAAACTGGAGATAAACAGAGGAGAGAGGAGAGGGAGGCAGCTAATGAGGTCCCTGGCCCCGATGAGAGGTGCAAGGAGAGCTCAGATGCTTTTTGGCCAGCAGCGATCCCACCCGTCGGGCACAAGGAGCTCACAGGGGACAGCGCTTCCCGGCACAGCCCTGGCACCACTGGCAGGGACCTGCGGGCAGCTCCGGGGAGCCGTCCCCAGGGCGATGGAGCAGCTGGCCCCGGGGCCAGGACCCCCAGCAGCCCTCGGGCAGTGTCTGCACAGCCACACAGCACAGGGATGGCAGGATACCCTGACCCCATGGAAACCTCCCCAAGCTCCAAGGAGCAGACTGGGGTCACTCCCAGATTTATTTTTCTCCCCCTGCTCTATGAAACACCCACAAACTTATAAATGCTCGGTCGGGAGGAAGCCAGAACCCCAAGCCTGTTCCCATGCAGACCCGCAGCTTCCCTACGACTTAGCCACCACCTGCTCTAGGGACTGAAAAAGGAGAAAAGCCAAAAAATCTTTATTCTTATAGCTAAAACCAAATGTGTCACCTCAGTAACAAATTGGCCTGCCTGCCTGGCAGAAATTGCTCTGTTAAAATATATATCCATATTATTCTTTTTGAGTTGCCTTTCCCAAATCTGTTCAAGAATGGGGAAGTTTTAAAGTCCCTGTGGACAGCAAGTCTTTCTGCTCCCTTCCTAGCACCCAGAGAGGTAATTATCTGCCCGGAGCCCCAGGCTGTGCCACGGCTCGTTACACCGCTAATTAGCAGAAACAAGTCAGTTCCCCAGGGCACCCCAGGTCCATCCCCATCCCTTTCTGCCTTCCTCCTCCTCCTCTTTGCCCCAGCGGGCACAGCAGAGCATCTTGTGTTAAGCACCGAAGGTAGGAGGGCCTTGTACTCCTCCCTTGGGTGCCAGAGGTGCAAGGTACCCCTGCCCACCCAGGGGATAAGGGACAGAAGGACCCCAGAAACTTATCCATTGCCAAGAGGATGCTCCTTGCCATGAGGCTGATGAGGACACCGTGGAGAGCACTACTGCTGGTACCAAGAGACTTACAAAGTGCATAATTTACAGTCTGCTTCAGTCTCTTCTGGAGGGATACTTAGGAAGTGGAGGCTTCCCAAGAAGTCTTCTCTTCCCAAAATGAAAGAAAAAAAATCTGATCGTGGAGGCATTTAGATCTCCCCGCTTGGACTTCTCTAGTCTTCGCTCCTCACAAGTTTCCCTGTCTCCTCACCAGGCAAAAGTCACGTTTAAATAAGCCAACAGCTTTGCCAGGAGAAGGGCAGAGCATGAGCTGCCCACTGCCATGGTGAGCATCTGCAGAGTGGCACGGGAGGCAGGAGCAGCACAGGAGGGAGCCACGGGGAGCGCTGGGAAGATGCCCCTCACGCACGTGATGCGTCGGGAGGAGCATCCCCCAGTGCCTGGCCCAGCGAGATGGGAGGGAGCCGTCAGAGCCCAGCCACCCTACCAGGATGGCGCCAGGCTGCCAGGATGACACGCCATCATCGTCCCTGCCAAGCAGCACCAACAGGATCTCAATGGAGTGTGCAGATGGGTGCACTCCCCACCCTTGGATTGCAGAGCACACACCGGATCGGTGATCTGAGGAACGCGGACGGCAGCTTGGGCTCTCCAGATTTACACCCATCCCTTTCTGATGCTTCAGTGCAAGATGTCTGAGGCCCCACGCCACCAGGAGCAGGGACCTTGGAACCCAAAGGAGCAGCAACAGCAAGATCTGGGGCTGTTCTCAGCATGTAAGCTGGGCACCCAGCACCGAAACCTCCCAACCTTCACAGCACGAAGCTACTTATCCAAAACTATACCAGGACTCAGAAAGGAACCCCAGATCATCACTCCAGGGGATCCAAGACTCTGCTGGATCATACACACAGGCTGTCCTCCATCCCCCAGAGGTTCCCCGCTCAGGCTGGATACCCCACCCTGCCCCAGGGAGCCCTGGGCAGGGCTGAAACAGCCCTCAGCCAGCCAGTGCAAGCCCAGGGCTTGTACGTTCCCAGCGTCAATCCCTGCCCACTGCCTGCTTGTTTCAGCTTCCCCAGGAGATGCAGAAGGGGATGAGGCTGGTTTTGCATACCAGGGCTGCCCCACAGAAAGAAATCAGTGGGGCATCTCCTGCGATAAATGGGCAGGATCTCAGCACCCACTGGAAACACCAAAGGTGGGATGAGCACAGAACTCATTCCCATCACCATAAGGAAGACAGGTCTACCCCCCCACTAACCCCCCTCTTACTGCAAGGCTCTGGGGCCCCCAAATGTGTGGAGCTCCTCAAAGGCTGCAGCACCCCAGATGGACAGGAGGAACAGGCACTCACCCGGGCGCCGTTCCTGGGTAACTCAAGCTGCTCTTCCCATTCCCCCCACTCAACCAAGAGCGAGACCAGCTTGCAAGCCAGTGCCCGCTGCTCCACGCTCACCTGTGCTCTGCCCCTTCGGAGAGCGGCTTGGAGCTGCTCAGCCTTTGCAACAAACTCCCTTCCGCAGCAAGACATCAGCCTTTGGGTGCTGCCTGCCCCTTCCACGCGCTGGCTGCTCTGCCTGCCTTGGGGATTTTTTTCCTTTTTTCCCCTCCACCCCGTAGCGTTTTGAACGTGCAGATGCCCCAGCTTCTTAAAATTCAGCCTGAGGGCGTGGGAAGTGTTTTGGAACATGCCCAAGCTGTCTGCTCCGTGCGTGCGCGCTGCTAAAAACGATCCACCTACTGCCCCCATCTCCTGCACCGCTTGTCAGCACCGCCGTGCCTTTCCAAAGATAAGCGGGCTTACACACGCAGCCAGGGAGCAAAGCCCCAGGAGCAATCCCATCGGGGCAGGGGGGAGACTTCTCTGCTCAGGCACCAGGCAAACTTTTCATGTAGCCACGGACAAGGAGCAGGGTGCCAGCTCTAGTGGAGGGTGTCCCTGCCCATGCTAGGGGGGTGAAATGACATGGTCTTTAAGGTCCCTTCCAACACAAACCATTCTATGATTCTGTGATGGCCCTGGGAATGATGCCCTTGAGCCAGCACTACCTCCATCCCCTTCCTGTCACGGCGAGGACGGAGCATCACTGCTGGTGCAGGGAGAGCACATGAAGAAAACCAATTTACTTGCTTTCAAAGGATGCAGCAGCAGGGAACAGAGCCGCCCTCATTACCATGGGGGTGTCACAGTCATGGGCTGCACTATGAGCACGTGTTTAGGACACCCAGCTCTGCAGGCCTGCCCGACAGCTGAGCATCCACGTGGTAGCACGGTCCAAGGGAGCGTAACACATCTCCTCCCTGGCAATTCCCAAGGGCTCCACCAACAAATAATCGAGCTACAGAGATTTGACAAATTAACCTGTAAAACATTGCTGGCAAAGCCCAGCTTGTCTGAGACACCAGCAGGCGGCTCTCAGTGGGGCACCCAACCAAGGTAACAGAGCAAGGCCAGCACACACCAAAGCAGAGTCTGGCTCCAGCCACCACCACGTTTTAAAAAAAGGGTATATAAACCACTGAGGCTGGGGTTTGGTCAGGAGAGATGGGCTGAGCCCTCCTGCCACATGCACAGTGTACGATGAAGGCTCTAGGTCCCCATGGGACCAGGAGAGCAGGGCCAGCTCCGGCCCAACAGTGTGGCTCTGGATTCAAACACAAGCTGCTCAAAATCAGTGACAAGGTTGCTTTTCCTGTTGCTTTGAAATCCCTCTGGCAATCTGGCCTTCAAGGGCTCGTCAATCCATTCAGGGCCGTCTCCCCCCCACCACATCACTGCTCTGCAAATTTGAGTGAAATTGATATTTTCCTATCACAAACATGAAATTTCAAACACACAGAACATTGGATTTGAAAGCTGACTTTTGTTGGGAAGGTGCCTGTCTCTTTGTTCACAAAAGGGCTCATTTTTCCTGGAAAAGGGCCCAGATTTTGAGTGAAAGATCAATAACATGCAGAAAACGGGTCCTTTTATTTAATTTTGCCATGATACCAGAAAGAAAAGAAAGAATCCAATGCTGAGAGTGAATGACTTCAAAATATTTTGCATTTGTTTACCCCAGTGCGACGCTGGAGCATCTATTGAAAGGAGCTCAGTGGGAAGGATGAAGCCTTTGGGGCTTCCCTAGAGCATCCCTTTATCACCTGCTGGTACCCCACTGGGGGCACCATCCCTGGCACTGCTTCAGCCCAACCCCAGTCCTTTTTTTGGGGTATAATTAGAGATTTTACTGCTGCTTCCTCTGCCCTGCCTATTCCAAGGAGCTCTCTCACTAAAATGTTCAAGGATGACCCTCTGCCTACACTAATTATGAGGAAGGGTGAATCAAACTTTTATTGCAATTACAGCCTGGGTGGGGAGAATAAAGGAACAAAAAAATACACCATGAAGACACAGCATTCAAGATGCCATGCAACAGTCATGACATGCTGCATCCTCCCCATCCATATGGGGGAAAACTAACACTTTGGCAAATTTATGAGGATGTGTGAAAGTGATTATATTCCTGAAAATATCTCAAGTGGAACGGCCTACCTGGCATATTTTGTTAGTCATGAAACACGCTCCCTCCACCGACTGTAGTTTGTGGCTTTCCATCTGCTTAAATACTTTAAATACCGAAACTTTCTTCTTTTTCTCCCCCCCCCACCAAGCTGAAATAGCACGCCAGCAGCAGAGTGCTGACTCAGGGGCGCGGGACGAGGACAGGCTCACCACGAGCAAAGAGATGCAGAAGATGCCATGCCAGAAGGGCAGGAGAGCAGAGGATTCACCACGTGGGTGATAAGTCCTGCCCCTGGCCAAGAAATGCAAGAGGTCATTTTGTGTTAATTAATTAACTGAATTAATTGAATTAGTGTCCAGCAAGGGAGTACTGAGTGCAAACTAAAAGAATATTATTTTGGGTCAGGTGTGGACATGAAAAGGAAAAGGTTAAAGGAAAGAAATGGCCCTGGTTGGCTATTTTAATTTCATTTGGCCAGGAAAAAAAAGGCAACAGTTGCAAAGGTCACAGGTCACTGCTGCCAAGCCCAGATTTTAGCAAGATGGGGTTTATGGGCACTTGCTTCAGGGCAGTCAGCACCCTGATCCTCCCAGTTCCTGCTTTCAAGGGGAGTAATGGCCCTTTTGTCCTTGGGGTGCTGGGGAGAAAGCTCCAAGGCACCATGGTCATCAAGGGGACCCAGGGATGCTTCCTTCCTGCCCTCTCCTGCTCTTTTAGTTAAGAGTTTCTGTTTTAAAGCCCTGGCTGGAGTTTCTCTGGCTGCAGTGGCTGGAAGTGGAATGGGCATGCACAGGGATGCAATCAGAGTTCGGCACTGGGGCAAAGAAAACCCAGCCAAAATTCCCAATATCAAAGGAGATGGCCAAGGGGCAGCCACAGCAGCAGCGAAACACTCCCAAAACATTTAGGTCCAAGCCTGTTCCCACCAGGGAGGTGCCCTTAGATGTGCTTGAGGGTGGGGACGCCCTGGCACAGGGTGTCCAGAGAAGCTGTGGCTGCCCCATCCCAGGAAGTGACCAAGGCCAGGTTGGACACTGGGGCTTGGAGCAACCTGGGACAGGGCAAGGTGTCCCTGCCCATGGCACAGGGTGGGGCTGGATGAGCTTTGAGGTCCCTTCCAACCCAAACTAATTCTGTGATTCTGTTACCATGTACCCTGGGAAAACTTGGAATATCAACACTAACCAAGGATTTATCCACAATGGGATCATTTTGAGTCATCGAAGCAGTTATTTACTGGTTGCATGAGGCAATGGCAATTGTGCCCCTCAAAGCCACAGTGAACAGTATTCACAGTGTAACTACAGTGCAACTACTCTTTGCCTGATTATGGAGAATGATCAAAGTATGTGAGCATCTTGGCTGAATCACCTCCTCCCTGGGGCGTGCAGGCTGTGCAAGAGAAACCCCTGCTACAGATACACATAAAGTGGAGCAGAGACCAGTGGAACATGATGAACATTTTCCCAAATGGCAGTGCAAAGCTGAATATTAGGTGATTTGTGGCAGATTTTCTCCGAGTGAAAATCTCTCCTACCATGGTGGTGGGTTTTCACAGCTCATTTGGCTTTTCATTTGCTGAGCGGCTTTGTGCTGTTTGCCCTTGCAGGACAAGGCCTCATCATTTGTGTTTTCTAACAGGTTTTTTTTTCTCCTAGGAGAAAACCATCTCTCCTCCTGCTCTCTGTGAGCCTAATTCCGCATCTCCAGCTGGCATACAAGGGTTTTGGAGTTACTCTCACTTTTCAGGGGGATAAATCACCTTGGAGGGCAGGGGCTTTTTTCCAAGGTCCAATACCTGGAGAAGGAGTTTCTCCTTCCAAATGCAGATAGTCCCTGAGAGAAATAATCCCATGGGAAATAATCCAGTACAAAAAGGGTTTATTGCATCTTTTCACAGGCTCTTTCTTACTGACAATTGATGAGTTCATAGCTACCAATACCCATTAGAGGGTTTATTATATTTCTTGTTAGAAAATAAAAAGGCAGAGCCTGAGAAGAGTAAAACCAACCACAGAGACTGAAGACTGACAAGAGTTGCCTGGCAGACAGTGAGTGAAAATGCTCTGACAAGATGAAATGTTTTTTCTTTCATTGAAATCACTCCCTTTCCGAATGACTAATACACAGCTATCGCACCATGGATATTTCCAGAGTGATGAGATGTTTTTAAAATATCTCACTGTGCCTCAAAATATCTCACTCTGGCTCAATAGATCATCCAAAACACCACCCACGGAAATCATAAATAAATAGATACTATAGTGCTGTAAAAGAGCAGACTGGCCAGGGCCAGGGCAGCATCCTTCATTGGTGAGTCAACAAGGCCACTGAACCCCTCCCCTTGGCACGTGGCTCCTGCAGCCAGGCTTTGTGGAGATGGAGACACCAAGCCCTTGCAAACACAGCTGGACACCTCCTGCTTTCCCAGCACCTTTGCAAAGCTGTCCTGTACAAATCCTTGATGACAGAGATCTCTCCTTGAAGGAGCAAGCTGAATATAAGAGGTACAGTGGACTCCATGGTACCAGCAACTGCCTGCACTCAACAGCACAGCAGCCACCGAGAAGGCAAGTGACATTCTCTGGCCCACGAGCCACTCCTGGAAATCCATGTGCCCCCTCAGGCACCCCCCTTGCCTACGCAGCAGCTTCAAACCTCAAATTGCAGCAACCGGAAATACCCCATCCTACTGCCTGCCCTGAAACGCACCGCTCCCATCGGGAAAGGGACAGCCACGCCTTGGGAACAACTGGCTTTGGGTGACACACCAGAGGGGGTGACTGCCAGCCCGGCAGCCCCCACGGCCCCTCGCCCCCGGCGGTAGGGACCAGCCCAGCACAGCACTCACTGAAGAGGCAGGAAGCTCCCGTTCTCCTAACAAAAGACTCCAAGGGATTGCAAGGACTGAACGGTTGCAAAGCCGCCCCCAGGCAGCTGATTTTTCACACATTTCGATGCACTTGCTCCAGGCTTGGAGAGGAAAAAAGGCCGCAAAATGGCAAGAAGAAATCATGGAGCAGGGCTGACTTGCCTTGCACGTGGTCCAACCCTTCTGTGTGCAGAGAGGACTTGTGCCAGATCCCCGTGCCATTGTCCTCCCTGAAGGGAAGAGACCAGAGTCCCATCCCAGGCTTGGATCTCAGTGCAAGGACAACGCTGCTTGGTAGCACAAGCAAAACTCTGAGAGAGTTGGAGTGCAGACATATTTTTAACAACTCCCTGAATCATGGTGCCCACAGCTTAGGTCCAGCCCAAGGAGAGCTGTGACTCCCAAAACCTCTGCCCAGCCCAGCCCTGGCTCACTCTGCAGGAGCTGACTGTGCTTGTTTTCTTCCCTAGGAATCAGACAACACTCTTTGTTTTGCTGATTGAAGGGAAAGAGAGCAAATCGTTTTCAGGAACAGAAAATGGGCTCCTTTGCTTTTCTCAGCAAGATAAAAAAATGGCTCAGATCACCCAGGCTGTGCTGTTCTTAAGTTGTTTCCTCTTTAGTGGCATTTACTGAAGTGGATTTTGAAACTTGGGGAGATGAAGCAGCTTTTCAGAATGGAGTCAAAATATATCCTTTGGAAACCACAGACAGTCTGATACCTGTCTTCTTTTCAAAAGGGCTGAACATACTTGTCCAGCACAGCAGGAATTGGTGGATTCCCTGGGTTCAAGGAAGGAAAACACCTTGCCACAGAAATTCAGTCCTGCTGCTGAGGTACATGGGGAGCCCAGCAGTGATGGGCCATTGACACCCTTCACAGAATGCTGCTAGCCCCAGTCCTTCCTGTCAACCTCTGCTTGGCTTTTCCCTGTGTTTCCCCTTCTTCCCACCAGGAACAGGCAGCACTGAGAGGCTGCAGAGAGATGACAGAGATGCTGCAAAGGCAGGAGGGAGAAAGACAAGGCCATGCATTTCCAACGAAGATAGCTCCAACATCTGTCCTCAGCCACAAATGTATTCACCCGCACAGACACACTCATCAGATGAGGCTCTAAAATATTTACTGCCCAAATATCAATCCTCATAAAGTGAGGCAGCCATTTGGGCTCGGGGAGGGGGAAGGAGACAGGGTGGGTTGTCAATAATGTCATAACCACGGGCAATTTTATGTATCTCTGGAAATGGCCAAGGAACACGCAGTTTGACAGATGTGCAAACGGGTAATGCAGGCTCCCTAGTTATGAGCATGAGGATGTCAAGAGGAATAGATGAGCAGTAATTCAAAGTATATTGGGCTTAGAGAAGTACATGGGCATTGTAATGAATGCAGGATGGGCACCGTGGTGGAGGGAAGGCTGAAGGAGGATGAGGAGGAAGTGGGATGCTGGCCTGGGAATGCAGCCCCTGTGGTGCTGGGGAGTGACTGCAGAGACAAAGGACCAGGTTGGGCATTTGGTGGGAAGAGTCACACTACCATGGAGTGTTACTGCACTGAGGGATGTGTCAGCCTGGCTGCTGCTGCCAGAGGCTGGACCAGCCTCCGGGCTCCTTCTTCCTCCCTCGCAGCTGCATCTCTACACAAGCCTCTCCCACCATTGTGCCACCTTTCCTTCCCTTGCTGTAAAACTCCAAAGCTTTGGCCAAATACCTATATTTTTCACCAAGAAGTTAAAAAACCTCCCCACTGAACCAAATTAAGTTTCAAGTTTAGTCTCAGCAGAACTACAGCTTTTATTTTTGCCTTCATCTCCAAACTAGAAAACAAGCCCGACACCACAGCAAGGGCTGCCGCCACCCCCAGCGCCGCCTGCGAGGCGCAGGCACTGCTCACACCTCTGACTGTGCCTCACCCGGCATTTCCCCATCCCACCTCGGCAGCCTTTAAAAAGCAGCATCACACAGACACACGCTACACCCCCGGCCGCACGCTGCCGCCTCCCGCGCACGCTCCCGCCCCGGAGCCGCGAATCCCAGCCGCACGACGGACCACGGGGGCTGGTTGGCTTCCAGAGCGAGGGGCTGGAAAGAGAGGAAAACCGATTTCACTAGGGATGGGATGCTGGGCCATGCTTCTCCTCAGGTGTTTGGTTTGCTGGAGGAGGGAGGCAGCACGGTGCAAAGAGGACCATTGGCCGGTCCCAACTGACCTCACTTGGCCAGCTCAGGACGGCACACACGGACATCTCAGCTCCATTAATTTTTCCGTGAGATTTGCCTCCTTCAGCATTTCTGGCAGTGAAATTCCCACTCTCCCACGTCCTCCAATGCTCTTTGAAGGGACACACTCATTGGCTGCAGTGGTGGAGCCACGCACACCCTTCCTCCCTCTCAGCTCTTGCAGAGAAGTTCATCGTTTTTCCACACCCTGGTGCTTTTGGAGCTGGGGGGAATTACTCATGAAGGCAAGCAGGCACCCCACACACCAGCAATCACTATAAAGGTGGTTTTTCCTGTGGAAAAATCCATGAATCACTGTAAAAGTCAGTCTGGCTCAAACCCAGCCACACTGCTCACCATTGTTTATTAAAAAGAATTAATGACCAATCTTTTTCCTGGCCAATTTTATGAAATATGACTTATCCCAACCATTCACTACTAAGTTGTTACAACATCCAGCTGCAAACATCCTCTGCGTGTGCTCTGGCAGCTTTCCCCATGGCTCACAGAGTGACACACAGTTTTGCTAGCTCAAATGACCAATGACTGCAAAAGCTTCAGTCTTGAAGGAATATTTTCTACAAGTCTCAGACCACAGATTTTCACTCCCGAGATATGCTTTTGTCACTGGTTGTTCCTGCAAAGGTGTTGCTTAGTGAATAATCCTGCTGGAGCTGGAGAGCCTTGGGATGTTCAGCCCTGGGCAACGGGTGACACCAGGAGGAGGCAGGGGCACAGGCAGAGTAGGAGTTGACACACACACAGCACAGCTCCTCTGCTTTCCATTAAAAAAAACACTCTCTGCCACCATCCCAACCAAGCCACATGCAGGCAGGTGCCAGGAAGGGCAGGCAGGACCTGGCATCACTTGGCATGGGCACAGCAGCTCTGACCCAGTGAGGCAACCAAGCGGGAACAAATCTATAATGAAAAAATCTCTTTTTCTTTCCAAAAAAATGTCCTTGTTATAATTTATTTCTCCTGGCAGCACCCTCCTGTGCACAAGAGCTCGGCCATGACATGGTGTAAGAGCAGGAAACTTCAATGCCCACGGTTGTGAGAGCAGGAAAGAGAGATAATTGCACTTCTTACAGCAGCAGTGACTTATCTTGGGGACACTTTCCCTGCTAATGAGGCCATTCTGTGCAGACATTCAGCGAGAGTTGAGAGGGCTGGTGCTGCTGCTAGCCCATGGTGGATGCAGGCAGAGGGCAGGTGGGAAAAGCAGCCCAGGAAACCACCATTATGGTCTCAATCTCATCACTTTGCAGCTTACTGGAGTTCAGTTTTCCAGTGCTAGCACTGTACCAGTGAGCTGGCTTTAATTTATTTCTCCTCAAAAACAACAAAAAAAACCCCACTACATCAGCTATTGTCTCCTCTGTCTCCTCTTGCCTTTGGCTACATGTTGGTTTCAAGGCATCTCCTGGTAGAGCTGCACCTGCCATCCAATCCTAGGCCTCTGCAAAGGATTTTCTTTCTGCATCAGTGCCCACACCTTTACAGGTCCCGGGGAGCCCACGGCTGGCACTGCCAGGGGCACGTGGGGACAAAGCCTCTGTGTTGATGAGTGCCAGCTGCTGAGCAGGATGCCTGGGCTGCAGCAGCTGGAGGCAGAGGTAGCAATTTGTGTGCTCACCTGGAAAGGCAGACATCCCCTCATCCCTTGCAGAGCTGCTGAGAAACCAGCTCCTGGCTTTTCTCCTAGGAGATTAATACCACCATACTCCAGCCACTGGAAGAGGCAAATCCCCTCTCCCTTGGGTCCAGACAACCCCATAGCAGGTGCAGAGGTGAGACAGCTCCCAGGAAAAATGCTTGGAAGGTGGCAGTTGCAGCCAGATGGGATTCCATCTTCTGTTTTGAAGGGACCATGGGACACTGCCTGCAGTGTGGCTGCGCTCTGGCACATCCCAGTCAGAGCCACCAGCGCCAGCCTCCCTCCTCATTGGCATGCCAGGCACATGCATCTCAGTGGCACAGGGCTGCTCTTCCTGCAATCTGTGTACCCAAGTGGCAGCACCAGGAAGGCTTGGAGAAGTAGAGCAAGAGTGGAGAAGAGGAGGGAGCAAGGCCCAAAGCCACAGCTGAGCACAGCACGGCAGCTCAGGCTGCAAAGCCAAAGCTGGCAATGTTGCTCCAGTTACCTGCACGACCTTGAGAGCCCTGGATGAGCTGCAGGGAGGAAAGGAAAGCCTCAAGCAGCAGCTCAGTGTGCTACCAGGGACAGGGCAAGTCAGGCAGGGGACAGAGGGTGGCTGCCATTTGGGATGTGCCACCCCAACAACAGAGCATGCCAGATGGTCCAGGCTGCTTTTACCTCTGTCTCAGCCCCAAAAAGGCAGCTCACAACCCCCACACCTTCTTTGGACAGTGTTTTGTGGGTCTTGGGTTTGTTCCCATGAGTGCACGTGTGTAGGAAGAGGTGAACACCTCATGTCACTCCTCTGGGACCCAGCACAGGTCAGCTAGAGGCAGAGTAGGCTCTGCCTGTGCTCCCCAGAGGGAAGGGCAGCCAGCCCCACTCTGCCAGGCACACAGGCAAGCCCCCGAGATCACAGTGTGTGTATCTTGAGAGCTCAGAATAAATATTTAAAGGAGGAGGGAAAAAAACCCTGCTCATCTCTGCAAGCAAGTTCTCTGTCTTTGCTCTGGGATTTGAGACAGAGACAGAAAAATGACAAAGGAGACACAGGTTTCAGCAAATCATGGGCACATCAGAAGTGATGGCTTTCAGATGCTGGCTTTGCTGCAAGACAAATTCTCTCCTGGCTGGATGCCTGACAACCCCGACAGCCCTCAGGGACTGCAGGTCTGCCTTCCCTCAGGCACATGGGGCTGCAGTGAGCCCACATCCTTACACCTCTCCACTCCAGTGAGGGATGGGAACCACGTGTTCTCCAAATCCCTTTCCAAGCCAGTTAGAGCTGGTCCTGACCTGTGGGGACATGTGACCCCTCCTTGCCCTGTCCTGTGAGTATGTACAAGGTGATGGGCTCTGCATCACAGTGTTGGACAAATGTTCCCAAATCCCTGTCCCCACAGGAGCTCTACCACAGGAGCAAACCATGGCTCAGTTATCTCCATGCCTCACATGAGCAATGGCCAGAGGTGACAGCTCTGCTCAGCTCCCAATAGCCCTGTGCAGGGCCATTGCTCGGAGGCAGTGGCCGAGCAGCCACAGAGAACGAGATGTTCTGTATCACAAGCCTGTCCTTAGGATGCTTTTATTTCCAGAGAGAGCTCATTAGCTCTGGTTGTGCAGAAGTTCAGATTTTTTTGCCCTGTTACCAAGAGCTGGAAAACTCCATTGAATAATGTCTCTGAGAATGGGTGGAACAAAGACAGGGCATGGTGGGGAGAGGAGCAACTAAACCAGAGATAATCAAAGCTGCTGCTGCAGCCCCATATCCCTTATAATCTCCATCTCCTTTGGATTTCCCAGCTGGAGTGGTCTCTGCTTGCTTAGCCCCACTCACCATAGTGCCGGGGCTGCAGGACTTGGCTCTGCTTTGCTCCAAGGGAGACAGAGTTGCAGAGGAGAGTTTGAGATGGAGGGAACTGGGCTCAAGGCAGCCCACTGGATCAGACGGGATGCCAGGAGCTAAAGGGACTTGCAAATGCACTAGGCAGGGAAGAAGGCTCTGTCTCTGGCACTGTCACAGGAGGAGTTTAACACAGGCACGTCCAACCCAGCTGTGATACCTTGCTGGGATCAGTCTGGAGCAGCCACCTCCTTACCAAGCTGTGACGCTCCTCTCCCATCACCACACAGTTCAGCACGCGCCGCAGGAGAGGCAGCCGAGAAATCACGTACCAACAGCAGGAGATAAGCCACCTTCCCAGATATGATCACAAGCCCCATTATCTCCTTAACCCTTATGCATTCACTTATCCATCCCAGATCTATTCCTCCTTATCTAAATTCTCCTCCTGTTCTTCCCCATCTCTCATCATGGCTGGTCTCGGAGCATTGCGGCCTCTCCAGAAGCAATGGAGGCAACGGGAGTGCCTGATGCCCTGGGCAACTACTCACCACAGCTAATAGGATAGGCTCTGATTGACTGGCCCCGGCGATTTAAAGTTAATAAAATGTTAAAAGCAGACCTATAAATCACCCATGCAGGAAGTGACCTGGACAGGAGGCCTAACAAGTTAGCAGAGGTTTTATTTAAAAGCCATTTGTCTGAGGAGTGCAACACAAAGAGTCAAATAACTCCTAGGAAAACAGCAGTGATGGAGCTCCTGGGAGGATTAGAGCTGGCTGGATATTTACAGCCTGAGGATGTCAGTCTTCCTAGTGCTAACTGGCCCCTGCTTCCCAGCTGGAGCATCCCAGCTGATCCCAGCTCCAGAGCTGCAGGTAGGAAGCTCCCAAAGTGAACCAGGACAAGCCAGATCACAGCTCTGATTCATATTTTTGGCTCTCTGAGTCCACTGTGACCTTCTCACAGACTTCTCAAAACAAGAGACTCATGCCCCTGTCCATGTCCACCCTGTGATAGGCTGGTGGCATCCTCATCTTCCTCCCGGTCCCAGCTCCCCTGCCCTGGGGATCACACACAGAGAGGCTGCTATTCTCATATGCTACTGCACACAGCTGACATCTCTGTTTGTATGGAGAAGCTTGAAAACAAGAAGGCCCAAAAATCTCCAACTCCAAAACCAACTCAGAAATCAGATTTTTGGTTTCTAATCCAAATTTCCACTCCTCAGCCATGAATACTGATTTTGCACCTATCAGGAGGGCACCTGGGCCACATCACCCTCAGCCCGTGCTCACTCCCCAGAAACTGAGATCTACTTTTTTAACCTTAAAAAAACCCTACTGCCAAGTGCAAGGAGCAGATGAGGGTGTTTCCTTGGAACAGGGACTCAGCCCCCCCACAAATGCCCTCCCCCACCCACCCCTTACTCTCCTGCTGCAGGAAGCCTACAATACCCCAAAGGCCTTTTTACAGTGGGAGGAAAGGCGGCTCGTGCTTGGGAAGCCTCCAGAGCATCGTTGAGGCAAATTATAGACAATTATCCTCGGAAGTACATCAGGGAAGCAGAGGCAGTCACAAGGCGCCAGTCCCACCCAAGGCTGGCTCCTTGCAGCAGCAGAGTAGTTTCTAAAACTAAGAGCAAATTCCGATGGGATACAGTCTGCAAGCGACAGGTTTCACCAGGAGCTACCCCACCTTCAAAACCACATTTTAAATGCAAGAGAAGTTCACACTTCCGAGCCAGCATCTTTCCTCCCAGCAAGATGAGGGGAAGAGGAGCAGGCAGGAGATGCAACAACACAAGAAACAACATTATTTCACTTGAATTTGCCAAATGAAATTGGGTTGCCTTTGGTTTTCACAGACATCCTTACCTTGGGAGGGATGCAGGAGGCTGGGTGCAGATGCAGACGGTTCTCCTCGCCAGCGATGAGCACCTTCCAGGGGAGCAGGGAAGCCTAAGAGTGCCGGGGGGCTGCGGCCAGGGGGCTGCTCCAGTGACTCTGTGGGTGCTGAGGGCAGTTCATGGCTCTTGGGCACAGGGGGCTGTGGGTGAGAAGGCACAGAACATGTTAAGCTGGAAACACATGACCTTGAGCACACACCAAGCAAACCTAATCCCACAGAAAGGTTGGTTTGAAAGTTAGGAAGATGAAGAACTTCATATATTGGTATTTTTCTGTATTGTTCTTATTTCTCCTCAAGACCAGTGGGATCTGCTTAGATCTGGACACTAAGCAGGTGTGGATACCTTAAGAGGTCCAGGACCCCCTGAGGGGCTCCTGCCAGGCACAGGGTGATTCTTGGGAGCAGTTCCCAGATGTGCTTCCAGCATCACTAGTGGGGAGGGAAAGAAGGCACAAGTTCAGCCGGGTAAGCAGCCCCTGGCCCATGCTGATGCACACAATCATGAACACACAAGGAAAGGACCCCCCAGCTCAATGGGCCCAGCCAGGGGTCTCACAAGGCCAGAGGAGCTCTCTCCATTGCTCACAAGTTAAGAGGTTCCACTGGCATCTCAGAAATGCTAAGATAAGAGAAAGTAGGTCCTTGACCTGCTGATCTGTCATCACTCTTCCCAAATTCAAAACTGAAAGGGAAGCAAGACCCTTTGCTAATGGAGGTGGTACATCCACCCATCCTATAACCACCTTCACCTTCACATGCAGCACTCTTCTCTCCAGCAAGGGTTTGATTTAATACATTTATTTAGTGGAGAGGTCCCCAAGGCAGAACTCACATCCTCTTTTTGCATCTCAAACGGTTTTGAGCAGTCACTGTTTAACATATTAATAATAAAGTGATGGCACCTTGAAAAATAGACTGTTCTGTCCTCAAAAAAGGGGCCACATCTCCCAATTACTCCAAAGGGCACTGCTTCAGAGCTCACTGAGTAAATGGCATTTAGGTGCAGCCACCTTTTAATGGGAATGAAGTGATCCTGCTACAGCTGCAGTCACAGAATTCTTAGGATGGGAAGGGATCTCTGGAGATCATCTAGTCCAAGCCCCCTAAATAAAAGAGACCCTTTAGAATTAATAAAGGCACTATTACACATCTCCGAAATGACAATATTACTGAAAAGACAATAAAATAACCCCCACCCCACCATGACAGAGGTGAACAATGTCAGGGCAGGGGTCTGACACAGTGGAGCCCTCAGGCCTCCCGAGCCCTCAGGCCCCACCATCCCCCTCGGGCCCGGGGGCCCATCAGGAGCCAGGCCCAAACTTAGGCCGCAGGGGCCCTTCCCACACATGCTGAGGGGAAGGGTGGGTGTGGGGGATGCTCGCCCATTACCCCCAATCCTGCAGCCCATGGGAGCCACGCTGACCTGCAACTTCCCAGTGTTCTTGGTGTGCTGGTGCTTGGCAGCCGGGCTGGCCCTGACACCCACACACACCATCCAACATGGTGGCCAAGCAGATCCCATGTCCAGCTCTCTCCAAACTGCACAGCATGAGGGCAGGGGACAGGAGGGGTGGAAGCAAGTTAAAAAATACCTCTTAGCTCAGATATTTTTTAGCAGCCATCCCCTACCTGAGGTCTGCCATCCTACCCTAAGTTGCCAGCTAAGCTCAGCATCTCTCAGTCATGAAAAGTATTCATGAGGTTTGCGGTGGAGGCCGGCAAATATTTGCCAAGGATTCTTCCAAATCTCCGAGCCCGCCATGAGCTCACTGCAAATTTGTTTGCTGATCGTGGTCCTTGCGCTAATTTGCAAATGGAGAGCAAAGAAAAGGTGGCTGTATGGGGTAGGGGAAGACGAGCAAGAAGGATCCTATTCCATGCGGAAGAAAACTCCACCGACCCTAACGAGGACTCATTAATTAACACCCGCAGCCCCGGTGTAACACCCAGCTCCTGATGCTGATTATGGCTGAGGGAAGTGATCTCTCAGCACAGAGAGCAACAGGGAATGGGAGGATGCTGCTGGCGATGGCAATAGCAGCACGTCCAGCGTGTAAGGGCATGGATGTCCCCAGTCTGAGCTCTCTGTGTGGCAAGTTGCAAAGAGGTGCTGGGAAAGGATCCTCTCCCCTTCCCTGCTTCCTCCCCAAACTGGTTCCAACCAGAGTTTCTCCTGTGGCTTCTCCTCAGATTTTGGCAACTCACCAAGCTCCAGCCCAGGCCAAGCACATTGCTAATTAGCTGCACTAATTAATCACAGTTTCCATTGTTTATTCTTTTGTTCTCGCACAAACACCCATGCTGCCTGGCACGGTGAGCTGCCATGGCATTCATGGAGCACCAGCACAGCTGCTGGAGCTGACCCCAGGGAATGTGGCTCACTGGCTGCTGGGCTCCCAGCTGGACACCAGGACAGAACCCACCCTGGTCCTGTTGGGATGTGAGTTAAAAGCCAAAGCCATCAATTCTGGCCTGAAACAACACTAGACTCACAACCCCACTCATTCTTCCAGCCTAAAAATCATTCCTGCCAGCATAGCTCAGACCATATTTCTGATACTCCAAGGAGGCCAGGAGCTGCTGCTGGGTCATTTAGTCCATTCCCCCTTTGGGAATTGGGATCACTGCCTAAAGCATGCCCAATGCTCAGGCCTGGCCTCCAACATCTCCAGCAATGTCAATTCTACAGCCTCCACTGGGAGCTGCTGAGGCTGCTGCCATGACTGTTGGGGCACAGACTGGGCTGCAGTTCACCTGCCACCATCCTCGGTCCCTCCTGCAGCCACCAGTGCCACATCCCAGTCTTCCTCTCTCCAGCCACTGGGATGGCTGACTGGCTGCCACTCCCTCAGATCCCCAGGGAGACACCCCACACTTGCTCTCAGGAGTGGGGACAGCAGCCAGAGCTGGCACTCAGCCCCAGCACAGAGGCAGCCAACCGTCTCTCCCTCGGCTAATCCTGAAATCCTGCCTTTGTGCTCATCACGTCCGTGGCCTGAGCATTAGGCACCCGCCGATCCCAAGCTAATCTCCAGAAAGCTCCCTCGCCCAGGGGGGTTCCCCTTCCCTGGGCAGCCCTGGTACCCTGGAGGCATGGGGGGACAGGAGGATACCTTGGCTGTGACTCCTTGCCAGCACTGGCAGGATGTGCTGGGGATGAACCCAACAACCACTCTGCTTGCTCCCTCTTGTCAGGGATTTTTTTAACCAGGTATTTTTTGGGGGGAAAAAAACCAAAAACCAAAAAAAAAAAAAAAATACCCAAACAAAAAAACCAAAAAAAAAAACAAAAAAAAAAAACAAAAAAAAAAAACAAAAAAAAAAAACAAAAAAAAAAAACAAAAAAAAAAAACAAAAAAAAAAAACAAAAAAAAAAAACAAAAAAAAAAAAAAAAAAAAAACCAAAAAAAAAAAAACAGAAAAAGACACCAAGGGGAGAAAAAGGAACTGTTAGTCTTAGTCCAAGGGAGCCTGTGTTGTTAAATACAGAGAAATCCAAGTCTGAAGTCCAAGAGAGGCCAAGGTTTCCAGGCTTTGACACAGCTGACAAGCTGAAGCACAATGAGAAAATACGCAAACAGAAATAGCCAGGCAGGATAAAGGATTTACTGCTCCTTTCACAGAAAACAAAAGAATAGGCTTAAACACTCCATTTAGGAGTGGTTTTAAAAAAAAAATAAAATATCTGCAGGAAGAATATTTGAGTACAGGATTACCAGGAGGTGAAGAAAAACCAGATCCTGTCTGTCCTGGGAGCAGTGGGGCAGCAGCATCCCCAGGGAGCCTCTTTCCTGACCCAGCAGGGTCTTGCAGCGAGCACACACACAAAATGCCAGGTCCCACCTCAGAGTCACCCACCCAGTCAGTCCCCTCCTGCCCTGCCATGGGTCAGGGCATCCCACCACAGCCCACATCCCAGCACAGCCAGTTGTCATGCCAACATCTGCACACTCCCCCCTCTGGAGCACTTCTCCTGGGCTGATTCTGGTTGTGGGATTGCCCTCTTCACTCAAATGCCTCTCCAGGGTCCACCATCCCAGTGCCAACCACGCCAGCTAACGAGGCTGGGGCTCCCTGCCTTTCAGACAGGCTTTTCCATGATGGGAAGGCTCCAGGTTCTTGGCTGCCCTCCCTTTCACAAAGGAGTCATCTCAGAACACCTCTTGGGACATCAGCTGGGGAGGCCTGATGGAAAGAGAGCTAGGGCTGGCAGGGGCTTTGGAAACAGCTTCCTCTGGAAACAGCTTCCTCCCATCATCTCTCCCTGTTTGTCCTCATTGAAGAGGGAAGTTCTCAGCTCCCTCTAAGTTTCCTCTAACTTGTGATGAAAGTCTTTGGAGAACAGACAGGAACCCAGTTTCCCTGAAGAAAGTACTGCAGTGGGATTTTTTGGGTTTCTTTCCTTTTGAGTAGCTCCAGCCAAAAGAGAGCTTTGCAACCAGGCAGGCAGAAGGTCTTACCCTTTCCATGGCAGGAGACCAAGTCTCCCAGCTGGAGACCAGGATAGAACCCACCCCTGGTCTGGCTGGGAAGTGAGTTAAAAGCCAAAGCCATCAATTCTGGGCTGGAACAGCATGAGATTCACAAACCCACTCACTCCATCAGCCTGGAATTGCTCATGCCAGAACAGCTCAGACTGTCTGAAACTCCCAGGAGGCATGGGGCTACTGGTGGGTCATTTAGTCCATTCCCCCTTTAGAAAATGGGATTTACTGTGCCTAAAACACACCCAATGGCTACGGTCAAGCCTGGCTTCCAACATCTCCAGGAAAGCCAACTCTACAACCTTCCTTGGCAGCTTACGAGCTGCTTAATTGCCCTGATAGTTATGCATTGAGGGTTTTTTTGTAAAAAGCAGCTGATTTCTCAGCAGCAACAAATACTTGGGAAAGCTTTCTCTCTGGCAAACTCTCTCTATTGTTCATCTCTTTCACATAAAATGTTCCTAATGAAGAGGGAAAGCAGGATCTTGGCTTCTTTCAAAACAATCTGAAATATTATATTAAAAACATGCACTGAGTGTTGACATATTTAGTGCATTCCTTTATAAAGAAAATTGCTCAAGCTCATTTAGAGCTTGACACCACTAAGACAACACAGAGCTACATGACTGGGAGCATACCACTGCAAGAAGTGCCACTTCAGGGAGCTATGGAGAACCTTGGAGCAGCCAAACACCGTTGACTCCATCCTAGTGGGAAGTGGAAGCTACCAGCCTCATCCCCTAAGAGAGGGATGCACAAGCACCTCTCAACATGCTAATGTGACAAGTACAGCAGGTTTCAGACCCATGAATCCTCCGTGCCCAAACCCTCAGCTCTTCATCTCCAAATATCCAAGACTGGGAGGACACAGTATGTGCCACGCCAGGCTCTCACAGCAATGGATCTGTGCCGTGGGAGCAAAGCTCAATGCCCGCCTCAACACACCAAGCCAAATTCCTTGGAAATGGGAAGCTGGCTGCAGTGGCCAGCCAGGTTTCTCTCCACACCTGGCATAGGCAGGGTCCCCACTGATCCCCCCTCTTCTTCTGCAGTCTCTTAGAAGTGCTCCGGGCTCCGCTGCACCAGGATTTTCCAGATATTAAACTGATGTTCAGAAAACAAACGGACACAGAGAAAGCTTTCATTACAAGGCTGGTTCATGACCAAGAGCAGCCCAGGGGCCGCTAAGATAGGCAGTGGTGCCTTAACAGCCTCTCGCCAGAGGCCAGTGTGAGCTATGGCTCCCTGCGGACTCAGGGTCCGTGCCAGCTCCACACTCGCCTTGCAGGAGCAGGGCAGGAGAAATTAGCAGTTTTATGGCACATTTGCTCTCCTCCAGGGACCAAAAGCTTTGATGCTGACAAAGCTGCTGCATTCTCTCCTGCTGTGAGGGTGCCCAGTACATTTCTGGGTACTTCTAGAGATGCTGCTGGCCCTCAGTAGGGACATCTCAGGGGTGATGACCAGCATGATCCCTGCCTGATGCAGGTGGTGGTCCTGGGGGATCACATCTTCCCCTCCAAGCAGGAGAGCAGCACCTTATGGGGTCTGAGCACAGGGCAGGGAACACTGCAGCCATGGTGTACATGGAGCATGTTCAGGTTCATTTACCTGTGACCAACTCCATCTGCAGGGTGAGCAGCTGACACAAGGGCCTGGTTCCCTGGGACATGTTGGTGCAGAACCAAAGACAACTGCTCCCTCATGCTAGAGTGTCACTAAAACCCCCCAAGCAGGGCACAGACCCTCGGAAGACCTGGTGTGCCTCAACCTCCTTTAACTCAGGACCCCAAGCCTTCCAGGAAGGTCCAGCAACACCTCATGACTTCCACCCTCTCCAGCCCTCCTTGGGTTTCTCAGCACCAGTGAGTGGACAGGCTTCCTGCAGCGAGATCCACTGAGCACAAGGCATCACATCAGACCAGAGAGACCCGGGGCTCCTCATTTATATTCCCCTCCAGCAACAGCCTTCAACATGGCTGAGGAAGGCGAGGCAAGACACGGCCTACAGAGAATGCCTAAAGATTATTTCTCTCGGATTCCAATTTATTTTCCATCATTAATGCCTTTGAAAGCCCAACACGTCCTGTGGACAGAAAGAGCATGTTAAACGTGCGCACAGCAGAGCTGCAAAACTGCGGTGAGCGCGTACCTGGCACAGGTACCCATCCTACCAGGGAGATCAGAGTGGCCAAGGGAAGGGCTTTGCTGCCAGCAAGCATCGCCCTTGCTCGGCAGAAGCTGTGGTAGAAGACATTTTGCCCCTATGGAGAGTTCCCCACCATGCACCACTTGAGCCTGGGAAAGTAAGAGCATCATTTGGGAAAGCGGAGGTACCACAAGCCCGGGTGCTGAGCATTGCACAGGCAGAGAGAAGGCAGGGCTGGGGAGAGTGACTTGCATGAAGGATGAGAGGAGCTGGAGTCTTCCGTAATGGAGAGAAAATTGCTTTCGCCAACTATCTGCAGTTTTAAAGCAATTACATTTGGGGGGAAGCCGAGAGCATGTCTGAGTGCTACGCGCGTGGCAGGCGTGTTTTGAAATACAAGAACCAAGTCAGGAAAAAATAGAAAAAGAAAATGCCATTTAAAAAAAATATTTGATGCAGTAGGCACTGGGAGTATAAAGTATTTATAACTCAGGGAGGGGACAAATATTGGAAGCAGCCAGACATCCCAGCAATGGGACAACTGAGAGGAGGTGGGGCAGCTTGCTCCCACAAGTGGTCCCCTTCTCCCTGAGCATGGGAAATCCTCCTCTGGAAGCTCTGACAATACAGCAGCTGAGCACAGCCGAGTCCAGCAGAAATAAATAGAGTTTGTTCTAATTAAAACCCTCTGCTTTGTCTGCTCATGCATTAGGGACAGTAACAAGAGTCACTGCAGTGACATCAGGGTCAGGTCTCCATGGGTTTAAACACCCTTGGGAACATGCTGCCCTCAGCCAAAACACAGAGCTGCCTTAATATTCCACTCACAGACCTGCAGGCTGACCCAAAACCCAGTAAGCACCCAGCACCTACCAGTTAAAGCCTTTTCAGGACCAGATTCAGACTGGGAGGCAACAGCTTGATTTGGCCAAAGATAAGCTCCTTCAAGCTGTAAGAAACACTCCTAATCTTCCCTGCAAGCCTTCACTTTTCACCACCATCCTTCCCCTCTAATCTGCTGGAATTAGGAAGGATCCCAGGCCATAAGCACATCTCCTCTAATGACCAAGGTGGCAGGGCCCGAGCTGCCCTGATCCCCAGAGCTGCTGCACTGACTGCTGCCGGCACTGCTCAGACATCCAATTTATCAGGCGGATGTCCCTTTTGCTTTCTGGCCACGCATCTTCCCCTTGTCTTTATCTGCTCTGGGGACAAGTGTGGGAAGCGGAGAAGTGGCATCCAGGGCTGCTGGTGACAGAGTCCCTTTTCAAAGGATGTTGTTCAGCTGTTATTACCAACTCTCGCCAAGTGGAATTGAGACATGAAGTAGATTTGTGCCCAAGATAATGGCATTTATTAGACAAGCTATTGAGGAGAAAACAAAAGCTAACAGTGGAGAGCCACTAAGAGCAAGGCCTAAAGAGAATCCATCACGAATACAAAGAGAAGAAGTGCTAATAGTTGGTGTTTCCCATCAATGACTTGAAACCTCAAGCAGTCCCTTAACGACTCCAGGAGAGTGAAGGTTAGTGTCACCCAGCAAGAGGTGACAAACAGCATCAAGGTGTCCACGCCCTCAAACAAAGCAGCATCCAACCCCTTCTGCTCGGGTCAGACATGAGTGAGCATCTCTGCCCCAGGGTGGCAGCCCCCAGCTCACCCACAACCCTTCTCCTCACCTGTATCAGCATCACATAACACCTACAGGACACAACACCTATACTATGTGCTCCTACTGCACACAAGGGGATGCTCCAGAGCAAGAATCCCAGAAGGACTGCACCCCACATCATTACCACAGCAGGATGTTGAGGAAGGAGAATTTAATCTCTGCACCCTCTGGAGCAACCAGGGCCTTTTTGATAAAGCCCTGTGGGAAATGCCTTGAAAATCATGGATCTGTCTAGATTTTGCTACTGGAGAATAGGAAATTCTTTCCTCACCAAAGGAGACATGCTCCTGCAAAACTTTCCACTAAAAAAATGCATTTTTTGTGGGAATGAAAGTCTTCCATAGGATCTTCACTGGCATGCTGGTTCACTGCCAGCCAGCCCAAGCCCCTGGTGAGATTAGCTGGAGCCTGGCACAGTGCTCACATCCTGAGGCACAGCTGAGATCTTTGGGAAAACACAAGAGAGATCATGGCTGCTAAACAACAGCTTGTCTGGGTCCTTGGCAATTTCTACTTTCCAAATTCCAGCCCAGACAAACAATAAAGGAAGCCCCCAAATCCCCAGCCTTGAGGCCAGCCCAAAGAAACCAGCTGGTTTGACACCCAGACCTCTTCATCCCAACCATCCTCTCCTCGGCTGGGACAATGCTCAAAGGACAGGCTGGGGCAGCAGCACAGGGTGATGTGGAGGAGGGTGAACCAGGCAGGAGCATGAGGGCATCCACGCAGTCCAGAAGCTCCTGAGAAATTTATTGCTTGTGACACGCTGTCAAAGCGAGGCGCGTCTCATTAGTCAGAACCGAAGCACATGAGCGGGCTCCTTAGCCAATTAAAAATTAAATAAATAAAGCAGGGATGCTCCGTGGGGCTCACTACCTCTCCTTCGGCCCTGTTGGCAAGTGGGAAACCCAAGGCAAGATGTAACACAAGTCTGAGTCACAGCTTCTCCCCTTCCCAAGACAGTGAATTCCCCACTTCCAGCGAGCAGCAGCAGCCCGGGAGCAGCCTGTGACCACCACAGCCTGGCTGGATCTGGCACAGCCAGATGGAAAACAACAAGCTTGAGGAGCCACACCTGACACTCAGGGAGTTGGAAAAGGAAAGACTTCCTTTCGCAGCCCCTGGAGCGTTTTGTTTCCCAGCTCTTGAAATGGAGCTCATTGACTCCTCCGAGTGGCATTCTGTGCTAAAAAATTCTATTTTTAACAGCTTTTCTTTTTAAAATGACGTGGATTTCCTTTGTGGGTTAAGCTGAGCAGGCACATGACTTTTTTTGTTGGTTTTTCTTTGTTTTTTTCTTCCAAGATTTATCAGCCATTGGAGCAGAGGGCATTACAACTCTCCTCCAGTTTGGTGGCAGCAACAACCCTCTGGAGTTTTACACTGCCCTCTCCCACACCCACCTCCTTGCAGCATCGAGGAGGGGAAGACCCCATCCCAGACCCCCAAACACAGGTGAAGGGACCATTTTGAGCAGGCACTTGTGGGAAAAGCCCAGTTTCCCCATCACAAGCCCGCTTGAAATTTTACAAGAGCACAGAGATGCCTGTTAGCAGCAAACATCCCAGCTCACCACATTCCATCAGGTGCTGGTAGAACCTGGGAGCTGCAGACAGACCCATGGGTGTTGGATGGATTGGCGGGGCACCTGAGCATAAAACAGGTCTCACCTCACAGGGGAGGCACCCTGAGAAGAGCCCTCTCTCCTCCACCCATTCAGGACCCAGTGAGGGAGGGAGTGACCCCAGGCCCAAAGGGTGCCATGCCCAGGAGAGACCCGTGCCCAAGGCAGACAGGGACACCCCTCCTCCCACAACACTCCCAAAATGCACCCCTTAAAAAACAGCACGGACCTGAAACATGAGCCCAGCCCAGCAGCATTTCCCAAATCAAACAATAAACAAGGAGCTGTTGCAGGTTTCCCTTACACTGCAGGTCCTGATTAATCCCCACAGTAAACACAAAGGAAAAAACACACCCTAAGGGGGATGCTGTCTGTTTAAAGGCACAAATGGATGCTAAAAGTAGACGAAGAAGCTGAGCAGAGGTGCGGCAGGTTTGGGAGCAGGAGGGGAGTGGGAAGAAACCCATGGGCTCTGGGATGGGAGGGAAGAACAATGGGACTTCTGCCAGCTGTGCCTAGCAGCCTCTAACCCCTGGAGCCATCCTACACTCCTTTCAGGGTCTGTCACCCCGGCAGGAAGGGGCATCCCCTCACCATCCCCAATACATCCCAGCCCAAGCAAACTCTTCCCTCCTAGTGGTCCCTGAGGCCAGGCAGGTCCGTTGGGGCTCTCAGGACACGGGCTCCAGGAGAATGGTCAGGCAGCAAAACCACACTTCCTCTTGTGGAAAAGGGTCAGGACACTGGAACTAACCCCTGTGCCCAGGCACTAACACTGCACGAGGCTGCTTTAATGAGAAATGGACATTTGAAACTTAACAGCTTTTGCTGGCAGATTCCCCCCTCTCTTCCCACTGATGCTGCTTCCCATACGGTGCACCCAGCTAATTAATTACAGAGCGCAATCCAATCAGTCGGGCCATCCTATTGCAGTTAAAGGCATTTAAGAGATAATGCCATGAAACTCCAGATGGACTGGCCTGACCCCAGACTCTGACACCACTGGGGTGCTTGGGCGATGCTGCCACTCCAGCTGATGTCCCAAATCCAAACACACTGGGAAAAAACCTTCAGCCTTGCAGCGCTCCCTGTGGGCTTGGTTTCTGAGTCCCTGCTGACTTTACCAAGAGATGTGCTGTCCTGGACCACTGGCACGTTGCCCTGGGGCAACCTGGGCTTGGTGCTGCCACACACCGGCCTGGCTCACACAAGTGCCAGTGAGGGGAGATGCCACCTGCCCTACTCCTGGCACTGAGTTTGCTTTCAGTGTGGCAGAAGGGCAGATCTGAAGGCCAGATGCCAGCCCATCTTCTCCCTACTGCTGCCACACACTGCCCCCATAGTCAGCATCAGCGGTGGCTGCCTTGGGTTATCGTGCACCACTGATGCCAGTGTGCCAGGACAGCCTGATCCCTGCACACCTCACCATACAACTCCGCTCCACCTCCCCACCACACCAAGCACAGAGAGAGGATGGCCCCTGCTCACCAGCAGCAGGGACTGGCCTCACTGGAGAGGGGCTTTGGTGGCAAGTGGATGTAGGAGAGTGGCTAAAGTGATGGGATGTTGTACAAACAGCCCCTTTACTGTTATTATTGCTGGCATTGATGTGCTGATCTCCAGATGGGATGTTCTCAGCTTTGTGGGGATGACAATCTCCACCCTGGGCTAAAAATGTGGGTGTTCTCCCCCCTCAGCACCTCAGTTATTGGTTGAAGTTATCAGACCCCTTTGACAAAGGTGGGGGCTTGCATTAGCTCAGCCCATTTGGTCCTGAATCAGCCACTGTCCCTCGCAGAGCCCCAGCAAGAGGTTCATTCAGTGGGTGCCCTTAGTGCCACAAGCAACCTTTGTTTCTTCATCACACCCATCTGAAGCCCAAGCCCATCCACCTATGGCTGGGATCCCTGCTGATTGCCAACCTGCTCACTGCAAAGGTATTAAAGGAAAAATCCATGGGGCCAGATTCCAAGCATCCCCCCAAGGACTCAGTGTGGTTATGCTGCTCTGTGCCAGCTGTGTCTCAGCCCTCGTGTTTGACGATGGAAGTGGCTGATTCTGAGATTTACTGATCCTAGTCTCGGTTAGTTTTGCCTACCTAGTGAAGATAAGCTCTTGGATTTGCAAACATTTTGAGGATTGTGGTTTTAATTCTTTTCCCCTGATTGTGTGTGCAAGCATCAAAAGCTCTTACGCCTTGCTCCAAAGCCCAAAGTCAAGGCAGAGGATATATACCAAGTCTAAATATGTTCCTGTCACAGGTGGCACCAAAAGACTGTTGCAGTTGAAATGAGTGAGGGTTCTGCTCTTAACTTGGTCCAGCCCATCTCCCAGATGCTTGACCTCCAAGGAGAAGTGAGGGTTCTCAGAGAAGTGAGCCTCTGCTCCTAAGGGAAAGCTCCAAAATGCCTTTGTCAGAGACAAAGGCACAGCTAACTATGACAAAGGACAGAAAGCCTCCTCTGAGAACTGTCCTCCCTCAAGCCACCCCCAGCCAGATACCCAGCACTCCTGCATCAGGACCAGCACTATGCAGGTCACAGCACCAGGAGCATCCACAAGGTTTTCACCCAAGCAACAGACTGCAAGTTTCACTAATGCAGACTTGCAAAGGAGGGATGTGACTCTGGCAGGACTGGAGCATGGCTACAAGCAAATGGCAGCATTCACCAAGCACAAGTGGGAAGGGGAAGGTGCCAAAATTACATTTAATAACTGGGTCTTCCTGAAAACACCATCTCAGCACAACTACAAAAGTCACTGTGTTTACTGCATGTCTCCTCCCAGTGTCAGAAAAAGACATCAGCAATTAGCAAGGGGGGCTAGAACATGATTGCTATAGACAGGACCAACCCCAGACCTCTAATGCCAGCTGCTGTTTCATGCTGGTAGGAGCTGCATGAGGGCTGGCTTGTTACACTCAGCACTGAAATGAAGTACAGCTAAGTCATTATCTTGGACCCTAAAACAATGAACATAACTACAATAGCATGACACCATGACTTCACCAGAAAATCAGGGCATCACATCCCCTTCAAAGATCCAGAAGAGATGGGGGCACTGTTTCTTTACAAGACACAGAGAAGAGCTCAGCATATCTGCATGAACAATAAAATAAAATAGGACATCCTTCTTCCTCCTGCTGGAGTGTCCCAAACCAGGATGACTGCAGGGTCTGGACACAGGTCTCATTTTGTGGTAGAAATACAGCCATTGTGGAATGGCACAGCTGGAGGAGGTTCTGCTTTCCGATCCAAATCCAGCTTCAGGGGCCAACCACGGCATGGACTGGAGAGGAGATGAGGAGACAGATGCTCCATGCATCCAGCACTGCAGCCCAGGCAGGGTGGAGACATCCTCCAGCGCGTCAAACTGCTGTGCCACAGCTGTTTGGTGAGGGAAGGGGCTTTTCCCCCGGATTCAGAGAACTGAAGCTTTTCAAATGCTTGAGAGCTCCTGTAAACCATTTCAGAGATTTCAGAGATTCTGGCAGGAGGAGGGAGGAGAAGCTTTTCCATAAGTCCTGAGGCCATCCCACCTCGCATGCCTAGAAGACAGCTCCAGAGTGTAGTGGTTCTGGAGTAATTCGCTCACTCTCAGCTCTCGGATGCCCCATAAAACATGGCACATCTCCCAGTGGCTCTCATGGGAACCGACTGAAAAGCTGAGAAACCAAGTGAGGCTGAAAACACATCAGGTCCTTGGAGGATGGCATGGACTTGAGGTTGTGTTACCAGCCCAGAGCACCAGCTCTGCTCCAAGCCCATAAAACAATGCACCAGAGAAAGTTCGTAGCCTTCGGCATCCATCTTCCCTTCCCACAGCTGCAGCACTGGGATCACTGCTGTAGCCTCCACCGTCCCATTTTCTGTACCCTGATATGAACCCTTCCAATTAAACCACTGAACTGTTCCCAGCTCAGCCTCCCATGCATGAAAACGTCCTGTTATTTTGCACCTGCCAAGAGCTGTGTCCCAGCAGATCTATCTTGAACTGACACTTGAGGATAATTAAACCTCTCTCTCCTCCGTTAGCAGCACAGCAGATAAAAGGAGAGCCCTGGGGCCCTCGGGTCGCTGTTGTGGTGGGTTATGCCTGTACAAATCGAGGAACATGAGATGAGACTCAGTTTCTCAATAGAGACATGGGCAGGGGAGCAGGGGGCCAGCTTGGCAATTTGTCCTAATTTAGCAGGGGAGCAAGATGTAAGAGGCACGCAGGCAGCTTCCCTAGCTGGGCAGATCCTCTGGTGAACAGAGAGCTGGAAACCAAGTGCCTGGGATCAAATCGAAGTCCTGTTGTTGCTAAACCTGGGGTATCATCTGTCATGCAGCCAGCAGTCCCTAGGGACACAGATGTGATATTCCAGGCACCCTTGTCATCTCCTCTAGCTCTAGTCCGAGCAAGGACTGGCTCTCATTGCCCCCACCGGCAGCACTGGGGGCCAGATACCCCACAGCATCAGCCCAAAGTTGGCCAGTTTCGGCGAGCAGGTGGCAAAATAGGAACCTGTCACCCCACGCCGCACTCTGCCCATCTCCCGCGCCAGCTGCCTGAGGTTGCTGAATGCATCCAACCTCAAAGCCGAGCTTCGATCGGGGCGGTTTTGAGGTTGGCACTGAGCATCTGCCGTCGCTCCGAGCGGGGCCTCCAGCCTCTCGGGGCATTGGGGATGCCCAGAGCACGACGACCCCGTCTCTGCCTGCTCCAGGGAGCCCTTCGCGCCGGGGGAGCCCTTCACTCCGCTGGGGGACCCTTTCCTCATCTCAGCCCCGCTGCGAGGGGACCAAGTCGCACTTGCCGAGCGATGCGCTGCAGAGCCGCAGGTCCCCAGGGACCATGGATGTCCCCCCTGCCTCCGGGGGGATGGATATTCTCCCCCCACAAAAGCCCATCCCAGTGCCCCCGATCCCCGCGGCAGCCGTTACCTGCGCGGGCTGGGGCGGCGGCCGGGCGGGACGCGCCGCGCTGCAGCTGGGCTCGACTCCCCGGGGCTCGGCGCATCCTCCGCCGCTCGGGAGGGCTCGGCCGGGCTCCCTCGCCCCGCTC